>OY728166.1:1006912522-1007512522 GCA_963277665.1 Viscum album | reverse complement strand
GATGATTAAAAATAATGTTTAAGAACTTAATATATATATATTAATAAAATACATCCTATCCATAACAAACATGACTTACGTAACAATACATATAAAGGAAAACAAATCAGTTAACACCCGAAACAATGATACTACTGAAATATTATTAACAAGCAATATTAAAGGATCATATATGATATCATATTTTTGTATGTGGTTCTTGTATAATTTAATAACAACTATTTAACCATTATACAGGAGGTTAACATACCCTCTACTAAATAAAAGTACAATTCAAGGGTTAATTTTATAATCTCTTTATTATCCGAGGTTGTTTATACGTAAGTATCTACTGAGACTTCCTTATCATCCACATCCGTGTTCCTTAAAAATGTATTTCAAAACATTTTTACTATTTCCTAGACTATGGGTTAAAGTAATTTATACCATTTTTTGAATTTTTATAAAATGTTTTGAAAGTAATCTTTCCATCGTTTTCCAAACAAGGTACTTTATGACCTTTTCGACAAAATAAGGAAAGAATGTTTTTTAACTTATATGGCAGGTGTGGCTATTTTTCGTCATTATAAAACCTTCAAAGCTTCCCTTAAAATATTATAATAATATTTTCAAAATAATTTTTTTCTTTACTTTAAAATGATTTCAATGTATAAATAGATATTTTACTCAAATAGTTTTTGGATTGATTTCATCTATGTCAACATCATTTATTGGATTTTATGATTATTTGAAGTTGATTTATTATGATACAATCTTCTATATTGTATTGAAGCTTTTGTGATATGTTTGACTATGGATACACCATTTTTATACCATTCATGGTTTATGGTTAAATTATTAGCATTTCATATGCTAGTTTTAATACAAATGTTTATGTTATGTTTCGACCTTTTCATATGAGGAATGCATTGGATGTAGTAAGTGACGGGCATGGCATGCTGTAGCCCCTCGATGCATCAGTAGGTCTCATGAAACAAAATAGTGTCTTGGCACAAGGCCTTGGCAATATTTTTATTTGTAGTCTTGGCATGAGGCCTTGACTACATGGTTATGATGTTCGGAATTATGCATTCCATCATTATGAAATTAGCTATTGATATTACATATGATTATTAAACAAGCAGAATATACATGTGAAAAAGTAAATGGAATTATTTGATTTATCTTTTCCATATTATGATGAAGTTTAATTTTAAAAGGTTTGTGTTTTAGTCTTATACATTACCTTAAATTTTTATGATTATTTATGATAGTTTCCACTATATTTTTATCCTTAATGAGCATCTGAGTTCACCCGATTCTTATGTTTTATTTTTCCCAGGATGTGAAGAAGTATATTATGACTGAACTGTAGGGATAAGCTAAGGTATATCACTGTGTTCAAAGGAGAAACAATGTTGTTTTTTTCATAATATAATGTAAAACTTATGTATGTATTTAGTACTTCCAAGGCTACTAAACTGATCGGTCTTTCGAGACTTGATCTTTTGTGATAATGCCAATGTTATGTAATAATACATCGACTTTGGATAACTGGGGTCGGGGCGTTACATTAATAATGTTATTATAAAATGAAAAATGACCCAAAAATTAATCATTGTTGATTTAATAAACTGTACCCCATTAATTTTTCTAAATATAATATTTTTATGAATTTTGAATCATTTAATAAAATATTATTTATTTTAAAATATAATTAATGTCAATTTTAGAACTGCTCATTTACTTTGACTTTAATAACATCAAGACATCAAAGGAATTAGAATAAAATGAATCTAAACCTATATAATTTGATATGTTTATATATAAAATTCAAGGGTCACATTAATTATTTCAAATTATACTACTTTTAATATTTTTAATATCATTTATTTTATTTTTCCATTAATTAATAATTACCACATCGACATTGTGTAAACATTTAAGGTAATTATATCTTAACTAAAAATTAAAAATAAATTACCTTTATTAAGATAAATAATTCATATTTCAAATTAATATTTATAATTAAAAATATCCTATGGTTATTCTCATGTTAAAAATATTATATTTTTTAAAAATAAGAGTGTGACACTTTTTATTTTTATTTACATAAAATATTATAAAGGTTATAATCGTATAAAAAGGAAAAAAGGCCATATATTCGAAATTTGGATTATTATGGATGATATATAATCATAAAATAAAATTAATAAAAGTTATAGGGTCATTATTTAGTCCTTATAATTTTATTTTTAACCTCAATTACCTAATTTACCCTTTACTATAGAATAGTTTAATTTAGAATTAAATTGAAAAAATGCAATGAAAAACAATTTTTCAGACAAATGCAATTTTTAAGTATAAAATATTTTTATAGTAAATTCAAGTATAAAATTCATTTAAAAAACCATAATTTGATTATTTTAAATCAAAATTAACTAATTAAAATTTAAAACTAATCTAAAATAGAATTTTACTTTATAAATACTTTAAAATAAATACAATTTTCGAATAAAAATTAGTATTTTTCACTATTTATTGAAAAATCAAACTTTTCAGAGAATTATCAAAAATTCATCTTAGAATATTTTTGACATGATGAATTAAAAAAATTAGTTCATTTTTTTAAAATTAAAATTATATAATTTGGAATTCAAGATTTTAAATAAAATCATATAATACATAAAAACCAATTTGGTTAGAAATTAAGCCTTTTACTTTTAACTAAAAAATTGTATCATATTTTATAATTAACTAATGAGTGTGATTTTTTTTATATAAATATTGCATGGGATGTTAAATTCTTCTCCCCTTTTGGAAATTTCATCCTTGAAATGTTATTCACCTATTAAACAAGTGGGGATACCTTTCCCTCATTGCATTTCAGACTCCCATGCAACTTCTTTAACCATATGGGTTTTCCAAAAAACCTTAACCTGATGAATTACCTTGTTCCATAATACTTTATCTCTATGATCAAGAATTTGAATAGGATATTCCTCATAAGAAATGTTATCTTCCAATTGAACTAACCCATAGCTCAAAATACGAGATGAATCTAGAATATACTTTCTTAAAATCAAAACATGAAGAACATTTTGTACCTAGGATAAGCTCAGAGGAAAGACCACTAGATAAGAAACTGATCTAAATTTATCTTGGATTTAAGATGGTCCAATGAACCATATACTTAACTTACCCTTTTTACCAAAACAAATAACAATTTTCCCTGAAGACACTTTAATAAAAACATGACCACCTACCTCAAAAGAAAGATATTTTCTCCAGTAATCCACATAACTTTTCTACTAGCTAAAAGACATCCCCATTTGTTGCTGAATCACCCTTACCTTATCAACCATTTCCTCTACCAACTCTAGTCCAATCAACTTCCTTTCTCTTACTTCATCCCAAAAAGCTGGAGTTCAAAACCTCTTTCCATATAATTCCTCAAAAGGTTCAATCTGTATACTTGAATAAAAAATTTTATTATAAGAAAACTCAAATAAAGAAATATATTGATCCCAAATTCCCTGGAAATACATTGAACAAGTGCAAAGCATATCTTCCAAGGTCTGAACTGTTCATTTGGACTATCCATCAGACTGAGGATTAAAGGATGTACAAAAATTTAATTTAGTGCCCAATGACTTCTGAAGTCCTTTCAAAAAATTAGAAGCGAACTTGAGATCATGTTCAGATACAATGGAGAGAGGAACTACTTGTAACCTGACTATCTCCTTAAGATAAAATTGAGAAATTTGATCTAAATATATAGTATCTTGTATGGGGAGGAAATGTGTAGATTTAGTTAATTTATCAAAAACAATACTTTCTTCAACTGGAAATCGCAAGACACACATAATATTTTTAAAAATCTCAAAATACAATCTTTATCAATGTTAAATTTAGGAAACTTACCCTTCTTAACCAATTATACCTTTTTCTATAATTCACGGTCTTCCTTTTAAGATTGCCTAATTCTATCCGACAAAGAAGAATGCACTGAAACCTGAAACAAAATAGAGTAAGTTTCTAAATACACAACTTGTAGGACAAAACTCATCAAATCATTAACTAAAGTTTTATTTTCCAAACACAAAATGGTTAATGTAACATTACTTTTCCGACTCAAAGCATTATTTACTTTGTTTTCTTTTCCAGGATGATAATGAATTGTGTAGTAATAATACTTTATCAATTCTTGCTATATACACTGTCTCATGTTCAACTATTTCTTAGTGAATATATACTTCCAAATTTTATGATTAGTATATATTTCATACCCAGATCTCTATAAATTATGTCTCCAATTTTTTAAATAAAACACTATAACTTCCAGTTTGAGGTTATTTAGAGGATATTTTTTCTCATGTATTTTTAATTGACGTGAATCATAATCAATTACCTGATCATTATACATTAGGATACAACTAAGTCCTTTTAAGGAAGCATCACTATATATTAAAATGTTGCTATTTTTGGAAGAAAGATCCAAAACTACAACATTCACTAATCTTATTTTCGGTTCCAAGAAACAATCATCACATTCTTTTTTCTAGATAAACTTAACTCCCTTTTGAGTTAACTTAGTTAGTGGGATACATAACTGTGAAAAGTTTTCAACAAACTGCTAGTGATATCCTACTAATCCAATAAAACTACAAATCTCAATAACATTTTTAGGTCTTGTCCATTCATCAACCACTTTAATTTTAACATGATCAACTATTATTTCATATTTATTTACGATGTTTCCAAGGAATGAAATATTCTATAACAAAAAATCACATTTTCTAAATTTTATGTATAACTTATTTTCTTTTAGGGTTTGTATAACAATACTTAGATATTTTTTAAGATCCTCATAATTTTTTGAACAAATCAAGATATCATCAATAAAAATAACCACAAACTTATCCAAATATTCATGGAATAATCTATTCATAATATATATAAATATAGCTGTGGAATTTTTTAACCCAAAGGCTATAACCAAAAACTAATAATTCCCCTATCTAGTCTAAAATGATATTTTAAGAATGTCATCGTCATTCACCTTCAACCAATAGTACCCAAACCTTAGGTTAACCTTCTAAAAATACTGAGCTCCCTAAATCCGATAAAACAAATCATAGATATGAGGTGATAAATACTTATTATTAATAATAATATTGTTCAAATATTTATAATTAATTCAAATCCTCACAGAATAATCTTTAAAAAAAAACAGGATTACCCCATGATGAAGTTCTAGGATGAATGAAACCTTTATCATGAAACTCCCGCAACAACCTTTTAAATTCCAGAAGTTCTACTTGAACCATTCGATACAGGGGTTTTAAAACTATCTTAGCATTAGGAACTAATTTAATAGTATGTTTAACTTCCCAATCAGGTATAACACCGAGAAACTCATTAAAAAAAAATCCAGGCATTCTTTTACTACCAACATATCATTAATCTGAACAGATCCCTTATTTTCAACAATATGTACAAGATAACTTTAATTTCTATCTTTTAATAATTTTTTAGCTTATTGATATGTTATAAAAGGTATGAGTTCATTCTTATATACAAACTGAAACTCTTTTTAAAAAAACTTCTTTATCTATATGATCTATCTTATCATGGTAAACAGAGAGACAATCTATACGCAGAATAACATCAAACTCTAATAGGGTAAAGATAACAAGGTTTACAGGTGAAATATTTCCACAAAAAATGATAGGAAGATTATTATAATTTATTTTTTTCCTTAATAATTACCCTAGGTATTTTTATAATAAGTTTTGGATTAATTTCTTGAGGTGGAATTTCCAATTTATCATAAAATTTCCCAAAAATAAAAAATGTTCATACTTTGAATCAAACAAGACATTTTCATAATATTAATAAACAATAAATTTACTTAATACCACATCATTCAAAAGGCTAAAATTTTCTAAGGTAGTTAAAAAGGATTTCACCACACCTTTCTATTTATAATCTGGCTGCTTACCATCATTTGGGATCTTTTTCAGACACAAATGTGCATAATGACCCATCTTGTTACATTTAAAACACTTTACTGCCTATCTATCAGAATTGGACTTACCACTACCATGATCGTTTTAATTTCAATTATGATACATATACCTAAACTTACCACATAGAAAGAACTTACTATACTTATATAATAAATTCCCTAATGTGCTTTTTACCACAACTATCACAAATCGAAAAATTAATATTCTTACCATCATATTTATTTGATCCATTCTCCACCTTTTCCTACCACATAGACCTTTTTTTATGATAGTTTTAGATATACACATGATTATCAAAAAACTCCATTTATACCTTCTCATCAAATCTTACAAATTTCTCACAAATTTTGAATTTACAAGAAGTTAATTCCCTTCGATATATTAGCTCCAATCCTGAGTAAAACTGATTAATTTTAATATCAAGATCTTGGATAAAATGTGGTGCGTACCTTGCCAATTAGGTAAAATTTTCTTCGTACATGACCATTGAATCTTCCCACTTTTATTTTAATTAAAAGAATTAGTTTTTCATCATAATTTGAACTGCCTTAGGAAAATATTTATTAAGGAAAATATTCTTAAATTCATCCCATTACTTGGAATAAATTTCCTCACTTTCCTTGATATTCTTGACCATTGACCACCACTGGTTGGTTTCACATTTAAAATGGTAAATAACATGACTTAACTTTTGAATCTCCAAATATACCATGACATAAAATATATTTTATAGGTCTTTAATCCATTATTCATCTACCACTGGTTTAAATGATCCACTGAATGTTGGAGGATGCTATCTAATAAAATTCTCTACTATCAACATGTTCCATTATGGTATATTTTGATACACTCTCGCATGTATACCACCACCATTTATAGCCTATTTTAACTTATCCATAACTATAACACCTGATCAGTTCTAATTACAACCACTCTAGGTTGTTGATTCTAAAGGATACAGTCCCTTGATACCGTCCTACTTCATCTTACCTATTCCCTCTGCAAAAAACCATTTTGAACATAGTTTAGATGAAGCAACATTGTAATCATAAAATTATATATCATTTAAACTTTACCATTAAGTAAAATCTTTTAAGGGTATTCTTTTAAAATTATCCTAACCTCCAAATATATATAAACTTTTCTACAATAAAAACTATAAGGACTCGACCTTAAACATCACATATTATAGTGTCTTTAAACTAGAATTCACTTTCTAATGTTTCCAAAGATCTTTTAGGTTTATAGTTTTAGAGATTTAGGTCATTAATCTTACATAAGAAACACACACACACATATAAAGTGGAAATTTCTAATTAGTTTCCAAATTTACCATAATATAAAACTTTTAAAATGAAACATGTTTTATTTTCATGAAAAATCTTCATGACTTTCAACTTGACTTTTTCTTTGAAATTACCCATCCTTAAACCCTATGAAAAACATTTTAAAATGTGGGATGAGCACAACAAGATCAGTAAGGGACATAAAAATAATAAAATCCATTATTCCATTGAAAAACATGATAACCCAAAAAATAATTACCTTTATAACATCATTCTTTGAGCTTATGAAATAAATCATTTCCACATGAAAAACACACACTTTATTCTTAAATAATTTTTTTAAAACCCATAAAAATCATAGATAAAACATGTAGGAAACTTGAGAATCCTTTTAATATCAATCTTACATATGGATTAACTCTCAATGTTACATATATAATAGCCATCATGGTTATACTTATAGTAACCATCATAGTTATACTTGAAATAACAATCATATTTATACTTAGAGTATCCATCACAGTTACACTTAAAATAACCATCATAGTTATACTTGGAATAACCATCATAGTTTATTCTCATAATCTATTAAGAGAAAACTAATTAGTTAACTCCATCCCATATTTGGAATGACCATTGAATTATATTCCCATATTCTCTTAGGATAAACCTAATTAGTTTACTCTGTTCCATATTTGGAATAACCATCACAATATATTCCCATATACTCTTATGAGAAACCTAATCAGTTAAATTTGTCCCTTTAACCAATGAATTAGAGAGATATAATGGGATCCACACCTTTTATTTATAACATAACCACCCATAATCATAAAAAATTCCCAAGAACCATAACATAATATGTAAAATCTTCAATCATAAAACTTTCTTTGTACCCATAAGAAAACATTTTCAGATATTGATATATCCCTTTCTTTTAAAACCCATTTTCAAAACTAAAATTACCAAAGAAAAGGGAAAGAGTGTTTTTATTTGAATAAAAAATTAATTCTTATAAAGGAATAAAAACATCAAATAATATTTATGGAGGTGGTAAAATTCGTTATCGCCGTATACATTAACATAGAACATTCCTTTTGTCTTTTGTAAAAAAGTCAAAACATTCTGTAAAATGATTATTTTTAAAAAAGTTTGAAGGAAAGTCAAAATATACATATTATGTATTTATAATTATTTTATGTCCATATATATACATCCATAAAATAATTTTAAAAATATGTACATGGAAGAAAAAGACAGTTAAGGGAAACTTTAAAAGAGGATTTTGAAAAAGAAAGTCCCTTAACTTGAGTCCAAATCATCACATACGTCCTTTATATTCCTGAATAATAAAATTTTTCTAGTTTATTTATAAACTTTTTCAAAAAATTTATTCTTTTTATATCACTTATTACCATGTTATAACAATTACTTAATCATTTAAGTTCACATCAGATGTTTTGATGATATTTAGTTCATAAGTTCAAAATGACTTTGGTAAGTTGAAAATGATCAAAGTATCCATCGTTCCATAATCCAAATAATAATAATATTAAAATAATTATATATATTTTTTAAAAATTATAATTTTAAAACTAATAATGAAATGTTTTTGTGAAAAATGAATTACGTTACAATCATGGAGACGGTTGACCATACGTACGCATGAGTAATGTTTCCATTTTAACTTTACAGAATGATAATAATATAATAAATATAATATTATATCTTTATTTATACTTTTATATATTATCCATGTGATGTGGTGATTAAAAAATGAATCACATCACTTCGTGGAGGTGGTAGTCCACACGTATGCACAAATGATATTATCATTTTTCGGTGTATGGAAAGGTAAGAAAATACGTGTTACATTATATTTATATAATGATAAAAATTTAATTAATATCATATATATAACTTAAATCCATAATTATAATAATATATGAGATATGGTGATGGAAAACGAATTACATCGGTTCACGAGGTGGTAGTCCTCCGTACACACGAACGATGAATTCCTTTCCTATTTGATGAAGGTTGGAGAAGAATATAGATTATTAAATTAATATAATAACTTAAAAGTATATATATTATAATTATGTTATTATTTTAGCATGTTTTAAGAATATTTTAAGTAAGTGGAAGAAGAAATAAAACTAAAACATGCGGTTAAAAACTACACCTCTTCTTTAGAAACTCTCATTTTTTTAATATCTTAAGACCTATAAGATTAGTATTCTGCCCAAAATAAGGCCTCTATAAAATGGTAATAGATTTTATTAATGTATTTTTTATATATTTACTGAACCAAAAGGCTTTTAAGTGTTAATTAATGAGAAGAAGTGGATCCCTTCTATAAGGGAGGGGAGGGGTACTCTTGGAATTTATTAAAATATTAATTTAATATAAATTAATTTTGATGTCCATATGGATAAAAAATTGATAATATTAGATTATAGTATGAGAATTAGTATATATAATCTCATCCAATAATTTTTGGACAATTTTAGATCACATTTTTACCCTTATCATTTTGTTTTAACCCTTCATTAACCCTTCTGATAATTACTATAATAATAAAGTTTTATACCCTTTAAGGGTTAATAATGTTACTATAAAATTAAAAAAGACCCATAAATGGAACATGGTTGATTTAATTGACCATATAAAATTCATTGGGATGAATATAATATTTTTATGAATTCTAAATCATTTAATAAAATATTATTTATTATAAAATATTATTAATGTCTATTTTAGAGCTACTCATTTACTTTGAATTTAATAACATCAATACAACAAATTAATTTAAATAAAATGCATGAAAACCTATATAATAAATAAATTATATATATATAATTAATTATACACATTAAATATTTCAAATTATACTTATTTTTATATTTTTAAAATTATTTATTTTATTTTTCCATTAATTGAATAATTAATACTTCAGCGTTGTGTAAGAATTTAAGGTAATTATTTATTCACTAAAAATTAAAAATAAATTAACTTGATGAAGATAAATAATTTATATTTATAATTAATATTTATAACCAAACATATCCTCTAGTTATCCCCATGTTAAAAATATTATAGTTATTAAAAATAAGAGTGTGACATTTTTTACTTTTCATTAGAGAAAATATTATAAAGGTTATAATCACATATAGATGTAAATAAGGCCATATATTCTACCTTTGTATGATTATGGATGAGATATAATCATTAAATAAAATCAATACAAGTGTTAGGGTCATTCGTTAGTCCTTATCATTTTATTTTTACCCTTAATTACTTGATTTACCCTTTACCATGGTAAAAAATATTACCAAGGTTACTATCCATATTGAAAAAATAAAAGGATCCTATTTACCAAAATTGGACCCATTTATTCCAAATATGGAATATATTTTTTAAAATTCAAAACATATAAGTGGCATAATTTTATTTTAAATTAAATCAACATAACACAATGAAAAACCATTTTTTAGAAAAATGTCCCTATTAAGTATAAAATGTTTTTATACTAAATTAAAGTATAAAATTCATTTAAAAACAACAATTGTATTATTTTAAATCAAAATAAACTAATTAAATTTAAAAAATGATCTAAAATAGAGTTTTACTTTATAAATACTTTAAAATAAAATACAATTTTCAATAAAAATCAGTATTTTTCACTATTTTGAAGAATACAACTTTTTAGAAAATTCTCAAAAATTCATATTAATATATTTTGACATGATGAATTCAAAAATGAAGTTAATTTTTTAAAATTAAAATTCTATAATTTTGAAATAAATATTTTAAATAAAACCATATAATACATAAAAATTCAATTTTGTTAGAATAAATATTTTTTCATTTTGATTGAAAAATTGTCTAATATTTTATAATTAACTAATGAATATATGAAATTTTTTTATATAAACATTACTCGGGCAGTTAAAATATCATTCTGGTTCTGTAACCTCTCTTATATTCTTACATAATACTCATGTCTTTAGAACATTCTCTTACAAAGAGATTTGTGTAATCTATTCATGTGAAAAATCTTATTTATCTTGTGCCTAAAATTCATCAAAATCTATATCACTCCTAATATCTCCTCTAGATATGTGATCCATTTCAGAAAATATTGGTTTTCTATTCACCAAAACTTTCTTATATAAAGGATCGTATTGGTAACATCCTTTAGTTTTCTTAGGATACCCTATAAAGATACACTTAGTGCCCTGAGGTCTAAGTTTGTTTCCCAAAATAACATTAAAAAATGATTCAAACCCTAAAATCACACATGCAACAACTTGAGTTTATTTTCATACCAAAACTAATATGGAATATCAATTTTTTTCTTTAGTTGGAACTTTTTTTAGTATGAAAGTTGTTGTTTGTATTGCATATCCCTAATAGGATAGTGGAATACTCACTTGAATCATCATTGATATCATCATGTATAACATGGTGTAGTTCCTCCTTTACCTTACACCATTCATTGTGGGGTATAAGGAGGTTAAATAAAATCCCAAACTTTTATAAATAATCATTAAAGTCTTGGTTAATATATTCTCCACTATAGATCAAGCATAGTTTCTTAATATTATTACCAAGATGGTTCTCAACTTTATTCTTATATTCCATGAAACATTAAACAATATATTACTTATATCTCATTAATTAGACATATTCATATCTACTAAATTCATTAGTAAAATATTTAAGTATGAGTACCCACACCCTGCTTCAACTAGAAATGGTTTACATATATCAGTATGAACCAACTCAAGAAGCTCTGTGGCTTTGTAAAATTTTCCACCAAATGGGGATTTGGCCATTTTTCCTTATAAACATGCATGACATACACCAAGTGGTTTTAGTTCAAATGAATCCAAACATCCATCTTGGTGTAATCCAGTCAAAAAAATTTCATTTACATGGCCCAGTCAATGATGCCGTAGTTGGGTATGGTATAAGTCATGTAAAATAATTTTGTTATCAATTTCCATTACTTGGTTCATATAATCAAACATATAAATATCATTATTTAAATATTACCTACCATAATAAATGATTCCTTTTTAAAATAAGGAGTATTTATTCCTAAATTTGAAAATAAATCCATCTGTATCAAGTTTAGACTCAAAAATAATGTTTTTGGTAACTAAAGATAAATAATAATAGTATATCAAAACCAAGATCATTCAAGTCAGAAACATGAGGTAGTAATCTCCAAAAACCACATAAGAAATCATGGGTTTTTAGCTACTCATAGATCCATCTCACCATATTCAATCCTTTAGAATCTACTTGGTTCTTATATTTGAATACATATGTGAGTACCACATACTATATCCAATACCCTATTAGTAGAAATAGGTAAATTGCACTCAATAAAAAATATAACCAAAGCTTTACCGTTATTACTTTTTTGGGTAGAGTTTATCTTCTAGTGTCCCTTATTTCCACATTAAAAAAAGACATTGTCTTGTTCCCTTGCTTTCCACTTGATTATCCTCTTCTTAGAAGGGTGTTGTGAAGAATATTTAGACTTGGAGTTAGTCTTGGAGCTATTTGATTGGCCTTTCTTATTATTTACCATAACGGAAAAATGATTTTAAGGCTTTATATCCTTATAAACTTGGAAAATTAGAGTGAGAATATCTAAGAGAGTATTTTCTATGTTTTTCATATTAAAAATTTCAGAAAACTGGATAATCTATGTGGGAGTGATGAAAGGATGAGATCGATGCATAGTTATCCAGGAAACATAAACCCTAGAACATCTAAATTCTCAATATAGCTAATGATCTTGACTATGTGTAGCCCAGCTGGCACACCTTATCCATTTTTTCTCACGATGATCACCTTGGATATCTCAAACCGTTCCTATTTAGTTCTCTCCTGATAAAGACCATGGAGATTCTAGAGCATGATATAGGTATCCATGTTCTCATGATACTTCATGAGTTCACTAGACATGGGTTAAAACATTAAACACTAAACATATAACCCATCATTCGGGTGTTTCTCATAAACAATGAACTTCTCACCACCCACCTCATGAAAATAAAAATCAATGATTGAAGATTCTAGCACGTAAGAATTACATTCATGGTGAAAAACTGCCCATAGAAATTTTAACAATTCCTAGAATTTACTGCCATTTAAGAGATGATATTTTTTCAAAATTGATCATAGTTATAATGTGTTTGAAGAAATTATCATTATTCTAAAATAATAAGAGAAAATATTATCAGTACCTTACTTGATTACAAATTATCTAAGACATAATAATTAATTTTATTAAGTCTCTCACTATTTTATCAACTATAAAAAACCCTCACCATTAAACTCAGAATACACCATCACTTTATACATTTTAGTGGAAAGGATCCATATTTCCCTCCTTATGATCCAAACTATGTCCATAAAAACTATAATAAGGTGTTTAATATAGAGGTATTTGTTGGAACCCAATTGAGTTTTGGTTGTATTTTTTATCAATATATCAATATGATGATCATGTTGAAGGAAGAAACTATGTTGAAGAGGTAATGGAAATATAGATTTTAGAAGGGTGTGAGTAAAGTTGTCAAACTGGAACCATAACCATAAGAATGATAATCGGATCCAGGAGGATCAGATTCAAAATCATTGGCATTAAATCCAGACATCGACACGAGTCAACAAATCCAAGAATCATAACAAGACTTTGATGAAAAGATAGAAATCATATTGAGTCTGGAATGAAAGTGGTGATCATAATGAGGAAGTTGTTTTAGAGTCAGAATGACTCTGATATAAATGTGATGATGCTTTAATGATTTTTATTTCATATAAATCATAAGTTTATTGGAGAACTTGTGATGCAAGATTGATGAAAATGAAAAGATGTTGCTGAGGATCAGGAAAGAAAACATATTGATGAGGCTCAGGAAGAAAAAGATGCTGCTGAGCTTGAGGAAGAGATTTTCATACTTAGACTTTTGTACTAATATTTTCGTACTGATATTTTCATACTGAAAAAAATCATACTAAGATTTTTTTCTTGAGTTTTTTTCACTGAGATTTTAGTACTGGGAAAATCATACTGAGATTTTCATACTGGGAAAATCATACTGATATTTTCATACTCGGATTTTCATACTGATATTTTCATAATCAGATTTTCGTACTCAGATTTTCATATCGAGGAAATTGTACTGAAGTATTCATACTGAAGAATTTGTACTGAAGAATTCATACTGAAGAATTTGTACTAATGAAATCGTAATGAATAATTCATACTAAATAAATCGTACAAAATAATTCCTACTGAAGAAATCATACTGAAGAAATTGTATTGAGATTTCTTAAGAAAAAAATTGTACTGGGAATTATGGGATTTATTAAAGAAAAAACATATAGGGAAATCCTAATGTAAAATCAAGGAGATTTTAATATTTGAAAAGGAATTGAATGATTCAAAGATAGATCTAAGATTTAAGGAGAATTGAAGATTCGAGAAATTTTGTTAAGTGATAAAGGTTCTCAGAACCCCGCATAAACCATTTTTGTGGTCCCTATAAAATGAGAGCTGAGTTCATTTATAAATGTGACTCAAAATTGTTCAAGTAATTGAGATCTATAATTTTTGGAATAGGTATTGAGTTTCCAACCAAACTTTTTGTTTTAGGTTGCAGCTAAGTCAGAGTGAGGCCATCGAAGTGGCATCCATCATATCAAGGCTCATCAGACTGTGTTCCATCAGATTTAGAATTGTGAGAAGCCAATTGAGTTTCTACTCAATTGAATAAGGAAGTGAAAAAGAAGAATCATACCAGACTGACCATCGTAATGAGAATCCAAATGGGGAAGATCAAACAGATCGATGTTGAGGAAGTTTTTTGTACTGAGGTTCTAGAAGAATATTCAAGACCAACATATTTTTTAAGTGAATTGTTGAAGTTCTTGAAGAAGGTACATAGGTAGAGTTTGATTCAAATTTTCACAACCTGAACCTACCGGTCTTGAGCCGAAACTACCCCAAGCCTGCCTCCATAGGACAGGGGCTGGTGACAAGCGCTGGAGCCGTAACAATCTCGGGGAGGCCTTTACCCAAGTACCTGTACACACACACACAACCCACTCAATGCAGAAGTGTAGAGTAAAAAGGAAACCAAAGTACAAACCACTATAACCCAACCACAATCATGCATCAACTTCTATATAGGATCAGTAAAGTGCTGAAAAGCACTAACAAGATAACTAAACAGGAAAAGGGAAAAACACGCGCCCAACCTGAAAGGTGCCACAACCCGGCAACAAGTAAAAAAAAGTAAACAGCTGGTGTGTCTTACACCTGAAAGTCTTACTGCGACCACTGAACGCGTCCCAAACTCTCGTGTCCTCTACGCTCCTCCATAGTCTCGATCGACCTGTCCGTCATCTACAAGGGCACACCAAGTATGGGAAAATCCCAAGCATGGGTGAGTATAAAGATACTCAGTAGGATGACCCGAAAGCTCGAGGGAGCAACAAAGGAGGTACTAAAATAATGAGCAGTAGAAAGAACAAAGAACAGTGTAAGAGTATAATAGAGAGAGTGCAACTCAACCCAATGAAAGAAAGGAAGTAGACCCGTCCAATCCAAGAGGATCTAGACATGGAAAGCACGTGGCATACCCCGCGCATCTTCGCCCCTCCTAGAAGGAGAGTAATCAAACCCAAGGAGTGGGAATAAAATTAGAGTGTAAATATATATATATATGATCAATAAGAAACCCGAACGAGTGTGTAAGGGGATCTCTATCTCCAAGCTCAGCCCAGGAAAAGTCACCAACAGTTCTAAGGGTAGCCATCACTGATGCCCAATAATCCCGCATGTTAAGTGGCCTCATCGCTAAACCATACAACCAAAGGTCCCACTCCGGTAATCACGGAGAAAAGTCACTGAATAGCCTCATAGAAAGGGCTGAGTCTGAAAGAAGTCGTCAGGTAACCCACTGGCCAGCCCAACTCTAGGGTAAACCCCAAGAGGTCATCGGGTAAACCACTGCCCAGCTCTGATGAAGGGTAAACCTTACAGTAAACAGGTAACCCACTACCCAGCCCTGCTGGAGGGAAAACCCTAAGGTAAACGGGTAAACCACTGACCAGCCTTGTTGGAGGGTAAACCCTAAGGTCAATGGGTAACCCACTGCCCAACCTCACTGGAGGGTAAACCCTGATATGCTGGTGGTTAACCCACTGCCCAGCCTCACTGGAGGGTAAACCTGGAACTGGTATGATAACTCTGCACTGCCTGTGGCATCACGGGGTGTCACTAACATCGCTATTATGAGTTGGTTCGGAGTGCGTCAAAGGAACCTCTGACCAATGCCCTTCCATGTTTCCAATTTTAATGAGATCTCGAAAGAGGCTCCGCATGCCTAGACAAATTACACCTTTGTAATCCTCGCGAAAAAATACGCGAGATAGACTACTTAATCGCTGGAAACAGACTCCTGACGAAAAAGTTATTCAACACCGCTTTATGCTCATACGGCGTCTCGGGGGGCCCGCACCTTGGTCCCAAAAAGGTCAGGCGAACTGTGCCATCACGATGCTCTCAAAAAACATGCCAAAATGACTACTCATTCATCTCGAACGGACGTCTGATGAAAAAGGCGCAGTACGCTGCACACATCTTAAAAGACGGACTGTGGGGCCCACACCTAAACTCCGGATTCAATGCTTGAAACCACCCTAGAATACATCGTCTCGATGCCAGGGTTACAATGCCACTGACAACGCCTA
This sequence comes from Viscum album, assembly GCA_963277665.1. Lineage (NCBI taxonomy): Eukaryota > Viridiplantae > Streptophyta > Magnoliopsida > Santalales > Viscaceae > Viscum > Viscum album. The sequence continues at coordinate 1,007,495,442 of OY728166.1, read as the reverse complement.
AAATAGACTCCGAATGCAGAAGCTGTAACTCCCTGCGTTATGCAAACGGGGCCCTGTGGGGCCCACACCTCGTCCCTGAAACACGTCACGCAGATCGCACCATTGCGTTCCTTACAGATAACCATGAGGCGTAGGCTATTCATTTTCCCTGAACGGAATTATGAAGCATAAGTCATAAAAATGCAGCATACGTCCAAAAGCCGCCTCATGGGGCCCATGCCTCAGGCCTGAATTTATGCGGGCGGATTGTGCCATCGCAATCCCCTTAGAAGAACACTCAGAAACGAGTACTCAAACACCCCAAACGGATGTCGGGTGAAAAAGTGGCGTTTCACCGTAAAACATGTGAACTAGGCCCTGTGGGGACCACACCTTGTCTTCAACCCGAACTCTTCGGAAAGCATCTCAACAAATTCTGCACGAGGACTTGGGTCACGCTGCCGCTAACGGCGTGTCAATCGGACATCCCAAACAGGAGTTAGGTCCGACACAAGATTAATTAATTAATTAATTAATTAATTAATCACATTAAGCGTTTCATGCCACCGAGCAATGAAACCAAACCAAAAAGGTTCTAAACCGACTATAGAAGGACCTTCTCAACTCCAGAGCCACATCACCTTTGACGGCGCGTTAAACGGACCTCCGGCTCGCGAATACGTCTGTTTTAATCTTTAATAATAATTTAATATTTTTAATTAAAGCGTTTCGGGTCACCTGTCTTCATAAGAAGAACCCAAAAACCCCTAAACCCAACTTAAAAAGTCCGTCTTGAAGAGACGAACTCACAGTTGTAGACGGCGCGTCAAACGGACGCGCCGTTTAGGAGCTACGGTCCCTTGAACACAAGGGGCCCAACCGGGCCGGTTCAGACCAGCCGGCCCGGTCCAGACCACCGGCCCGTGGCCCAGCCGCGGGTCCGGCCCGACTTTCCGCGGTCTGCCCCAACAACATCAGACCCCTCAGGTCCGGTTCTTCAAAGCAGACCGGGCAAAGGGCCTGTCTTCGTCCGCGTCACACCAGCAGGACCCGCCGAACGTGTGTCCTTCTTCGCGGCACACCCTGAGGCACTGACCTCGGGGTCCTCCTCTGACCACGATGGGACGACACCAACTCCCTCACCTCCTGCAACGCACCACCGCACCACCTTGGGCCTGCATCGCGCCGCCTCACACCGCCCGCTCTGGCTCTCCTCTCTGGTCCCCTACTCCACTGCAGCCGCAACCGTCTCCACCTGGCCACACCCGCCGCCTGCCATCTTGACTCCTCCCGGAGCTACCCCATCCGTGCCGGCCACACCCGACACCACCACCTCGTCTGAACCCTCGACCACACTCGTTGCCTGACGCCCGATTTCCGGCCACTGCCCTTGCTGGAGCCAGGGCTTTCGTCGGCTACCGCCACCGCTCCGGCAGCCCGATCTCAAAACCGAACGCGGGTTAGGGATCCTAGGGATGAGGCCTTCACAGTTCCTACCCCCGATTGATGATCCAACAATATTTTGGCACGTCCGAAAATTGAGACGAAGAATGCCCAAGAATGAGAATTAAAAACGGGGCTCGAACGATGGCTGTGTTAGTTTGGCCATCGTCCTAATTCTAGAATTTTGGAATTAGAAGAAAAATTTGATGAAAGGTCAAGAAATCGATGAAGGTATGAAAATTAACCAAAAATCCTACCTCGAATCGGCCATGCATCGTTGGTGGTGCGTCCATGACGCTCCTGCTTCGATCCGTCGAGGTTTCGGCGGTGGTCGCTCCTCGATTTAGTGAAGAACGATGAAGAATGCCAAAGAACAAGAGAGAGGGGGGGGGGGAGAGAGAGAAGATAAGAAAAAAACCCATAACTCCAAACTTCTATTTTTCTATTTATAGAAAAATCCGCTTAGCACGGAATCTGAAACTGTCGTGCCCTCCCATTTTATATTGCGCCTAGGCAAAACACCCCATTTCAAATTCAATGGAAGTATTGGATTTTTATTCTGAGACTTCGTTCGAAAGTTATTTGAAAATAACACCAATGATAAAAATCACTAAGTCATTATTTTGAAATAATGATTTTCCCCTGGGTGATATCTCTCACAGCAGGCCCGCGACCACAACTTTTACACCCCGCCTAGGGTAAAAAACACGCTCCGGATGCAACCGTGCCCTCAAATTTATGATCTGAGCTACCGTTTAGGAGAAAACACAACCCCTCCATGTGTATAGTTTAAAAACACTTAATATTTTTATAAAATTTATTCCGGGCACACCAGGCCTCGGAATCGCATGTCGTCTCAGCTCCTAGCTCTGGAAATATATGTATAAATATTCCAAAGTCTTACATGGTAAAAATCAGGTCTATACATCATTCCCTCCTTCAATATTTTCATCCCCAAAAAGAAAAACTAGGAAAAAAACTCCAGATACAGAGCTCACACCTAGCTCTCCCACTCCCAAGAAAACTTGTACAACACCATGCTGGAACAACATGCGAACCAAAGGGATGGTTCGTACTCATAAGGTATGCTACTTTCGATGATGTGCATAGAAACACACACACACCTCATCAACTGCGACATGTGGAAGATGTCGCGTGCTCACTCCTACTATTGGGAGGGTAGGGCAAGATGGTAGGCAACCTCTCAATCTCTTGCACGATTCCCGAACGGCCCAAAGAAACTCGGGGGACTTCCCTGGATGAACCTCTACTTTCCACGTCATGACCGAAATCACGATTTGTTCCTAGAAAATGGTCTCGTGATTCCCTCCTTCAGAATACCCATATGGTGAAACACCCAAGGATATATGGTCACACAAGTTTTCACAGTCGGTGCATCACAACCGAGACTCTCTTACATGCTCAAGAAGTGGATGAGTCAACACCATCGTCTAAAGAAAAGTTTCACCCTCTTGGTCCAACAGGGTTAACTGTAGGGAAGCTAACTACCATGAAAATTCCCGCACCTTATGATTCTGGGACTTTCTACTAAGGGAACCTGCTACAACACTGCCATTTTCCTGAAACACGGACTACCTCGAAAACATAGTCCTGTAGACATTTCAACCCGCACCATCGTCTCAGGTTCAAGTCTCTTTGGGTGAGGACGCACCTCAGACACTGGTGGTCTGAGCAAACCACAAAACGCTCTCCCATAAGATTGCGTCTCCACATTCGCAGGGAAAAGACTACCACCACCAGCACCACATAGTGAATCACATAGTTCTGTTTATGGGGTGTCCATCACCTTTACCTGTACTTGATAATGGTATCAAGATTGACATTGAGCACGCAAGGTACCAACAAATAGGGAAGGTGACCAAACTCATCCAACCGCCAGAGGCTAGACACGGAAAGCATGTGGCATAGCCCATGTGTCTTTGCCCCTCTTGGAAGGAGAGTAATCTCCAAAACATGCACTCTGCCAAACCCACTAATGGCACCTCAAACAAAGGGAGGTCAAGCAGAAAAGCCCCACTGAAAAATCTAGAACCTACTCTAACACTCCACTACACAACCCCACCATGAATGTACATGTCAGAGGGACTTATCCACTGCACCTCAATACTATCCGCTTTGGGTGGTACTGACTCTCCCTCACGGTTTTGATCGCATCACAAAAACACGTCTCAGTGGGGGAAGAACCCCTCTTTCCTATGCATTCAAAGCTACATCGGACAACACCAACACAGGGTTACACCGACGCCCTACATCACCCTCGGTAACCCCTCGAACAAGGAATTAGACGAAAAGAGTACCTCACGCAGTGTCTAACAAGTTCTACCGAGAAAAGTAGAAAAAGACACAGAGCGTACCTCTTATCATCTCATGCATTGCAGGATTGTAGACATCCATAGCACACAGCCGCCCGTGGCCCCATCTATCATCTCCCTAAGCCTGACATGGGACACCTAGTGGTGGTGGAAGGACCTCGAAACGTCATCCAAAAACCACAGTTCTTCTTGATTTTTTGCCAACAGCACCTCCCTGGGGACCACCCTGTCCTCACCTAGGAGTTCTCTGATCCCAACACTGCCTCTGTCGTAGCGGTGCATCTACCAACTATCTGGAAAACTCATCACATTTGGTCAAGTAGTCTCATGCCACATGACCTCGCACATCACAATCATATCACTAGTCCTCCCTGGGCTATCTCGGTGCTCTATGCTATCCCCGACCATGTACCTAAGTCTCATCAAGGGGAGACCTCTGGTGTCAAGGCCCTGCCAATTGACATCCCTCTGACAGAAATTTCTCTATCACTAGTGCCTGATCCAGTACCCTGAGATGGGTGAGTATGTACAAGGGCACTATGCTGGAACAAATCTCCTCTACAGAGACCTCACTCAAACTTTTTTTCTTGGAAGTTTCTGTCGTGGACCACATCCAAAGGGTACCGAGTAAGGTCTGTGAACCTAGTCACGTACTCAGCCACTGCCATCACTCCCCGCTGAAGTCCCAACAGCTCCTAAAACTGTATAAAGAGTAAGTAGGAGGGGTAATACTCCTTATGAAACAGTTAATAGAAGCCATCGCACGAGAGTACCGACTCATCATACATCTGAGTAACCCTGGCTCTACTAACGCCAAACTGCTTGGTGGAAAAACTGGCTGTCAAAGCCACCATCTAACATGTCAGTGTCCGAACAAGCCTGAAGAGGCGAACCACCGACTCTATCCAACCCTTCAATGTCTGAGGTTATGGCTCACCGTGGAACCTCAATGGTCTCTAATGCTGGAACTCACGTAGTGTTCCCAACCTACGCTCATCGTCGGCCTTCACTACCAGTACTATCTACTACTCCACAAGTGGAGGTGCTGCTGCCTGTCATCTTGAAGAAAGGGTAATAATACGATGGATCTTGAACTAAGGCCTCGTCGCTCATGGAGTCGTCATCACGAAATAGATCTAGTATCCTAGCTGCCTATCATCGCGGAGACATCCTGAATCTGATCAAGGAGTACCGCGGTCAAATGAGCATATATATACCAACAACGATGGGGAGATGACTCAAGAAGGATAGTCAAAGACTCAATCCTATATGATGCACGAACCAAATATTCCCTGAAACAAGTGTCTCAGCACACCAAGTAGAAAAACGAGTAATCAGGGTCCTCATGAATGGATACGTCAGCCGCCGCACCATCACTGGACTCTCTGGCCTGAGAGCCGCTCTTGAGACACGTCGACACTATTGCCCTAAATCCCAACCAATTCCTTTTTAGGGACGTCCGAACAATGCCCCAAGGAACGGACCACCTCTGATACCGCTTTTTCATGACCCGACCCTACCAGTCTCGAGCTGCAACTACCCCAAGCCCGCCTCCATAGGCCAGGGGATAGCAACAAGTGCCAAAGGCATAATAATCTCAGGGAGGCCTTTTCCTAAGTACCTAGACACACACACACACACACACACACACACACACACAACCCACTCAATACAGAAGTTCAGAGTAAAAAGGAAACCAAAGTACAAACCACTATAACCCAACCACAGTCATGCATAAACTTCTATATAACATTAGTAAAGTGCTCAAAATAAATAACAAGATAACTAAACATGAAAAGGGAAAAACACCCGCCCAACCCGAAAGGTGCCACAACCCGGCAATAGGTAAACAAAAGTAAACAGCTGGTGCATCTCACACTTGAAAGTCCTACTGCGGCCACTGAATACAGCCCAAGATCCTATGTCCTCTATGCTCCTCCATAGTCTTGATCGACCTATCCGTCGTCTGCAAGGGCACACTAAGTAGGGGAAAAGCCCAAGCAGGGGTGAGTATAAAGATACTCAGTAGGATTCCCCAAAAGCTCGAGGGAGCAATAAGGAGGTACTAAAATGGTGACCATTAGACAGAAAAAAGAACAGTGTAAGAGTAAAATAGAGAGAGTACAGCTCAACCCAATGAAATAAAGGAAGTAGACTCATCCAATCCAAGAGGATCTAGACATATAAAGCACATGGCATACCATGTGCGTCTTCACCCCTCCTAAAAGGAGAGTAACTGAACCCAAGGAGTGGGAAAAAAGTAGGGTGTAAATATATATATATATATATATATATATATATGATCAACAAGAAACCTGAATGAGTGTGTAAGGGGATCTCTATCTCCAAGCTCAGCCCAGGAAAAGTCGCCAACAGTTCTAAGGGTAGCCATCACTGATGCCCAAGAATCCCGCACGTCAAGCGACCTCATCTCTAAACTGTACAACCAAGGGTCCCACTCTGGTAATCATGGAGAAAAGTCATTTACTAGCCTCATAGAAAGGGCTGATTCTAAAAGAAGTCGTCGGGTAACCCACTACCCATCCCGGCTAGAGGGTAAACCCCAAGAGGTCATCGGGTAACCCACTGCCCAGCCCCGCTGGAGGGTAAACCCTAAAGTCAATGGGTAACCCACTTCCCAACCCCATTGGAGGGTAAACCATAAGGCCAATGGGTAACCCACTACCCAGCCTCGCTGGAGGGTAAACCCTAAGGTCAACGGGTAACCCACTGCCCAACCTCGCTGGAGGGTAAACCCCGATACGCTGGTGGGTAACCCACTACCCAGCCCCACTGGAGGGTAAACCTGGAACTGGTCTGATAACTCCACACTAACCATACCATCACGGGGTGTCACTAATATTGCTACCGTGCATTGGTTCAGAGTGCATCAAAGGAACCTCTGACCAACACCCTTCTATGTTTCCACTTTTAACGAGATCTCGAAAGAGGCTCCGCACACCCAAACAGATTAAACTATTGTAATCCTCACGAAAAAACACATGAAATAGACTACTTAATCACTAGAAACAGACTCTGATGAAAAAGTTTTATGCTCATACGATGTCTCGCAGGGCCCGCACCTCAGTCCCAAAAAGTTCGGGCGAACTGCGCCATCACGATGCTCTCGAAAAAACATGCCAAAACGACTACTCATTCACCCCTAATAGACGTCTGATGAAAAAGGCGTAGTACGCTGCACACAGCTTAAAAGAAGGCCCGTGGGGCCCACGCCTCAACTTTGGATTCAATGTCTGCAACCATCCTGGACTACATCGTCTCTATGCCAGGGTTTCAACGCCATTGATGGTGCCTAAAACGGACTCCGGATGCAGAAGCTACAACTCCCTACATTATGCAACGGGGCCCTGTGGGGCCCACACCTCATCCCCAAAACACGTCACGTAGATCACACCATTGCGTTCCTTGCAGATAACCATGAGGCATAGGCTATTCATTTACCCTGAACGGAATTATGAAGCATAAGTTGTAAAAATACAGCATACATCCGAAAGCCGCCTCATGGGGCCCACGCCTCGGGCCCGAATTTATACGGGCGGATTTCACTGTCGCAATCCCCTCGGAAGAACACTCAGAAACGATTACTCAAACACCCCAAATGGATGTCGGGTGAAAAAGTGGTGTTTCACCGTAAAACGTGTGAACTAGGCCCTGTGGGGACCGCACCTTGTCTTCAACCCGAACGCTTCGGAAAGCATCTCAAAAAGTCCACACGGGGATTGGGGTCATGATGTCGCTGATGGCGCGTCAATCAGACATCTCAAACAGGAGTTAGGTCTGACGCAAGAATAATTAATTAATTAAGTAATTAATTAATTATTTGCATTAAGCGTTTCGTGCCACAGAGCAACGAAACCAACCCGAAAAGGTTCTGAACTAACTTTGGAAGGACCGTCTCAACTCCAGGGCCACAACTCCTCTGACGGGCCGTCAAACGGACCTCCGGCTCGCGAATACGTCTGTTGTAAACTTTAATAATAATTTAATATTATTGAATTAAAGAGTTTCGGGTCACCCGTCTTTGGGCACAAAACCCAAAAAACCCAAAACCCAACTTAAAAAGTCCATCTCGAAGAGACGAACTCACAGCCGCACACGACGCATCAAATGGACGCGCCATTTAGGAGCTACGGTCCCTTGAACACAAAGGGCCCAACCGGGCCGGTTCACACCGGCCGGCCCGGTCCAGACCACCAGCCCGCGATCCAGCCACGGGTCTGGCCCGTCTCGCTGCGGCCTCTCCCACCAACACCAGACCCGTTAGGTCCGGTTCTTCAAATCAGACCGGCCAAAGGGTCGATCTTCGTCCGCATCGCACCAGCAGGACCCACCGAACGCGGGTCCTTATCCGTGACACACCCCGAGGCATTGACCTCGGGGTCCTCCTCCGATCGTGACGGGACAACGTCGGCGCCCTCGCCTCCTGTAGCGCACCACCGCTCCACCTCCGGCCTGCACCGTGCCGCCTCATACCGCCCGCTCCGGTTCTCCACTCCGGTCCCCTGATACGTCGCACCTGTAGCCGTCTTCGCGCGGCCTCACCCGCCACCTAACCTCTCGACTCCTCCCAGAGCTACCCCATCCGTGCTAGCCACACCCGATGCCGCCACCTTGTCCGAACCCCCGGCCGCACCCATTGCCTGATGCCCAACCTCCGGCCACCGCCGTTGCCGGAGCTGGGGCTTCCGTCGGCTGCCTCTACTGCTCCAGCGGTCCGATCTCAAAACCGAACGCGGGTTAGGGATCCTTGGGACGAGGCCTTCACAGTGCTTTCCCCTGATAGATGATCCGATAAGATTTTGGCGCATTCGAAAATTGGGACGAAGAATGCCCAAGAATGAGAATTAAAAACAAGGCTCGGACGATGGCCGTGTTCGTTTAGCCATCGTCCTAATTCTATAATTTTAGAATTAGAAGAAAAAATTTATTAAAGTCCAAGAAATCGATGAAGGTGCGAAAATTAACCAAAAATCCTACCTCGAATCGGTTGTGCATCATTGGTGGCACGTCCACGACGCTCCTGCTTCGATCCGCCAAGGTTCCGGCAGTGGTCGCTCCTCGATTTAGTGAAGAATGACGAAGAACGCCAAAGAACGAGATAGAGAGAGAGAGAGAGAGAGAGAGAGAGAGATAGAGAGAGAGAGAGAGAGAGAGAAGAGAAGGGAAAAAACCCCAACTCCAAACTTCTATTTTTCTATTTATAGAAAAATCCACTTAGCGGGGAATCCAAAACTATCATACCCTCTCATTTTATATCGCGCCTAGGAAAAATAACCCATTTTGAATTCAACAAAAGTATCAGATTTCCATTCCGAGACTTCGTTTGAAAGTTATTTGAAAAGGACGCCAGTGATAAAAATCACTATGTCATAATTTTAAAATGAAGATTTTTCCCCTGGGTGACATCTCTCACAGCAGGCCCATGCCTGCAACTTTTACACCCTGCCTAGGGTAAAAGGTGACACAACCGTGCCCTCAGATTTCCGATCTGAGCTACCATTTAGGAGAAAACACAACCCCACCATGTGAATAGTTTAAAAACACTTAATATTATTATAAAATTTATTCTGGGTACACCGGGCCTTGGAATCGCACACCGTCTCAGCTCCTAGCTGTAGAAATATATATAGAAATATTCCAAAGTCTTATAGGGCAAAAACCAGGTCTTTACACAAATTAATTGTGGAGTAAGTGAAGAATTTATGAAGTAAATCAAAAAAGAAGAAAAAAGTGAAGATTGTAACTGTAAATGATTGCCAGTTGCTGAAAAGGCTTGTTTGTGGGAAGTGTATACTGGAAAGGATAGTTGGGGGGTATAACTAACTATAGTAGAAAAGTTTATACTTATTTTAGAATTATTATTTGATTGTGACATTGTATTCCGGAAATAAGATAGTGAAAGAATCCATATTAGAGGGACTATCCAACATGGGAAGGAGTAGGTCTTTGTACCAAACCTTGTAAATATTGTGTGCTACCTTATCTTTATATTTATTTCATATAAAAGGTAAGGTTGTGAATTATATTTGATTAGATCGTAACTCTAACAATATTTATAGGTTAACAATGTTTTTGTTATGGAGTTAAGAAAATTTCTTATAAAAGAAAAAGGAACCACTGATTCACCCCCTCTCAGTGGCCTTGATCTTACTTGGGAATAACAATTGGTATCAAAGGGAATGTTGCATTTGAAAGATACATCTCAATAATGAAGAATTTAAATTCTTTAAACTATAATGGGATTCTAGTTTTCAATGGAAAAAACTATAATATCTAGAAATATATATTGATTCCATATCTTATATCCCTTGGGTATGATTTTTTGGATGTTACTACAGAAGGATTTCCTCCTTGTATTAAGAATAATCTTATTACTACTACTGATAAGAGAAATCTTGAGAATTATGGAAGAGAAAAAAATTATTTACTCTCATCACTTACTGAAAGTGATTTTCTTAGATTAAAGTGATTTGTAACTGACAAAGGTATTTGGGATAAGTTGAAAAACATTTATGAAGGAAATAAAAAGGTGAATAAGTCAAAGTTATAACTTTGGAGGCTGAAGTATGAAGATATGAAAATGTATGAGCATGAATCTGTTGGTGACTTCTTTAAAATGGTAAATGATATTGTTAGAACCATAATATGTCTGGGTGATAAATTATAAGAATCAACTATTTTTTAAAAAATCTTGAGAATTATTCTTGATAAGTTTGATTCCAAAGTTTCATATTTAGAATATAGAGATCCTGAAACCCTATATCTGGATGATCTACATAGTATTCTTGTTACTTATGAAATGAGAAGAGAGAATGTTATGGAAAAGAAAGAAAAGGTTGATCGGGATTTTTCCTTCAAATATTTGATAAAAGAAAAAAAACAAAGATAAGGAAATTATAGAAGAATCAAGTTATTAAGAAGTATAGGTAGAAGCTAAATATTTTAATATAATTATTTCCATCCATTCAAAGAGATACAATAAGGGAAAATGGAAAAGTAAAAATTTCAAATGCTTGAATTGTGAAGGGAAAGGAAATTTCACATTGAATTTTCCTAGGAAGAAAATTAAAGAATATGAGTATGAAGATGGTAATGAGAAACCTCAGAAACAAAAGTGGAAGAAACATAATAAATATTTCCTTATGATAAAAATAAGAGAAGTTATCTGAGTAGAAGAAAGAATAATGATTCCTCGTATAATGATGAATCTGATCATCAACTCAAATTTATTATTCAAGTTATAAATTGAAGTGATTCATCTAGCTGTTATGATGAGAATAATGAGATGACAAAAATGGAATGGATTCTCAAAATGAATATAGAGAAAGAAATTGAGCAGAATACCCAACTCAAGAAAGATGTTGAAAGAATAACTTTTGAGAACTGTGAGCTTGAAAGAAAACTAAAAGGTTATAAAGAAAAGTCAGCTAGCAATGATAATCTAAACAATATAGAATCTACCATTTTTAGGAAAGTAAATAGAATAAGTTAAAGATAGTTGAATCCAAAAAAATAATTTATGTTTTTAAAAGTATGTTTGATGAGAAAGAATAAGAGTTTTTAGAAACACAATCAATGTTTCTTATAGTAAAAAGTGAGATAAGAAATATGAGCTAAAACTTCACCAAAGAAATTTAAGTTAAAGGTGAAACTTATAAAGAAGGTGAAAAGAATGGATTGAAAAACCATTCTTGTGAAAAAAAAAATATTTCATCAAGAAAGATAATAATTAGTTAGGAAAGTATCATCTTGAGAAAAGTGGTCTAGAATTTGTGAAGAAACAACAACATCAATGTTCTGATCGGTTTTACTCTCAATCTGAAAGATCAAGATTCAGAGGTCATTGTTGGTGTTGTGGATTTTTCAGACATAGACCTTATTCATGTTGGTATAACATGTCTATACTTAAAAATAAGCATGAATAAAGAGGGAATTATGATGAGCAAAGAAGATCAAATGTTTCTAAAATTTATGTGGAATCTAAAAAAGGAAACTCAGAAGATGAACAAAGATGAGTATGTTAAGGAAGCTGATGTTGAGTCTCTTACTATTATTGCAAAAGAAAGTAATTAGGTAAAGAAAAGTTTGTTTTAAAAGTTTTTTTATACACCTGAACTTTTTGATATGTTTTTTAGATGGGTGAAATTTACTTTTATCTTAAATAAAATCTTTTCAAGATTACTCCAAAATAATAATGTTGAAGGAAACATGAAAAGATATTACATGAAAGTTGTGTAATGGAAAACATTGATAACCTTGATTATACACTCTTATTTTCTACACCAGGTTCACCCACATAGAATTAGAGTTATTTAATTAAAGGCTATTTGTTTAGAAAGTCATGTGATACTTATGTTATCCTAAAGAAGAGTTTCAAATTTTTGAGATGAAAAGTTCCAAACCTTTTGAAAAGATAAAATCTGTCAATAAAAAAGAAAACTTGTCATGATTACCCCTTTGAATTTGATTTTCAATAAGGTGGAGAGAATATATTAAGGGGGGGAGAAAAAAACTAGGGAGAGATAAGGAATAGAGAGAGAGAAATAAAAGAAAATATGGAAAAGAAAAAGTGAGAAAATAAAAAAATACCACTTATTGTTTTGAAGAGGTTAAATGTAGGTATTGAAGTGGGTATTGACAAAAAACACAAAGGGGGAGATTATTGGACCCCAGTTGATTTTTGGTTGTATTTTTTGTAAATAAATCAATATTATGATCATGTTGAAGGAAGAAACTATGTTGAAAAGGTAATGGAAATATGGATTGAAGAGGGGTGTGAGTAAAGTTGTCAAATAAGATCTAGAACCATAAGGATGATAATCAGATCCAAGAGGATTAGATTTAGAATCACCGACATTGGATCCAGACATTGGAAAGATCCAATAGATCCAGAAATCATAATGAGAATTTGATTAAAGTTTAGAAATCGTACTGAGTCTGGAATGTAAGTGGTGATCATAATGAGGAAGCTATTTCAGAGTCAGAATGAATCCAATACAAATGTGACGATGCTTTTATGATTTGTATTTCACATAAATCATAAGTTTATTGGAGAACTTGTGATTCAAGATTGATTAAAATGAAAATATGTTTCTTAGGATCAGGAAAGAAAATATATTGATGAGGATCAGGAAGAAAAAGATGTTGTTGAGCCTGAGGAAGGGATTTTTGTACTTATACTTCCATACTGATATTTTCATACTAGGAAAATCATATTGATATTTTCATAATAATATTTTTGTATTGGGAAAATTGTAGTAAGATTTTCGTACTAGGACAATCATACTGAGATTTTCGTACTCGAATTTTTATACTGATGTTTTCGTAATTGGATTTTTGTACTAATATTTTCATACTCGGATTTTCATATTGAGTAAATCGTACTGAAGTATTTGTAATGAAGTATTAATACTGAAGTATTCGCACTGAAGAATTAATACTAAATAGTTTATACTGATGAAATCGTAATGAATAATTCATATTGAAGAATCCGTACTGAAGAATTTGTACTAAAGAAATCATATTAAAGAAATCGTACTGAAGAAATCGTATTGAAGAAATCATACTGGGATTTCTCAAGGAAAAAATCATACTGGGATTTCTGGGTTTTTTTAAAGAAACAATCGTACTGGGAAATCCTAATAGAAAATCAAGGAGATTTAAAGATTCAAAAAGGAATTGAATGAGTCAAAGGGAGATATGAAAATCAAGGAGATATGAAGATTCAAAAAGGAATTGAATGAGTCAAAGGTATATCTGATATTTAAGAAAAATTGAAGATTCATGAAATTTTGTTAAGAAGGAAAGGTTTTCAGAACCCCGCCTAAACCATTTTTGAGTTCCTTATAAAAGGAGAGATGAGTTCATTTGTAAATGTGACTCAAAATTGTTTAAGTACTAGAGATCTGGAATTTGTGGAACATGTATTAAGTTTCCAATCAAACTTTGTGTTTTAGGTTGTAGCTGAGTTAGAGTGAGGCCATCAAAGCGACATCTATCATATCCAGGATTATCAGACCAAGTTCCATCGAATACAGAATCATGAGCAGCCAATTGAGTTTTTACTCAATTGAAGAAGGAAGTGAAAAAGAAGAATTAGACCAGACTAACCATCAGACTGAGGATCCAGACTAGGAAGATCATACTGATCGATGTTGATGAAGTTTTTTGGGATGAGGTTATAGAAGACTAGTCAAGACCAACATATTCCATAAGTGAATTGTTGAAGTTAATGAAGAATGTATAAAGGTAGAGTCTAATTCAAATTACTTATGAAGGAAGTTTAGACTTTATAAAGTGAATCATAAAATAAGAAGATAGTGAATCTTATAACCATAGATGCTTACTAGTTGCTGAAAAATATTGTTTGGGGGAAGTGGATATTGGAAAGGATAGTTGGTGGGTATAAACAAATATAGTAGGAAAGTTGATACTGATTGTAGAATTGTTCTTTTCTTTTGAATTTGTATTACAGAAATAAAATAGTGAAAGAATCCATGTTTGTGGGACTATCCACCATGGAAAGGAGAAAGTATTTGTACCAAACCTTGTAAATATTGTGCGATGCTTTCTCTTTATATTTTTTGCATACAAAAGGTGAGGTTATGAGTTATATTTGAGTGGATCGTAACTTTAACAAGTTTAAGAGGTTTGTAAATTTTTTGTTAAGGAGTTAAGAAACTTTCTTATAAAATAAAATGGAACCACTGATTCATCCCCCCTCTCAGTGGTCTTGATCCTACTTGGGAATAACAGTATTACTAACTACGGGCTTGTATTTTCTTGTTCTTGAAATCACGACTCAAATTTCCTCAAAACTTGCTTCCAAATTTGCATTGAATATACTATGACCACTAAATTCAATACAAGTTTGGTTAAGTCAACCCATCATCTTAGTTAAGACTCCCCAACAATTAAAAGTGCTCTCAGCTATGAGATGAACTGACACATTAACTATAATTTTCCTTAATTCATATAATAGAAGAAATAATGACTATATATTAACTTGAGGGATTTTTTTATTATATATATATTTTATTATTTTATCTTTTACATGTCATATAAATATTAATTGGATTTTACTTAGGTGATTAACCATGTACCGATAAAATATTTACACATAATCATTTTTTTATTTTAATTCCATATTTATGTATTAATACATTTTTTTATGTGATCATGGTCATGTATCGATAAAATAAATTAGGAAATAGATAGAAATAAAATAAAGAAAACATGGAATGATCATTATATTTAACTAGTGGGTTGTTTATTGAGAAGACAATAAAAATCCATTGAATCTAGGGGAAAAATCCTGGAGTCGGTTTGGGCTCAAGTTCACAACATTCCACCTTTGTCTTGTGTATATCTCTGGTTTGGTTTCACCTTGTCTCTATCTTAAATGAACTCCATGTTACTAGTATCTCTATACTTAAAATGTTTTAACTTCACTCATAGGTGAAGGGAACCAAAAAGTGGTTTACATAAAAGAAACTCCAGATATCCAGACCTGTACATAATAAGAAGGGAGGGATGAAATACATACTATCAATTTAATTTATTAAAATAATTAAAAATACCTATGAAATAATTAAATTAAAATAAACCATACACATAACAGGTTGATCTAATCTCATGATCAAATGCTAGTGCAATGAATACACATTTAAAATATTTTGTCAGCATTCATTTTGATTCATTATTTTATTAAGAGAAATGATGAAAAATTGATTCAATTAATTATCTAATTAAAAAATTAATTTAATTTATCATAATCTATATCCAATTTGTCCTGGAGATACCCATACACTGTTATTTTAAATAAATTAAATTAATTAATTTTATTTAAAATTTACTAAAATAATTACACATCCTATACTTAGAAGCAACTCAATGAGTATCTATTCAAACCACTCAACTTGTATAGAGATCATATAAATTTTACTCATGCGACATATATCATACACATTTTATCATGTAATTAAATGGAATGTATGATTCAAAAAATGACACATAGAATACATATTAATCAATATAGAACATAATGCTTTTCATACACATAGAGTAGTTGACACATTATGACTATATATGGTACATAGTTAAAAGTTTTACATAGAAATTAATTAATAATTTAACATATAAATATATATATATAAATCCTATCACATGATGTTTATAGATCAATAAATGACACAAGAAACATATGCTATTAAATTTTAAAAGGGCAATACATTAAATTTTAATTTTCCGCGTAAACAGGTTGGGTGCACGACGTGTACATCCAACTATACATCATGTATATTTCTTGTCGTATGTCTATGATACACACCTAGAGACTCATTGTGAATTTCTACAATGACATGTGTGAGGTACACAATGTGTACATATAGTACATGCCATGGAAACTCCTTTTACATGGTCGTCAGTCCCTACATGTCATGTAATTGCTACTCGATGTGTATTTGACTACATGTTTTCCACTATGAAAATGCATAGACTACATAGTGTGAAACCTATTTACATGGTGTATAGTCCCACATGCTATGTACCAACCTAGCTTGGTCAACATGCAAAGCATTTAATGCACCATGTCTCCTTCATTGTGTAGAATGAAAAATTAATTTGTGCAACATATGAGTGTGAAGAAATATGATACATGACATGTATATTGAATACACATTGTGCAATCCCATACTATCTAGCCAGACTCCTTAGAACCTTCAAATGGGTTCTTTGTATTCTCTTTATTAAAATTTAATTGAATATAGATTAAATGAGTGAGAAACGAATGAGGAAGAAGTGATCTTGATGATCAAATTATAAGAATAAATTTCTTGAAATAAAAATGGACTTTTAAATACATAAATGATCAAAAAACAATAAATAATTATAAATTGAATATGACTAATTTTATACCACTTGATGGTTCTAGTCGTAGATAAAGAACCTATTGGGCCTACGACTAACTCAACTTTTTTTAGATTCAAAAGATCATTCACAATGTACATGACGCACATTGAAAATCATGACCATTGAAAATTTTTCTGAAGAATATTGAAAAAATAATTTTTCCAAAAATATGATAGAGGATATTTCACATTAATTTATAATTAATTTAAAACAAAAAAATAAAAATTACCTCAGTCTTGAGATCTTTCTTCATTGATGATGTTGATCATTTTAACCTAACCGGTGTATCACCATTGCAAAATGAGGACCCAAAGCAGATCCTATAGCGACCCAATACTTAAACACATGTTGATTAACGACTTATAACATTATTTACCAATAATTAAAACCAATGATCTATAGTTCTAGTGTATTTGAAAGATTAGATACATAAATACATCATCTTAAATATAAAATACAACATCTTTATTTAAAACTCCACATATTGCTCTTAACTCCCATAGATCATATAAAACTTCATAGGATACCCTAGGGAAAATACACAATGAAAATGGGTGAGTAAAAAATACAAGTAAGGGAATAAACATTACAATAAATCATAACATAATATTCAAGAGGCATAACATGATATCATAAAGATAATGATCATAAGTATGAACACATTCCATAAGTAAATAAAATCATAAGATCATGGAATCATAAAAATTTGTAAACATAATAAATCTTTACATCATAAGCATATGTCAAGGATAAACACCAAGACAAAATAACATAGGATAAACACCATTTTAATCATCATATGTTCAGGCTAACCGCCATCATAACACAATGTGCTTAGGATAATTGTTCGTGCACCAAACATGGAATATCATGAGACATTAACACTGCCTAATGCATTATAGGTTTATAACACGCCCACCCATCACATTATAATATGTAATTTCATATGTGTGACATAAGAGAAAATAAACCATACATAAATCATAAGGATGACCAAACCTATGCGAATGAAGTGGGTTTCATAATTCCGATTTAAGGCATAACCGAAGGCTAAATCATAAATATTACCAAGAGAAGAAGGAATTAAATCATTTTGAGCATTTATAATTAAAAAAGGAACATATTTATTGAGAATGGAGTTCCAATGTATGTAATTCATGAGAATGATCTAGGATAAGAAATAATAAAAACATACCACTTGGTGACACTTTAAAAATTATGAAAAAGATATTTTTAAAGAAGAAAATAGCATATTATTTTCAATAAAACGAAAATTGAACCAAAAGGGTTATATTTAAAATAATTATGTTTTTTAAAATCTATACATGGTTTAAAAAAAATTTATGGGTGTGATTCTTGACATGATACAAGAAATAAGAATGTTCCCTTAAATTGGGTTTACTTAAAAGAGGGAATTTCAAAAGGAAATAAAAACTTGTATAACCTCAGTAATTGAAAGGATATTTAACTAGGTATATATTTAAGGGAAGTATATAAAAAATTATAAGTGGTACATCAGAATAATATTTCTTAAAAGGGATAAAAATAAATAGAATTCATAACTGACAAGTCATGAAAGAGGTGCAGAAGATCCCTTTTTATGTTTTAAAATACCTTTTTTGAAATCCCACATTGTAAAATAAGATAATAAAACTTTATTTTGAAAAATAGATAAGGTAAATATGATTTTATAATGAGATAAAACTTAATGAGCTTTCCAATTAAAAAGGAGAACATTTTCGGGAATGAAAATTATGAATAAGGAGGGGAAACTGTTGTTTAAATGGTTAGAAATTATTCATAACATAGTTACATTTTCAAAAAGTATTATAACTCACCAGTAAGGAATATTTAAATTAAAATTGACACCCCAAGATAGAAATAGGTAATACCATATGAAATTAAAGACAAAACTCAAGGATAAACATTATACCTTAAGAAATCATATTGATCTATGAAAGAACCTTACATTTTATAGAAGGCATCAATCATAGCCCACAATAAGGAAGATAATGAATTAAAGTGAAGTTTACAAGTTAAAAAATAATTTATGCTATTATAGGTCATTGGGGTAATAAATACACCATAAAAATGAATATTTATGCATAATATCAAATCATGCAATGAAGGTTGATTGAGATGAATCCTTTACAACTTAATAGACATTATAATAAAGATGCCTTGAAAGAGATAGAGATTGAAGTTGAAGTTCAAATTCTATAAATAAAGATAATAAATTATATTAAAAATCCAATTGTAAATATACACACAATTTAAAAGAAATTAGGTTAATAAAAGAAAATTCATCTCAAAGAAGGAAATTTTGAGATGAAACCCTTACCTTATGCCTAAAAGCACTCAACACTAGCACTTAACATCCTCTCCCTTAGAAGTTCTCCATTGGGAAACTCCTTAAGGATCCTTATGTTGGTCTTTTTATGATAACAAGGATTCAAAATAAAGGTGAGGGTGTTGAGGAGAGACTAGGGTAGAGTTTTGATTGATTTAAGTCTTTGGAATGGGTGGATAATTTTAGAGGAGGTGGTATCCTTTTATAAGTGAAGAAAATGGCTCTTTTCTAAAAAATAATTATTTATCAATAATATTAATCCATTATTCAAAGAAAATGTCTCAAAAAATGTACAATAATAGTTTTATGAAGTAGATATGGTCAATACAACCTTCACCATACAATATCAAACATGTTTTTCACATGTTTTAACCTTATTCACTATGGTATACCACTTTTACCATGATTAAACATTACCGTGGTAACCGCACTTTCACCCTCGGTAACTAATTTTAATGGGAAAACTTAAAATTGAAAATATTTAATAATTTTAAAATTAAAATTTCAAATGTGGGAATCATTTTATGAAATAAAATTTTCATGATTTATAAAAATTAATTTTAGTATTATCATATATAACGCATAAAACCTATTTTTAGAAAACATATATTTTAAGCATAAGATATATGTTTGGTATAAAATTATTAATTTTATTGATTATATTGAAATTAAAATGTTTATTATTATTCAAATAATATTTAATTAATATTAAATGTAGTTGAAAACCTAATTCCGCTATGTGAAAGTTGTATTCAAAGAAACAGATGAAAAATAGTTTTCATTAAAACATCACCTACATTTTCTAAAATGTTAAGTGTGGGATTTATATATCAAAATTTTATTTTAAAAAAATTAGTTTAAATTTACAAAATATATATTTTATATTAAAAAGGGTTTAAAAAACTTTTAGGTTATAATGTCATAAAATTTAAAATATTAGTAAAATCGATATTTTTCACTTTTCACCTAAAAATTAATTATTTTTGAAAAATACAAAAAAATACATCTTAAGATAATATTATTATTATAAATATAAAAATTATGTTATTTTTTTAAAATTCAAATTCTAAAATTTATAGATTAAATTTTTATTTAAAAACATAAAATATAATGAAAACTATTTTTATAGGAAATGAATTTTGATATATTATCTATTATTTTCCCTATAAATTACTAATTAGAATAGTGTTAACTATTTATTAATAAAATAAATATAACTTGTTATTATTAAATCATAATAAATTTATTTCCTTGAAATTAATCACTAATTTTAAGAAAATACATTTTTTAAGCACTAAGTAAAAAATGATTTTTTGAAAATTATAAAAATTCATATATATAAATTTAAATATTTTATTAAATGTTTATATAATCCCAATTTCTACTTAAATAACCCCTTATTATATCCATGTAATACCGAATCATCATATAAACTTTGATTATAGTTTTAGGTGGCGGTTCAGCCAACATGGATCATGTGGAAATATCTACGAGTTTGAAGTTTTCCTGTATACATTTTTTCTGAAACCGTAATTGCTCAAGTTTGGATTGATATTGGTTTAGGGAAAACCCTAGAGAAGATATATTCTTTCTAAGATCAAAAAAATGGGCTTCATATGTAAGAATTCTACTTTTTGATGCCATTTCTTCTAACTTTATTTATTGATTTTATAATAGGGTTACTTCAATTTTATACTAGCTAATTTAATGATTAAGTTTTAATGGACATATTCAATATTAAAAACATATCAAGGTTTTTCATTTTAATTTGGTATGATGTTTTAAATATGATATTATATATATTATTTATTTAAGTAGGATATACAATGAAATCTTAGGTTGTTACATTCCCCCCTTAAATAAATTACATCCTAACAATATAAATTATTTCTCACTGGTAAAGTTATCTAAGGGTATCTGTAATATGGGTTGATATTTAACATTATAAAGAGGAAAAAATAACATCTATTAACTTAAAATAAGAACAATCCCTATATTGTGTTTCTTCCTAACCATTTGTGTTAAATACCTATTAGGGTTAGGTGTTAAGACCCATATTATTTTTACTTGAGTTCATAGTAAAATTTGCAAATAAAGATTATCATAAATTGGTTTGAGGTATAAAATGTGATTCTTTATGTTATAATATACACACCACATACACATATCTCTTATCCCTCATGGTTTATCAACTTGGTGGTGCTGGTGGAAAGTTGAGGTCGAATAATGAAGTCAATGATGAATGATCCTCCTTATAAGGCTCATTAAGATCCAAATTTAGACCCCTTTTTATCCCTTTATGAAGTATACACCTTAACGACACCAAACTAATACCTCTCTATGTTATCCCTAACATGAATCACTATCCTCAATAGATAATTATCCCTCTTCTCACCTTCTTGTTACACTAGTCCCTACTTTTCCCACTTTATAAAGCCCCCTAGGATAAAGTTTGGAAGGGGATGGATGTTGATGCTATTAATATTTTCATGACTTATTATATACTCCCTTTACTTATTTTATATGAAATGCACATAATTTGTGTGAAATATTAATGTTTCAATACTAAGTATAATTTCTGAGCATTTTTAGAAGTAGTCCAATTGAGTAAGTTTACTATTTTATTTATAACTCTCACCCTATTGATTAAAATTGTGTGTTTATTGTTTTTTAGAATTCCTTATTTAATTTCTCACATATCATTAGAAAAAATCATGGGCCAATTCGTCCATTTGAAGGCTCATATGGTCAACACAAGAAGACCCAAAGAATTTGTGATGAAACTGGACCATCAATGATGCTTGAGTTATTGGTCTAAATCCCAAAGCCCAAGTTTTATGAAACCACACCATATGTTCGATATTATCCAAAGTAATCATGGATAAAAATTTGAAGGTCCAACTACAAGAACAAGGGGACCAACTAATGCCTTGAAGTCCAGCCCACCATTCTGTACGAGAATTAAAATCCGGACACTATTCATGACATATCTCATGATGTAATCATCAAATAGAGATGAGATTTTGCAGTGTTAAAGAAGATATATAGGTGGTATAATTTGTTTAATAAATCATTCATCTTTGAAGTCATATTCCTATTCAATAACCCTTTTACATTTGGGACTTCAAAAAGATTGGATTGAAATAGATAGATTAAAATTGTTTAATAAACTGACCATAACTTTGTCTCCATAGGCCCAAATGACTCCAAATTTTTAGAGAGGTCGTAAAAAATTATTTTATACAACTTTTAATAAGGAGATATCTCTATATTCGGTAGTTTGAAAGTCCAAATAGTCGAGCCAAGTGGAGAGACAGATTGGGAATGCAAACCGTCCACTTCCTTGGGATATAAATGCATCCCCCTTCTCTCCTTCAAGGGGGTTGGCATTTCAGAAGAGAAGAGCACATATTGGAATGAACAAAGCCTTTACAAGAGATTTTGAGGGCCTGAAATAATCAAGTTTTTACTTGATATACCCTTCCTCCTCTCTTTGTTTCCTTTTACTTTTGTGTTGTTCTTCATTTGTAATCTTGTAAGTTTGTGTTTTGTAATTCCGTTTTAATGAAAGTTTCTTCTTAAATATATCTTATTCTCATCCAAATTAAGTAGTTTAATATTAATGTTCTTAAAATAGTTTAAATACAATTGAATCCCCTTCCCTTCTTTTTCTTCCTCATTCAATCGAAAGTCCATTTTTTAATTCTCATCATTGTTCGTGTGTGTGTGTTTGACGTACCACTCTTTTCTTA
The DNA here is from genome assembly GCA_963277665.1 of Viscum album. NCBI lineage: Eukaryota > Viridiplantae > Streptophyta > Magnoliopsida > Santalales > Viscaceae > Viscum > Viscum album. The sequence continues at coordinate 1,007,472,655 of OY728166.1, read as the reverse complement.
TCCATTTCTTTTTTCTTCTCTTGTTAATTCATCATCATAAATTTATAAACCAGATTAATATTAATATCAATGGATGAGTAAATATATTATTAGGGTGAGTCAAAATTTAGGTATGTTAAGTGATTAGTATTTGCTCGATGAATATTCTTTAATTTAACATTGTGTATGTTGGACTTAACATGTCATGGATTAATGACTTGTTTTGTTTAACGTGTGGTTTCCATGGATTATTGGAACCATAAATACACTACCATCAACAAGCTATGATTGAGATTAGAACCCTAAGTTAAGTTAAGTCTTGGATTAAAGCCTTAACACTTAGTAATTCCAATGAACATTATCTTACGAAGTGGATGTTAAATTAACTGCAATATAAAGCAATGCTCCAGGATATCACTATCTTAAATCCCTAAAAATGAACTCACCACAATATTAATCAAATTTTTAAGTCAAACAAAAATCATTAATCACTTCATTTAATCTCTGTAAACAAACCCCCCAATCAGAATACAATCAACTAAAAACAAATGACTATTACACAGTATCATCACCGAGGATTCGACCCGAGTGCTGCTATACACATTAGCAGAGCACCGAAACCTTGACTGGTCGATGGGCGACAATCGGCCATGTGTTTCAAATGGCGCAGTTTCTAGGTATGGTGCTTTATGTAGTCATTAGTTTCTAGTTATTGTAAAAAAACCCAAAAAAATAAATTTTAAAAAAAATTGAAAAAAAACACAAAGAAAAACCCGCCTTATCATAAAAATCATAAACTGAAAAAAACACACAAAAAAACTATCCTCATCTTTCTTCCAAATCTTTTTGATTGCCCCATAGCCTCCCAAAAAATCCCTCAGATTTTTTTGACCCTGAAATTAAGCGAACACTTCGCCAACTTAGGAGGAACATAAGAGATAATCAAATAATTCAAGAACCAGTCCTTGTCCAACCAATTGAAGTAGATATGGCCAATCCTAGGGAACAAACACTTAAAGAACTCACTGTCCCTGATATGAATTACCAACCTCTTGGAATTAAATATCCAAACATATAATCTGACTTCTAACTCAAATCAAGTTTGATTCATCTTCTTCCTCATTTCCATGGGCTAGCCGGTGAGGATCCACATCTCCACCTTAAAGAGTTCCAAGTGGTGTGCTCTACCATGAAGCCTCAAGGGGTTTCCGGGGAATAAATAAAACTCCGAGAATTCCCTTTCTCCCTAGCTGACACTACTAAGTCATGGATCTACTACCTTCCTCCTGGTTCCATAACCACATGGAATGACATGAATCTACTCTTCTTAGACAAATGATATGCTTCTCGTACTGCTTCTATCTGAAAGGAAATAAGTGGTATCCGTCAGTTCCCAAGTGAATCACTCCATGAATACTAGGAGAGGTTCAAAAATATTGTTGTAACCTGCCCACATCACCAAATCCCTGATCAAATCTTGATCCAATACTTCTATGAGGGGTTATTGGCTATGGAGAGAACTCTCATTAATGCTGCAAGCGGCGGTGCTCTTGTTGATAAAACTCCCACAGCTACAAGAGATATCATAAGTAACATGGATTCAAACACACAACAATTCCATACTCGAGAACATGATCAAGTAAAACAAGCCCAATATAATCAATCAATTGATCCGAACAAGATGACCAAGTGGATGAGTGAACTTACAGGTCTTGTGCGACCACTAGCTGTGGCTTCCAAATCCCCAACCTCATCTTCTTCACAATTAATGTTTCCTGGACCTATCAAAAACTGTGGAATTTGCAACTCTTCATATCATCCAACTGACACATGTACACAACTTCAAGAGGATCAATTTAATTCATCTGGACCAATGGAGCTCAATTTAGCATATGCTCAGCGGAACACCAATACTCAACTATCAGGTCAGTTTGTTAGAAACTTCAACCAACCTCACTCCGAGACCTTCTCTTCTTCCTATAACTAAGGCATAAGGTATGGTAATCCTATCTCTCATCCCCCTCAATTCCCTCCTCAAAACCCAAACCAGTTTCAATATGGTCAAGGTGTTGTTAATTTCCAACAAACTTATCCTTTTATTCCTCAACCTCAAATGAATAATCCCCCTTCTGGATTCCATTATCCTCGTGAGCCTTCACAATTCCAAAACCAATACAATCAATTTCCCAAGAACCAAAATCTAGGTAATCCCAATCTGGGACAAGCCTCTTCTTCCAAGAAACCATAGGAAAGTGCAGTGGAATATCTTTCCTCCTTCACCCGTTCTATCCTTAAGAACATTGAAACCCAAATCGGTCAACTTGGATCCCGCCTTAGTCAGCAGCAACCATCCAATTCTTCCCAACTTCCAGCTCAACCATTACCCAACCCCAAGGGTAATGTAAGTGCAATTGCACTTAGATCAGGAAATAAAATTGTTATACCTCAAGATAAGTCATATAAACCACCTTTAAATGTTGACCTAGAAAATGAAAAGAAAAATAAACTTGAAAAGGAACCTGAAACCATTCCCTCACCTCCTTCAATTCCACTTAGGAACCTAATTCATTTTCCTCAAGTAGTTTCTAATCCAAACAAGTCCTTTGAACTCGATCCTGAAATGATCGACATGTTTAGATGTGTTGAAGTCAACATTCCCCTCTTAGATGCCATAAAAAAAATTCCTAAGTATGCCAAGTTTTTAAAGGAGTTGTGTACCCACAAGAGGCAACTTAGGACCTTTGAAAATGTTTCAATCCAAGAGTCCATACCCATTAAGTGCAAAGATCCAGGGACCTTTATGGTTCCATGCCAAATTGGAAGTTCCAACTTTGATGATGCTCTCATAGACCTAGGAGCCTCAATTAATGTCATGCCAAAATCCATATTCTCCAACCTTGGTCTAGGTACCTTACATCCAACGAGTGTTGTCATTCAATTGGACAATTGAAGCACTGCCAGTCCTGAGAGAATAATTGAGGATGTCCTTTTCTGAGTCAATGATCTTATCTTCCCTACTGATTTCTATATCCTTAACATAGAAGGATAGACGAACTCTTCTAGATCTCCCCTAATTCTAGGAATACCATTCCTCATGACTGAAAGAACCAAGATTGATGTTCATTCAGGCATCTTATCCATGGAATTAGGTGACCAACTGGTCATGTTCAAAATTTTCCAAGCCATGCGATACCCATCTGAGGATCACTCTGCATTCTCAATCCATGATTCGGAAGACACTTCTAATAGTCAATTGAACCCCAATCCACCATGTTCTTCATGTTCTGATGAAAAAGGATCTTGTGAAATTTGAACCATGATTAATCAAGTCATAAATGGTGAAGTTGATGTGGACCTCTCATTCATAGAATCCATCAATCTAGAGGAACTTGAAAAATCTCTTGAATCTCACATCAACTCTGATCTCAACTGCTCCACCCTAGACAGTATTAAGAAGAATGAATCTGAAGCAACTGAAGCCCCTTCCTCCATTCCTGATTTTTCTAACCCAAAAATGAAAGATGAGACTAATCTAAAACCTCTACCTGAACACCTAAAATATGCATTCCTTTTCCATGATCAATCTTATCCTATCATTATCTCTTCTTCACTTACCGAAACTGAGGAGTCCAAACTTGTTCAAGTGTTAGAGGAAAATAAAAAGGCCCTAGTGTGGACCCTAGATGACATACCAGGAATCAACCCTGCCCTTTTCATGCATCACATCCATCTTGAGGAGTCATCCAAACCAATTGGACAACCACAAAGAAGACTCAATCAAATCATACTTGAGGTAGTTAGTGAAGAGATCACCAAGCTTCTTCAAGCTGGTATTATCTACCCAATTTCTGATAGTGAATGAGTTAGTCCAATTAAATTTGTACCTAAGAAGGGTGGGATAACTGTTGAGTGAAGTATTGTTTTCAACAATACGTATTAATGTTATTTAAAGGGGGATATTATTGAAAATAATACTCTGTTTCTTTCTGATAATTTTGATGCTCACAAATACCCGTTGTTATTTTCTAATGATTTTATTTAGTATTTTTTAGGAGTTTATTAATTTATTTTACTCTTAAAATAATGAGAATTTATTACTTATTCGGAATTTGTTTTAGCGCATTCTGGAATCACTGTTCACATCTTACGTAGATGAATATAGCGCGGAATCCGTTTTAGCACGTTCTGGAATCACTGTTCATACCCTACATGGATAAACGTAGCGTAAGGATGAAAAGTGTATACCTTTTTGAGATAAGAGAAAAGTATGGTTAAACAACCATACGTTTTTAGCAAAGTATGGAAGAAGAACCTTACGTTAGGAAGGAACCCTACATTTTGGTTATCAGGAAAGTATGGAAGGAGAACCGTACGTAAATTCTAAACATTACATTTGTTTCTCAAAAGTATGGTTCATCAACCTTACTTTTGTAAACAACCGTACGTTCTTGGAAAACTATGGATCAAGTAAAAGTATGGATCTTTTACCGTATGTTTGAGTGTTGAAGAAAAAGTATGGATGATCAACCCTACGTTTGTATTCAACCTTACGTTATCAACCTTACGTTGTTAACCTTATGTTTGAAGATTACGTTGTTAACCCTACGTTTGGAGGCTACGTCATCAACCTTATGTTTGGCGTCAGAAATTTTGACAGACGATATTTTTGTGCAACGATCAGCAAGATGATTTCTGGGCAGATTTCAAGCTGAATTTAAAGTCATTTTTAAAGTACGACTTTGAATAATTCAAAGCTGTTTTATTAATGGATTTAAGATCGAATTAAAAGGATCTTTTTATGCCGAGTCTTAAGGGAAGTTACGACTTCTCTGTAAATTAAAATTTTTGAATATCACGAATCAGAAGGCGACTTTTATGGATCTAAATGTGAATGAGATATTATTTATTATATATGCTCTCTCTGAAACACCAGGTACAAGGGATGTGATCAATCTATTATTGAAAAAGGTGGAAAACAGAGATTTAAACTATTTACGATTGATCTGCTGATTCAAAAGGAGCGTAAAAGATCTGTTTGTTTAAGAAGAAGGAACTCGATAGAAGATTCACCTGTTTTACATCAAATATCTACTGTGGATCTACTACTCCTGAGGTTGTGAACTATATCTCTATATCTACTACAACTGGATCAACTCAGAACTGCTTCGTCTTGAAGATCAATATTTCTAGAGACTTCGATCCATCTGCTGTCAATTGCGTTCTGTTGCAATTGTGAAGATCAACTGGAAATTTATTTTTGAAATTATTTTTATTCCTAAGTAACCATCTTCTCATTCTAAGCTGTGTAGGTTCGTGTTTGAACCAGAAGGCTTTGTTTTTCCTTGGATTGTAAAGGTGTCAACTGCCTGTACTCAGTTGTGAATCGGTCTGTGGAAAAGAGGACCAGATAGTGAAAATCACCAAGATCGTGGAGTAGAGCGTCGGTGGAGTAGACTAGGGGCTTTCTGTTCCCCGAACCACTATACATCTTTGTGTTCTTATTTTTACTTATTCCGCTGCACGATCAAATCTGATAAATAATAAAGGACAGTACTCGTTCAGGAAAAGTGTTATTGAAAAATTGCAAAAGACAAAATTCACCCCCTCTTGTGTATAATCTGTAGATTCAGATCCAACAATTGGTATCAGAGGAGGAGCTTTTGATAAAGCCTTAGAAAGCTAGAAGCATTTAAGGATTATACAACAGAGCATCATGACTGATACAAGAGAAGGGATGTCAATGGTCAGAGCACCATATTTTAATGGAGAAAACTATGGTTTCTGGAAATCATGCATGATAATATATCTGAAAAACCTCGGATATAGTGTCTATTCAAAGATTCTAACTCCTTATGTAATTCCTGAAAATCCTGAGACATGGAGTGCTGCTATAGAGGCAGAGTACGATATGAACTCGAAGGCTATGAATGCAATTATCTGCGGTCTAGGACTAGATGAATTTAATAGAGTATCTCAGTGTCCGACAGCATATGAGATATGAAAAACAATAGCTGTGTCATATGAAGGAACAGAAAATGTGAGACAAATGAGATATGTAACTGTAAAACTGAAATTTGATACTTTCAGAATGGTTGAAGGTGAGAGAATTACCCAAATGAATGGGATATTGACAGAAATTGTCAATAACATAACTACTCTAGGATAATCTATCAAGCAGGCTGATCAAGCATTAAAAGTACTGAAAGTACTTCCTACTCGATGGAATGGTATCTCTGCTGTAATCAGACAATCAACACCTGTCAAAGATCTAACTATGAGAGAGCTGATTGGTAAACTGATGATGTATGAAGTTGAAATGCAAGATGAGACTAATGAACATAAAGTTCTTTTCAAAAGAGAAGATACTATCTTGAAGGTAAATTCACAACAAAATAATAGAAATATGAAGAGCAAAGAAGTCAAAGCTAAATCAAAAAGCTCTGACTCATCCAAATCAGATGAAGAACTGGCTCAACTAGCCATAAAATTTAGAAAATTCTACAGTAAGAAAAGAGGCTTCAAAAAATCCTTTAAGAAAGATAATAAGGAAGTAAGATGTTATGAATGCAAAAAGATGGGATATATTAGACCAGATTTCCCATAATTGAAGGATGCAAAGAAAAAGAAATTCTTCAAAAGAAATGACTTTTAGCAGAAAGACAAGAAAGCTATGAAAGCCACTTGGAGTGTATCTGAAGACTCTAGTAGCTCTTCTGAATCAAGATCAGAGAAATAAGATGTTAATCTAAAGGCAAACATGTGTTTCATGGTAGAAAATGATGAGGTACACTCATATTACTCCTCTGAATCACATTCTGAATCAAGCGACACAAATGAAAAAATTGCAGCCTACTGCAATATGCTTGAAGAAAGATATGACTCACTATTTAAGAAACACAAGTCACTAAAAAATAAACATAAATCCGTTTCAGATGAAATATATACAATGATGAAACAACATAAAGAATTAACTGATAAATACAATTTAATTAATACTAACTATATTAATTTTGAATCAAGAATAAAAACACTGCAGGATGAAGTAGAATCTTACAAACAGGCTACATTGGTTTTTACAAAAGGATAGAATTCATTAAATGAAATTCTTGGAAAAACTGTCATTAAAAAGGAGATATTTGGAATTGGAAGTAAAGGAGAAAAACCAAAGCTATATAAAAATTATTTTGTTCCTAGCTCTAAAAAGGTTAATTGTAATTTTTGTGGGGCAAAGGGACATGTGGCTAAAAATTGTTTCTTAAGACAACCTCAAATTTTTGGTATTAAGAAAGCCTATGTTTCAAAAGACTTATATGATTCAGCTAATTTTAAAAGAACAAAGCAAATCTGGATACCCAGATCATTGCTAGCTAACACTCATAGACCCAAAAAAATATGGGTACCTAAGCAATTTGTTTGAATGTCTTTGCAGGTAGCAGGTCACCAGAGAAGAAAAGATATATGGTACATGGACAGTGGCTGCTCAAGATATATGAGTGGAAACTCATTGAATTTTTCTTCACTCACTCAAAAGGAAGGAGGACTTGTCACATTTGGTGACAATGCCAAAGGAAAAATCATTGGCATTGGAACTATCGGAGATCCAAAAACAGTCTCAATCAACAAAGTACTTTATGTACAAGGACTAAAACACAATCTGATAAGTATCTCTCAACTTTGTGATGATGGATATACTATTGATTTTACTAACAATTTCTGTATTGTTTCTAAAGATAAACTGTTTAAATTTAAAGCACCAAGAACTGAAAATGTCTATACTTTGGATTTAAATTCCTTGTGTAAACAACAAGTAAACTGCTTGACTGCTAAAGTAAGTGAATCCTGGATCTGGCATAGGAGACCTGGTCATTGAAATGTATATGTTTTATATAAGTTATCTAAGAAACATTTAGTTTCTGATTTACCTTGTCTCAAATTTGAATGTGACAGATTTTGTGATGCATGTCAACTTGGAAAGAAACACAAATCATCCTTCAAATCTGTTAATAAGGTTGCTACATCTAAACCTCTAGAAATTATTCATATGGATTTGTTTGGACCTTCAAGAGTAGCAAGATTAGCTGGTAAATTATATGTATATGTTTTAGTTGATGACTATTCAAGATTTACATGGATTTTCTTTTTGAAATTTAAAAATGAAGCTTTTAATTTATTTGAAAGTTTCTGCAAATCTGTTCAAAATGAAAAAGGTTTCAATATAATCTCATTGAGAAGTGATCATGGTGGAGAATTTGAGAATCTATAATTTAATTCCTTTGCTCAAATATGGGTATTAAACACACCTTCTCAACACCAAGAACACCTCAACAAAATGGGATTGTAGAAAGAAGAAATAGAACAATTCAAGAAATGGCTAGAACTATGTTAAATGAATATAACCTACCTATATATTTCTAGTCAGAAGCTGTGAATACAACTTGTTATATAATTAATAGAGTTTTAATTAGACCCATTTTGAAAAAGACACCCTATGAACTATGGGATAATAGAAAACCTAAAGTAAATTACTTTAAAGTTTTTGGATGCAAGGTTTATATCTTAAACACCAAGGATAATCTTGGTAAGTTCGATCCAAAATCTGATGAAGGTATTTTCTTAAGATATTCTGCTACCTCCAAAGCTTATAGAGTTTATAATAAGAAGTCAATGATTGTTGAAGAATCAATTCATGTGAAATTTGATGAATCTGATCCTTTTGAGAAAAGGACAGAACAAATGGATGAACTTGACTCTAATGATAACATGAGACTTGAGAATTTAAAGAATGATTTTGAAAATGACATAAAAGAAATTCAGTCCAGTTTAGAGGAACATGATACTAAATAACCTTTAAATATATTACCTAGATAGTCTAGAACCCTACAGAATCATCCTTTAGAAACTGTAATAGGTAACTTAGAAACTGGTTTTCAAACTAGAAGAAACTTAGGAAACCTAGTGGAATTCTCTGCCTTCCTATCTCAACAAGAACCCAAGACTATAAAAGAAGCTTTAGATGATGAAATTTGGGTAATAGAAATGCAAGATGAATTAAACCAGTTTAAAAGAAATGAAGTTTGGGAATTAGTGGAAAGACCTAAGAATTATCCTGTAATAGGAACCAAATGGGTCTTTAGAAATAAACAATATGACCAAGGCACAATAACTAGAAATAAATCAAGATTAGTAGCTAAAGGATATAATCAAGAAGAAGGAATAGATTATGATGAGACTTTTGCACCTGTAGCTACGTTAGAATCCATTAGAATCCTTTTAGCCTATGCATCTTATATGAATTTTAAATTATTTCAGATGGATGTTAAATCTGCCATTTTAAATGGTTATTTAATGGAGGAAGTTTATGTTGAGAAACCTCCTGGTTTTGAAAACACTCAAAAACCTGATTCTGTTTTTAAACTTACTAAAGCTCTTTATGGCCTTAAACAAGCACCTAGATCTTGGTATGAAAGATTAAGTTCTTTTTTTTTTGAAAAATGATTTTACTGTTGGAATTGCAGACCCAACACTCTTTAAGAAAACTGTGAAAAATAATGTTTTATTGGTTCAAATTTATGTTGATGATGTAATCTTTGGATCAACTAATAAAACTCTTTGTCATGAATTTTCAAAATTAATGCAAGAAGAAGTTGAAATCAGCATGATGGGAGAATTAAATTTCTTTTTGGGTCTTTAAATATTTCAAAAAGATTTTGGAAATGTTTTAAATCAAAGCAAATACATTACTGATTTACTTAAGAAATTTGGTCTTGAAAACAACAAGTCATTTACAACTCCTATGTGTACTAATATAAAACTTGATTTGGATGAAACTAAGAAATCAGTTGACAACAAGTTATATAGAGGTATGATTGGTAGCTTGTTATATCTTACTGCTAGAAGACCAGATATAATGTATTCAGTATGTCTTTGTGCTAGATTTCAATCAAATCCTAAAGAATCCCATCTAAATACTGTTAAGAGAATTTTTAGATATTTAAAAGGAACTTTTTTTCAATCTCTTATTTATTCTAAAACTTCTGATTTCAATATGATTTCATATTCAGATGCTCAATTTGGAAGTTGCGGATTAGATAGAAAAAGTACATCAGGTACATGTCACTTTTTAGGAAAGTCCTTAGTATCATGGTCTAGTAAGAAACAACATTAAATTGCCCTGTCAACAGCTGAGTCAGAATATGTTTCTGCTGGCAGTTGCTGTGCACAAGTGTTGTGGATGAAAAACACTCTTATGGACTTTGGATTGAATTTTAACAATACACCTATTTTATGTGATAATACGAGTGCAATTTATATTTCAAAAAAAATCCTATTAGTCATTCTAGAACTAAGCACATTGATATAAGGCATCACTTTTTAAGAGATCATGTTATTAAAAAAAGACATATTTTTAGAATTTATAAATACTGAAATTCAATTAGCAGATATTTTTACTAAACCACTTCCCACTGCAAGGTTTGATTTTATTAAGGGGGAGCTCGGTTTATTTAATTTTAAATATTTTTTTTATTTATTTATGTAAATTTTATTTTTTTTATTGAATACTATTTAAGATTTTATTTCTTTCTTCATATGAAAAATTTATTTGTTTTTTAAATATATGAAATGATTAGTGATTACAGGGAATCAAGGCTGTCAGAGCCTTTTCGACTTCTAAAACCTTTCACTTATATCAAAACCCTTTCGAAATCCAAAAATCACACTTCCTCTTCTGAAACCCTAACCTTCGAACCTCTGAAACCCTAACCTTAAAACCTTCAGAGACTCTTGCAGAAATAGTAAGGACTAAAAGAGCCAGTGAGGCCGAGCCGAGCAATGCCAAGAGACAACACACTAAGGGAAGAAAAATCTTATAGGGTAAGGTAATCGATCTTGACTGGTTATTTCAGACGAATCTGTTGTTGAAGCAAGCACTGTCGTTTCATAATCTTGAACAGATGTTCAATAGTGAAAATACGAAATTTCTGTATGAAGTAGAACTTTGATACTTCTACAAATCTATACAGTTTAGTCTGAGAGATACCGAAGACAATATGATGGCTAAAATAGAGGATATGGATTTCTCAATCTCTTCAGTAGAGATTAGTCAGATTCTAAACTTCCCTCATGAGGGATTTTTTCATTTTGACTTGAAGAATATAGGAGATTCTGTGCATAAATCCGAAGACATCATGTCTTTTCTTTTTGGTACCAAGACAATAAAGAAAATGTTTGTTAAGGATTTGGAGCCTGATCAAAAGATTTTGGTAAAATTTATTCAGACCGGAATAGCTCCACGGATGGCAGAAATGGAGAAGATTTTGTACCCAGATATGTATATAATGTTTCTTATGTTAAGTGATATTAAGTTAAACTTTCCAAGATACATGATAAGGTATCTCAGTTACTGCTGTCAAAGCGAGGCCAGGATGAATTTCTATCCCTTTGGTAGATTTATTTCTAAGCTGCTGTTTAAGAAATACATGGTGAGATTAGTGGATGAAAGAGTTAACTATCATCACAGTAATACGTTTAATGCTGGAACCTTGAGGAAAGTTGGATATTTCTGGAGCACAATTAAAGGAAAAATTTTGCGAGTAGGAGCTAAGGAAGACTCAGAGAGTGCTCAGGCTCAACCTGCTAAGTCCAAGGAGGGACAAGCTGAATCTAGAGTCAGCAATGTAGTAAGAAGGATTCTCTTTGAAGTGGCAGATGTTGAGGAATACAGAAGTCAGGAGAGACTTCAATCAAGAAGAAAAAGACCAGTAAATGAGGAAATCACTTCCACTTCTTTGGAAACTACAACATAAGCTTTATTTTCTTATTCTTTTGTGAGAGAAGCTGTTGCTGATAAAAACATGGAAGATGTTACTGAGAAAACGGCTCCAGTAGAGAAATCAGGAGCTCAAGAAGAAACTCAAAGGGAAAATCAGGAACAGATTTTAGCTGATGTTGAAGTTGTACTTCAACAGGAACAAGAAATGGAGGTAGTTCCTGGTGAAGAAGTGGCCATACCTCAGGAAACTTTTGAAAATATTGTTCTTGAAAACTCAATGGAAGGCATAAATACTGATGTTTTTGGTGAGAATACTTATGAATCTCACACAGAGGTACTTTAAGAGGATTTTTCTATGGAGGAGTTTGAAAACTCTAAGGAAAAATCTATGGAAAAACCTTCTCAGGACAGAGAAAAAGAAAAATCTGATACTGACTCATTGCCTTTGGTACTGCTGCATCAACCTGAGAATGTGAATCAAGCACAGGGTGCATCTGATTCAAGGAAAGAAGAAGTTGAAGAACTGTACAGAAAAGTATCTCAGTTGGAATATAAGAATGCTTCTCTAATAAATTCCTTAGACTTAGAACATTTGAAGTTTCAAAAGCTGAAGGAGTGCACAGTTTCAAGGCAAGAAGTTGAAATGTTTAAAGAGGATATGCTGACTGCTGTTACGCAATTAAAATCTGAAATGGTTATGAAGTCAGATTTATCAGATCTGAAGTTGTTTATGGAGAACCAATTTGCATCAGTTGCAAATAATGCTGTTAGTGGATCAGGTACTTCACCTGATTTAATCAGAAGGTTTCAGGCTATCACAGCTGTGTTGAGAAATATGAATGACAGGATACAAGATCTTAAATATAATAGTGCTCCTTTGTCAGTGTTGCTGGACAATCAGAAGTTCTTAGTGGATCAACTGACATCTAGTGAGCTATCGATCAAAATTCTGTTAAATCAGTTATCAGAGAAGCTGTCAGTATTTGTTGAAAAATAGGAAAGGATGCATGAGTTTTTTAGAGTCAATTTAATTGAGGATATTCATATGACTCAAGGGAACAGAGAGCTCATTATCAAGCTTGGAGATGGGATGATGAAGAGACTTTGGGAACAGTTTACAGAAATCAAGTCTGCAATTCAGAGGAGATAGACCCTGTTGCCTATCTTACCCAAACCTTGATTCCTGTGTATATCATTTCCATGTATATACTACTGTTTTTGAATGAAAATTTTCTTCAATGTTTATTTGTCTCTTTCCTTATTTGTTTTACTAACTTTATTTTTAATATGCCAGTACTCCAGATTTAATTATTGATAAATAGTTCGTAATAGCATTTACTAATAGTTCAGTGAAATATTAAACGTGTTAAAATCCATGATTTTTCATTCTTTTTGATATCACAAAAAGGGGGAGAATTTGGATAAACACAACATCAAAACCTACATTTTATTTAGGGGGAGAATTTGGATAAACACAACATCAAAACCTACATTTTATTTAGGGGGATAATTTATTTTATTGAGGGAGAAAATTAAATGAGACATTTGGATTTATAATTATATTTTTGGTGGAGAAGTTTTTATTTAAAACTTTATAACGAATTTTGAAAGTTAATTTTTTTTAAATAATTTTAATAATTTTATGGGTTTTGTGATCATCAAAAAGGGGGAGATTGTTGAGCGAAGTATTGTTTTCAACAATACGTATTAATGTTATTTAAAGGGGGGTATTATTGAAAATAATACTCTGTCTCTTTCTGATAATTTTTATGCTCACAAATACCCTTAGTTATTTTCTAATGATTTTATTTAGTATTTTTCAGGAGTTTATTAATTTATTTTACTCTCGAAATAACGATAATTTATTACTTATTCGGAATCTGTTTTAGCGTGTTCTGGAATCACTGTTCACATCTTACGTAGATGAATATAGCACGAAATCTGTTTTAGCACATTCTGGAATCACTGTTCATACCCTACATGGATAAACGTAGCGTAAGGATGAAAAGTGTATACCTTTTTGAGATAAGAGAAAAATATGGTTAAACAACCATACGTTTTCAGCAAATTATGGAAGAAGAACCTTACGTTAGGAAGGAACCCTACGTTTTGGTTATCAGCAAAGTATGGAAGGAGAACCGTACGTAAATTCTAAACATTACGTTTGTTTCTCAAAAGTATGGTTCATCAACCTTACTTTTGTAAACAACCATACGTTCTTGGAAAAGTATGGATCAAGTAAAAATATGGATCTTTTACCGTACGTTTGAGTGTTGAAGAAAAAGTATGGATGATCAACCCTACGTTTGTATTCAACCTTACGTTATCAACCTTACATTTTTAACCTTATGTTTGAAGACTACGTGGTTAACCCTACGTTTGGAGGCTACGTCATCAACCTTACGTTTGGCGTCGGAAATTTTGACAGACGATATTTTTGTGCAACGAACAGTAAGCTGATTTCTGGGCGGATTTCAAGCCGGATTTAAAGTCATTTTTAAAGTACGACTTTGACTGATTCAAAGCCGTTTTATTAATGGTTTTAAGATCGAATTAAAAGGATATTTTTATGCCGAGTCTTAAGGGAAGTTACGACTTCTCTGTAAATTCAAATTTTTGAATATCGCAAATTAGAAGGTGACTTTTATGGATCTAAATGTGCAGGAGATATGCTTTATTATATATGCTCTCTCTAAAACACTAGGTACATGGGATATGATCCATCTATTATTGAAAAATGTGGGAAACAGAGATTGCAACTATTCATGATTGATCTGTTGATTCAAAAGGAGCATTAAAGCTCTGTTTATTCAAAAAGAAGGAACTCGATAGAAGATTCACCTGTTCTACATTGAATATCTACTGTGGATCTACTACTGCTGAGGTTGTGAACTATATCTCTATATCTACTAAAACTGGATCAACTCAAAACTACTTCTTCTTGAAGATCAATATTTCTAGAGACTTCGATCCATCTGGTGTTAATTGCGTTCTGTTGAAATTGTGAAGATCAACTGAAAATTTCTTTTTGAAATTATTTTTATTCCTGAGTAACCAGCTTCTCATTCTAAGCTATGTAGGTTCGTGTTTGAACCAGAAGGCTTTGTTTTGCCTTGGATTATAAAGGTGTCAACTGCCTGTACTCAGTTGTGAATCGGTCTGTGGAAAAGATGACCAGATAGTGAAAATCACCAAGCTCATGGAGTAGAGCATTGGTGGAGTGGACTAGGGGATTTCTATTCCCCGAACCACTATACATATTTGTGTTATTATTTTTACTTATTCTGCTTCATGATCAAATCTGATAAAGAATAAAGGACAGAACTCGTTCAAGAAAAGTGTTATTGAAAAATTGCAAAAGACACAATTCACCCCCATCTTATGTATAATATGTAGATTCAGATCCAACAATAACTATTGTCACAAATGAACATGGAGAGGTAGTCACGACTCGAGTGAAGAACAAATGGTGTGTGTGCATCGACTATAAGAAATTGAATGTTGAAACAAGAAAAGTTCACTACCCTCTTCCATTCCTTGATCAAATGCTGGAATGATTAGCTGGAAAGTCACACTATTGATTTCTTGATAGATACACCAACTACTTCCAAATCCTAATCGCACCTCAGGACCAAGAAAAGACTACTTTCACATGCCCCTTTGAAACATATGAATATAGAAGAATGCCTTTTGGCCTTTGCAATGATCCTGCAACATTCCAGATGTGTATGTTGAGTATATTTTCAGAATTCATTGAACACTGCATGGAAGTCTTCATGGATGACTTCACCATTTATGGTGAGTTATTTGAATCTTGTTTTAATTCACTCTCTCTAGTCCTTCAAAAGTGTGTCAAGTTTAATATTGTGGTAAATTTTGAAAAATTCCACTTCATGGTTGCAAATGGGATTGTTCTAGGAAACATAGTTTCAAAAGAGGGTATTGAGGTTGATCCTGCCAAAATTGAAGTGATCCAATCACTTTCTGAACCCACTTCTGTTTAAGAAATCTGTTCATTCCTTGGTCATGTTAGTTTCTATCGGTGATTCATCCATAACTTCAGTAAAATTTCCCTCCCACTCACTCGGTTGCTCCAAAATGACGTCACTTTCCATTTCAATGATTTTTGTAAGAGAGTCTTCGCTGAACTCAAAACTGATCTAACATCTACCCCAATAATCCAACCCCTAGATTGGTCCTTACCCTTTGAGTTGATGTGTGATTCTTTTGATAGAGCCGTTGGAGCTGTTCTTGGTCAAAGAAGAGAAAAGATTCCTCATGTCATCTATTATGCCTCAAAAACATTGGATGAAACTCAATCTCACTGCACTGTCACTGAAAAGGAAGTTTTAGCAGTGGTTTTTGCCTTAGATAAATTCCGGCCCTATCTCTTAGGTTCCAAAATCATCATCTTCACAAACCATTCTGCTATAAAGTTATTACTCAAGAAAAGTGATTCCAAACCGAGGCTAATAAGATGGATCCTAATGCTCGAAGAGTTTGACCTTGAAATCAAAGATAGACTAGGAAAAGAAAACCCCGTGGCTGATCACTTGAGTAAAATTTCTAATTCTTCTCCTTCTAAAATCATTGATCCTAAATTCCCGACTGAGCACCTTTCATCTCTCACTCAAAAAATACCATGGTATGACCCAATTGTAAATTACTTGGTTTCTGGTGTTTTTCCTAATTTTTTTTCCAAAGAACAAAAAATGAAGTTGAAAAGTGATCCAAAATACTATTTTTGGGAGGAAAATAAAATTTGGAAAACTGGGGTAGACATGGTAATTAGGAGATGTGTTGATGAAAATGAACAATCTTTCATCTTAGAATTCTGTCACTCAATGCCTGGTGGTGGCCACTTTGGACCACAAAGGACCTCCCGTAAGGTCCTAGACTCTAGATTCTTCTGGCCTTCACTCATCAAGGACTCACATGAGTTCTGTAAATCATGTCCCACTTGCCAAAAAAGTTTGGCATAATTTCCAAGATAAATGAAATGCCCCAAAAGCCTTTAATTTTTTGTGAGATCTTCGATGTTTGGGGTATCTATTTCATGGGACCATTCCCCCTTCCAATGGATTATCATACATTCTTCTTGCTATTGATTATGTTTCTAGGTGGGTCGAGGCCAAACCCACTAGAAATAATGATTCACATACTGTTAGTGAGTTCTTAAAGACACACATCTTCCACAGATTTGGCACACCTCGTGCCTTGATCAGTGACTTAGGAACCCATTTTTGTAATGGAACCATGGAATCGATTTTGAAAAACACTAGGGTTATACATAAAACTTTAACTGCATATCACCCCCAAAAAAATGGCATGGCTGAACTTTCTAATAGAGAAGTGAGAAGAGTGCTTGAGAGAATTGTAAAACCCACCAGAAAAGACTGGCCTGAAAGACTTGGTGAAGCACTTTGGGCTTATCGAACTGCCTATAAAACACCCATTGGGATGTCTCCCTTTAGGATAGTTTTTGGTAAAACATGTCATCTACCATTTTAAATCCAACATAATTATTTTTGGGTGGTGAAAACTTGTAATTTTGATCTTGAAAAATCTGGTGAAGAAATATTGTTGCAATTGGCTGAACTGGAGGATCTTCGACTTGATTATTATGAGAATTATAATCTCTAAAAAGAAAAATCCAAGGCACTCCATGATAAACACATCCTGAGAATGGTATTTCATGAAGGTGAAAAGGTAATTCACTTAAATTCTCGATTTCGACTTCACCCAGGTAAGCTTAATTCTCGTTGGGAAGGTCCTTTTGTTATTACCAATGTTTACCCATTTGGTGTAGTGCAAGTCCAAGACCCCTCTTTCAAAAGGACATTCACGGTTAATGGACATCGGTTAAAGCATCACCATGAGAGGACGCACAATCTTGGATCAACATCGACTTCCACTGGATCCCCAACTTCTGCAGTCGAACCACCAATAAATGGAGATGGCGACCCGCCAAATCCAAACCAGGGGGCACCTCTTTCCCTTTAACTCTCTCTATCTCTTCCTTTCTCTCACTCTTTCTTATTTTTCCTATCTATTTCATTTTTACCACTTTCTTCATCAAACCCTTTCTTTTTATCTTTCTCTTTTTTGTGGGTGTGTATTTTAAAGAACACTAAAAAAAAACTAAAAAAATAAAAAAAATGTAAAAAAAACAAAAATAGTCATACTTACTCACCTTCAATTTTCAAATTTTGTCCAAAAATTTTTGGGAGTCAAAAGACATGGTTTCATCTCCAAAATTTTGTTTTTTCATCATATATTTGGATAAATAATTTTGTGTCAATAATAATACATTTTGAATGCTCAGTTATTTATTTGGAAAATGATTTTACCCAACCATGAGAACCAGCATTGGATTTCATGACAGGGCTACCTATGGACATCTTTTAAAAATGTGTGTTTTCACCCCCATTTGTGAGTCTTGAGTTTTTGGACCTTTGAGATGAATTTTCTACTTTAGTGTGCTTTAATATGATTGAGGCATTTTCTGAACCACATGAGAATCACAATAGCCAAATAGCCTCCCATTTCCCTTACATTAATCCTCATTTTGAAAGCCCCTTCGAGCCCATGAAAACCTTTTATTTGATAGCCACATTACAATCCCAATACCTTTTCCCACCCAATATCAACATGGATTTTCATTGCATAATTTTTTTTGAAATTTAAGTGTGGGGGGGATGGATTTCATTTTGGGTACGCTTTGTTGATTTCACCATGTTATCATATGCTTGAGGGAAAGCATACATTTTAGTGTGGGGGAGATTTTTTCATTCATTACATTTTGGGGAATTTAATGTACTTTAATTTATGTAATTTTGTAAATGTTATTGACAAGTGTTCACAAAAAAAAATCAAAAAAAAAATCAAAAAAAAAAGAAAAAAAATTGGGTTATTTCTTGGGTAGGTAAAAAATAACTCTTCCTCAACCTTTGATATTGTTATAACTATTAAAATTAGTGTCGTGAGGAGATCAATCATGGGTTGGGATATGAGTGTGATATCTTTTCCAAGTTCAACTTTCGAAAAAAGAGAAAAAAAAGAAAAAAAGAACACTTGCATTATATTCTTATGTCATTGGGAGAACTTTTGTGGTTTGTAAATATTTCATCTTCTAATCCCCTTTAAATTTTCATCCTCTTTTGTGTCTTTCTTCACACAATCATTCCCTTGTAAATATGTGTTTTCATTTCCTTCTATGTTTTATTTCAAAAAAAAAATGTGCATTGATTTTTCTATGTTGGTGTTTTACACCTCTTCTTCTCTCTCTTGGACATTATATTCCTACTGTCACATAGCCACATAAAAACCCCTTAAAAAGACCTCTTGATTATTGTGCACTTTGGATATGGATTGGAAGCTGAGAGCTCTTTCAAACTCTAATATTTTTACTTTTGGTTGGTGAAAGAGTGAACCTACACAAATGAATTTTATCATCTTAAGAGGTGTGAGTTTTGAGTGTCCACATTTTCCATTTCTAAATTTGAGCATGAAAAAAATGAATTAGTTTTGTAACATTGTTTCTGTAAAAACTTGTGGTGGAATTCAAAATGGATGAGTGAAATAGTCTAAACCTCCCCTAATTGGAGAAAACAAAATTTTACTATTTGTTGGTGAGTAAAAATGATTTTGTTATGTTTTTATATTTGTTTCACATGAGGACATGAAAAAGACTAAGTGCGGGGGAGTTAATTTTATTAATATTTTCATGACTTATCATACACTCCCTTTACTTATTTTATATGAAATGTGCATAATTTTTGTGAAATATTAATGTTTTAATACTAAGTTTAATTTTTGAGCATTTTTAGAAGTAGTTCAATTGAGTCAGTTTACTATTTTATTTATAACTCTCACCCTACTGATTAAAATTGTGTGGTTTTTGTTTTTTAGGATTATGTATTCAATTTCTCACATATAATTAGAAGGAATCATGGGCCAATTTTTCCATTTTAAGGCTCATATGGTCAACACAAGAAGACCCAAAGAATTTGTGATGAAACTGGACCATCAATGATGATTGAGTTATTGGTCTAAATCCAGAAACCAAAATTTTATGAAACTCCACCATATATTCTAGATTATACAAAGGAATCATGGATAAAAATTTTAAGGTCCAACTATAAGAACAAGGGGCCAAACTAATGCCTTGAATTCCAGCCCACCATTTTGTCTGGGAATTAAAATCCGAACACTATTCATGACATATCTCATGATGTAATCATCAAATAGAGATGAGATTTTTCAGTGTGAAAGATGAGATATATGATGCCTACTTTTTTGAATAAATAATTCGGCTTTGAAGGCATCTTACTATTCAAAAACCCTTTCACATTTGGGACTTCAAAAAGATTGGATTTAAATAGATAGATTAATTTTTTTTAATAAACCAGCCATAACTTTGGCTCCATAGGTCCAAATTACTCCAAATTTTGAGAGAGGTCATAAAACATTATTCTATAGAACTTTTAAGAAGGATATATCTCTATATTTGTCTTTATGAATGTCCAAATCATCGAGCCAAGTGGAGGTACAGATTGGGAATGCAAATAGTCCACTTCCTTGGGCTATAAATGCATCCCCATCCTCTCCTTCAAGGGGGTTGGCATTTCAGAAGAGAGGAGAACATATTGGCACGACCAAAGACTTTACAAGGGCTTGATAGGACCTTCCATACTCAAGTTTTCACTTGATATACCCTTCATCCTCTCTTTGTTTCCTTCCACTTTTTTGTTGTTCTTCGTTTGTAATCTTGTAAGTTTGTGTTTTGTAATTATGTTTTAATGCAAGTTTCTTCTTTAATATCTCTTATTCTCATCCAAATTCTGTAGTTTAATATTAATGTTCTTAAAATAGATTAAATATAGTTGAATTCCCTTCCCTTATTTTTCTTCCTCATTCAATCGAAAGTCCGTTTTTTAATTCTCATCATTGTTCGTGTGTGTGTGTTCAACGTACCACTCTTTTCTTATCCCTTTATTTTTCTTCTCTTATTAATTCATCATCATAAATTTATAAACCAGATTAATATTAATATCAATGTCTGAGTAAATATATTATTGGGGTGATTTAAAATTTAGGTATGTTAAGTGATTGAGAGTATTTTCTCGATGAATATTCTTTAATTTAACATTGTGTATGTTGGAATTAACATGTCATGGATTAATGACTTGTTTTGTTTAACATGTGGTTTCCATGGATTATTGGAACCATAAATACACTACCATAAACAAGCTATGATTTAGATTAGAACCCTAAGTTAAGTTAAGGCTTGGATTAAAGCCTTAACACTTAGTAATTCCAATCAACATTATCTTGCGAAGTGGGTGTTAAATTAACTGCAATATAAAGCAAAGCTCTAGGATATCACAAGATTAACTCCCTAAAAATAAACTCACCCCAATATTAATCAAATTGTTAAATCAAACACCAATCATTAATCACTTCATTTAAGCTCTGCAAACAAACCCCCAATCAGAATACAATCAACTAAAAACAAATGACTATTACAAAGTATCATCACCGAGGATTCGACCCGAGTGCTGCTATAAACATTAGCAGAGCAACGAAACCTTGACCGGTCAATAGGAGACAATTGGCCACACATTTCAGATGTCCTATCATGTACGCTTTGGGAGGCTATTCATGTTCCCAAATAGGGTCATCGAAGAACTGAATTTTTTCCTATATATGTTTCATGGTATTGAATTCCATAGGGCATTGAAACTTATTATTGAATTTCTCCCAGCCTCAAGATCACTAGGCGACCTCCCCCTTTTCATCTAACCACCGTGTCTTATTACACTAGTGGTGGTCAAATAGGGTTGTATTATATATCTACCACTGAAATAGTGCTTTCAACCACTAAAAAACATTAGGTACTACTCATGGATATAGTGCATTGATGCATGATTACAAAGATGATATATTGTAGTTGTATGTTGTTACAGTGATGTTAATATCACTATGCAGAAGTTGTTGGTTGTTGTTTATACCCCCATCCATTTTTTCCAATAATGAGGATGTTGTGGGTAATCTAACCATAATTGGTGAATAAGGATTATTTAATGAAATTGTTAATCTATTACTATAATCACATTAAATACATATAAAAGACCAATAATATGTTTTATATTCCCATAAACATAAATTTTGAAATACAACCATCATACAACTGGATATTTTATTTGATAAATAAAAAATCAGGGTGGTATGCATAGAAAAAAATCTAGAAAAGTTAGAATGGATATAATAAAGTATCCATATTAATAATTCGGAAGTAAAGGATTTAGTTATCACAATCCACCTCATCAGTAGTCATTGAATATGCTACAAATTGTTCCCATGGTTGTGGTGGTTGTTCTTTCTTATAATTATTATCAATATTGGATTTATGAAAATGACTTGGGTAATGTACAAGTTTTCCACACTTAAGGCATTGGACCATTAGTGATGCTTTTGGATCCAAACTTTCCACATTCATCATGATAAATAACCTATTTATATTCATATGAAAATTTGATGCTCATTGACCCCCTCTTCCATAAGTAAATCATTTTATAGTTCCCTTGAGGAAATTTCCTTGGCGCCACTTCCTACATTTTTAAAATTAGATGGTTGAATATCCATTTTTTAATCATATTCGTTGCCCAAATTTTAAATATACTCTATCCGTATCTTCATTGGTGACCTCAATATTTCAACCATGGTTACATTTTTAATCATGTTTCAAGATAGTTGGTTTGGAATAATCATAAAATTTATCAATCTATATACTATTCCAATGGGTTGATCGTTGAGGTAATCATTGCATTTTCCTTCACACCTAAGGTTAACTTATTTCCTTTTAGTTCTTTCCATCACTAAAACCAAAAGGGTTAACATGAGTGAAAAACATTTAATATTATAGGGGGTATTATAATAATCAACAACATAAAATGGATTCAAACTTAAAACCTTTAACCCTTTTCATCATCACATTAGACCATGAATCATTTAGTTAAACCTATATCAATCTTAGTTTAACCTAGGTTAGTTTAAGTTGGGTTATGTTTTAGTTATCAAACTAGTCCCTCAAAGTAACCATGTAGTCAATATTTAATACTAGTTTATAAAGATAATATGATTAAACAAAGCATATCCCCTAAGAGTGTCTTTCCAGGTGTGTAGTTAGGACTCTGTCATTCACTAGGTCACAGTTGATTTAACACCATATATTCCCTCTTTATGGTTATTACCCATTGGTACAATTGTTACAAAGCATTAATCCACATTCTAGTATCCATATGTTGATGTAATTTCATGGAAAACCACAAAATCTCAACTTTACCAAATTTTTTAGATGTTTCACTATACTTATGCTTCTCCCTTAAACTTATCCCAAGGTTTTTCACTAAGGTTATATCATCCTAATATCTAAAAATAACTAGAACTTGATTATATATAAACTATAGAAACCCAAGACTTAAAAACATGCCAATTAAATATTTATAACATAATTTCACAATAATAAAGTCCAAGTATCTTGTGGTCTAGTGTATTTAGAAGATTAGATACATAAATACATCATATTAAATGTAAAAAAATATCTTTATTTAAAACTCCACATAGTTCACCTAACGCTCATAGATATTATAAAAAACATAGGATACCTTGGGGAAAATACATAAGGAAAAGGGGTGAACTAGAAATTCTAGTAAGGGAATAAACATAGAAATAAGGTATAACATGAGAGTCAAGAGTCAAAACATGATAACATAAATAGAATGATCATAAACATGAAAAAATGGAATAATGAAATGAAATTATAAGATCATGGAATCATAATCTTGTGGAAACATCATAAATCATGACATCATAAGCATATGTTGAGGCTAACCGATGATGCAATATAATATAGGCTAATCACCATCATAATAATCATATTCTTAGGCTAACCGCCATCATAACAGAGTGTGCTTAGGCTAACTGCCCATGAAAAATACGTGGTATCTCATTGGACATTAACATTACCTAATGCATCAGAGGGATATAACAAACCCGCCCATGACATCATAATATGTACATGCATATGCGTTCCATAATAGAAAATAAACCATACATAAATCATAATCATGATCAAACCCATGAGAAGGAAGTGGGTTTCATAATTATGATTTAATGCATAACCAAAGGATAAATCATAAAGATTACCAAGAGAATAATGAATTAAATAATTTTGAGTATTAATAATTGTAAAATGAACACAAGTCTTGAACATGAATTTCCAATGTAAAAAATTCATGAGAAGGATCTAGAAGAAGAAAGAATAAAAACATACCACCTTGGTAAAGATTTATGAAATAAGTAATGGCTATTTTTAAAGAAGGGGATAAAATATTATTTTCCATAAAACTAGAATTAAACCAAGAGGTTTATCTATAAAATAATGATGGTTTTAGAAGCTGTGCATGGTTGAAAAATATTTTATGGGTGTGATTCTTGACATGAGACAAAAAATAGGAAAGCTCCCTTAAATCGGTTTTACTAAAAAGTAAGAAATTTGAAGGGAAATAAATTTTTTATAACCCTATAAATGAAAAGTATATTTAACTAGGTATATATTTAAGGGATATATATATATATAAATATAAGTATTACATGTAGATAATATTGAATAAAATGGATAAAAAGAAGGATAATGTGTAACTAGAAAGTCAAAAAGGAAGTATAAAATATCCCTTTTTATGTTTTAAAGCACCTTTTTTGAAATCCCAAATCATAAAATTTTATTTTGAAAATAGGATAATGTAAACCTGATGTTAACATGATATAAAACTTATTGAGTTTTCCAATTAAAATGGAAAACATTGGCGGGAAGAGAAATTATGTACAATAAGGGTAAACCATTATTTAAATGGATGGGAATTATTTTTAATATAGTTTCATTTTAAAAAATGATTAAAACTCACCAGTAAGGAATATTTGAATCAAAGATTATCTTAAAAGATAGAAATAGGGTATACTATATAAAATTAAAGACAAAACTCATATAGAAACATTATAACTCAATAAATCAGATTTAATTATGAAAGACACTTTTATTTTAGAGAAGACATCAATCGTAGACCACAATAAGGAAAAGCATAAAGGTCATGAGGGGAATAGATGAAACATATAAATGAATATTGGTTCATAATATCAAATTACACCTCAATGAATTTTGATTGAGATGTAACCCTTAAAACTTAAGAAACATTCTAATAAAACCCCCTTGAAAGAGAGAGATTTAAGTTGAATTTCAAATACTGTGAATAAATATAATGCATGATATTAAATTTCCAATTGGTAGTATACTCACCATTTAAAATATATTACATGAATAAAATAAAATGTGTCTCAAATAATGAAATTTTGAGAAGAAACCCTTACCTTGTGTTCGAAAGTGCTATGTACTTGCACTTAATTTCATCTCCCATGGAATTTATTTATTGGGTAACTCATTAAGGCTCCTTAGATTGGTATTTTGGTGAGAAAAAGGCTTAACAAGTTCAGGTAGGGTGTTGAGGATAGATTAGGGAAGTGTTTTTTTGAGCTAAGTCTTTGTAATGGGTAGATAAATGAGGAGGAGTTAGTCTCCTTTTATAAGTGAAAAAGGGAACTTTTGTGAAAACTCATTATTTATCAATAATATCACTCTATTATCAAGGCTAAAGGATTCGAAAATGGAAAATAATGGTATGTGGAAGAAGATAATGTCAATAATCCATCCAAAATCCAACATCAAACACATTTTTCACATGTTTTAAACTATTTCACTACATTAAACCACTTTTACCCTTAATTACCCTTACTATGGTAAATCAACATTCACCATTAGACACTAATTTTAATTGGAAAAATTAAAATTGAAATTATTTACTAATTTTAACATGATTATTTAAAATATGATAATTAGTTTATAAAATAAAATTCCCATGATTTATAGAAATTAATTTTTATATTAGCACATATAACATGCAAAAACCCATTTTTAAAAAGTGTATTTTAAGCATAATATTTATGTTTAGGATAAAATTATCAATTCTATTGATTATATTAAAATTATTATTTTTATTATAAAATAATATTTAATTAACATTAAATTAAGTTGAAAACCTAATTCCACTATGTGAAAATTTTATTAAAAGAAAGAGAAAAAAAAAAGTTTTTCTGAAAACATTACCTAAATTTTCTAAAATGTTAAGTGTGGGTTTTTTATATCAACATAGAATTTTAAAACAATTAGTTTAACTTTATAAAATATATTTTTTATAGTAAAAATGTTTTCAAAAACTTTCATGGCATAATTTCATAAAAGTTACTGCATTAGTAAAATCGGAATTTTTTATTATTCTCTTAAAAATTAATTATTTTTGAATAATCTCAAAAAATCATCTTAAAATAATATTTTTATTATAAATATGAAAATGATTTTTATTTTTTCAAATTCAAATTAAAAAATTTCTAAATTAAAATTTTAATTAAAATCATAAAATATAGTGGAATCTACTTTTATAAGAAACGACTTTTGGTATATTAAGTATTATTTTCCCGATAATTTACTAATTAGTCTAGTGTTAACTAATTATTAATAAAATATATATTTATATTATTATTAAATCATAATAAAAATAGTTAATTTAAATAAAACACCAATTTGTTGAAAATATTTTTTTAAGCATTAACCAAAAAATGTTTTTTTTGAAAAGCATAAAAAACCAGGATATATCTATAAATAAAAATATATTATTACATATTGATATAATAATAATTTATACTTAAAAAACCAATTATGATCTTTTCATAATACCTAAGCATAAGATAAGCTCTAATTTCAGTTTTGGGTGTTGGTTTAACTAGCATGGATCTTGCAAAAATATCCATGAGTTTGAACTTATCCAGTATACAGTTTCACTTAAACTATAATTACTCAAGTTTGTCTTGGGATTGGTATATGTAAAACCCTTGAGAAGATACCTACTTTATAAGATCAGAAAAATTTTATTTGTATGAAATAATTCTACTCCTAGATTCCATTTATTCATACTTTCTTTGTTGATTTTTCAATAGGGATACTTCAACTTTGTACTAGTTAATTTAACGGCTAAGTTTTAATGGTCATATTCAATATTTAAAATATATCAAGTTTTTTTTATTTTAATATAATGCACAAAACACACTATTATATATATTATTTATTTATGGAGGATATAAAATGAAATCTTAGATCATTATAGAGCCCATCAAGTAGTGATCTACACGTGATTCTTCAATATTTGAACAACAAAGATGAACTACTAGGCGATAACGTGACAAATTTATCATCTTGCATTGCACACCTTGACTGATTCACATTCCTTTAGGATTGAAGGATTTTTCTCTTTTTCTTATCAGTCTTGAGAGGAATATAGGAGGGATATATTGAGAGGTAATTATAGTGCACAATGATTAACCTTCCCCTGACTGACATAATAATATATTTATAGACTTAGGGTTAGGGTTTAACATTTAATTAATTGTACAAAGTTTCTTAATAATATATTAAACCCAAAAGGAACCCCATTCCATGTGATAAAATAATTATTTTATTTTATTTTATAGCATGTTGTAATCCAAACAATGATAAATGATTATTTTATAATATGGTAAAAAAATATATCCATTATTGGACAAAAAATGGCTTGCTCATCCCCCTAAAAATTTATTAAACTCTTGAATAAATATTATTCATTTAATAAATAAGTAAATATTTTATTCACAGTTTGGTGGATAAATATATAATTAATATTATTGTTTATAAATATATATTACAAATGATCAGCGAAGGGGAACTACAAATCTACAAATAAATACACAAACACACACATGTAGGAAGTCAGGGAGACTCGAACCCGAGACCTCCCCAACACCCCACAGATTCTTTTTCCACTAGGATAGGCCATGGGTGAAATCATTACTAAATATACAATTTATTTTAAAAATAAATAATTATTTATTATAATGTGAAAAATATATATAAATAAATATCATATATTCCCATAATTAAATGATTACCTTATGCATAAATATTTATTTAATATTTGTGATTTAATAATAATTGAATAAATAAAACTTCTCAGTCTGGAGAATAATATTTTATTTCAATTATTAAATATTATTTTCATGAACTAGCCTGGATACCCTAGTACTTTGATACTCGAGCTATCTCTAACATAGCCATAAGGGCATTCCAAATTCTCACAGGTTAGCGACATGCACCCGACATCATTCAAGAAATGAGTCAGAATGAATTTTCCAGAAAACAATGGAATATAAAAGATACAAGTCAGTAAACTCAACACTCCAAAGGGAGAAATTACTAAAAAAAAAATAGGTAAAATAGTACCTAGAAAAAAGATAGACATTATAAAGGAAACAAAAAAATCAACTAGAAAAAAAATCTCAAATTATCCTGTGTAATAAGTGGAAAATGACTCCACCAGTCACCATATTCCCTCCACGGTCCCAAGGATCAAGAACACCCACCACCTCAAAGTGGTGTTTTCCCTTTACTCAGGCATGTAATAATAAAATCTAAAAATTCTTGAAGGAAAAGGTAGGGCGTGAGCTATAAATATCAGTAGGGTATATCAATAAGTGTTCTATAAACAATTCCATAACAATTAAACAAATTATTCTTACATTTAAAATTAGACAAGGAATGGTATATCATCCACATATTTTAAACTAAAAACTTCTTCCACATAAAAGAGATGTAAGATAGATCAAAAATGGATTAAATGAAAATTTTATATAAAACACTGATATAAATCAATTGAAATTAAATAAATAGTTTAATAAAAAATGGCATGTATATCAAAGTCAAAAAATTATATAACTATGTACAAAGACTCCACGGTATGTTAGTTCAGGTAATAAGATCCTCACACATCTCAATAATGATCTCGTATCAATATAAATATGAACACTAAAATCAATCTACACCCAAATCGAGGAACCCTCATGGTCCATTTACACCCCCAAAGGGGAACCATCTCAGGAGTTCATGCCATAATTTTTTAGTTAGAGTTGTCATCATCAATCCATTACTAGAGATTCAAGGTCCTAACATTCTTGTCCCAGTTACCACTAACCACTCAGGCTAAATTGTCCTTTAAAAAATAAATCAATCAAACATGGAAAAATAAAGCATTTCAAATAATTTAAAATTATAATTACCCAGTTTTAGTTTTCAACATGTCTCTCTCATTTCAAAACAAAATAGACGTTTTCATCAATTCATTTCATTTCAAAACATATTTCACATCAATCTATTTTTCTCAAGGTCCAACACCAAATCAATTTCAAAATCAAGCCATAATTTTTCTTAAATTCCACTACATATTTAAATTACATTGAAATTGGGTTTTTCATCAATTCCATGTCAATCTAAAAATAAAACATCAAATAATTTCTAATCATTATTTTTAAATCAATTAAAATATCATTTTAATTCAATCAAGAAATTTAATTTTTTATCCTTTTTATAAGGGAATCCCTAAGTGTATCCATTTCAAACTCTCCACACATGGGAACCCCCTCCCCATGAATAGGTCACTCTAGAGAGATCCTTAGCCAGGAAGGAGCCATTTTCATCTAAGTTGGAAGAGCATCCCAGAGTGAAAAATCCCTATTGATGATGTGTTGACATAGAAATCCATTAGTATAGGTGGGTTGCGCCTCATTTTTCCCAGCTAATTAGGGATCAGGTGACCCAACAAGACGATCGGATTTGGGGGAAAGAGAAATTGTCCCAAGATAGGGCTCCTAGGAATCAAACCCTACACATCCCAAAGAACAACGTCCATTGTACCACTCTCCAAAACCACTGTGCCACCACCAAACCATATTTAAGGTTTTAATCATAGGGGAAAGTATTATGGAACCAACTAACTTTACATTAATAGATCACAACAAACTACGCTCGCAACGGGGAATGACAATGGAGAACAAAGGTGAGAGAGATTAAGAAATGTAACCTAGAATCAAGACCTATCAAAATGAAGATTAGACGCATCAATAAAATGATGATATATAACTCTTTAAGGAGGAGAGAAAGAGAGACTGGAAGAAACCACATGAGAGGAGATCTAATTACCTGGAGGAGATCTAACTCAATCACTAGAGATTTGATCCACCAAGAAAAGGGTTTAAAGGAGTCAAAATTTCCACTTGGAGGGATTCAAGAACTAAGGATTTGAGTTAGGGTAGAAATAGGGAGATTAGGGGTTAAATAGGAGGGTTTCAAGATTTTAATAAAATATTCGAGGGAATTAAAACCCAAATGCATGGTTTGTTGGGTAGGAATTCATAGTTAAACAAACTGCGTGCCGTAACCATGTGCCCCTGATAGTAGGGTGCATAGTTTCTCTTAGGAGGGTGCATGGTTTATTAAGTCATGTACGAACCATGAAAACCCTCACTGTATGATTTTGTATGGTTTGGAGGGACTGACCACATGGTATTTTCAAATCATGCATGCCCTTCTATTGGCTCACAATAGGGTTCACAATTTTCTAGTCCAAACCGTATGATTTTCCCTAACCATGCTCCAACCATGTACGACCACTTGGGATTACAAAATTCTCCAAATTTCACCCAAAACACCTTGAGACAAGACCTAAATAAAAAGAGATCAAAACAAGGGTCAAGGAATACCAAAAAGAAGGCAATGAGATGTTATAACCTCCCCACCATAAAAACATTCTATCCTTAGAAAGCCTATAAATAAGACTCCATATCAAAGAGATGAGTCCATTTCTCTCTCATAAATTCTTTATACTCCCATTTACTATATGAATCAGAACCATGCTACCATAACACACATGTAATGCCCTAACCCTATAAACCCAAAGCTGGTGCATTATTTTAATACATTGGCATGATTAAAAAGAATCAAATCCCGAAAGACTGTCAATTTAGCAGTCTTGGAAAATAGATTACATACATTAACTTTACATTACAATTAAAAACATAAAACACAACATAGATAATTCTTTTAGAATGCCATTATTCTCCTAGATTAACCCTAAATATCAATCATAAAACACTTCTTGGAATCCTAGGAAAATAAAACATAAGAAAGGGGTGAGCTCATATGCTTAGTAAGGGTAAACAATATAGCAGAAGCTATCATAAATAAGCATGAACTTTTAAGGCAAGGTATAAAATTGAAAAAAATCCTTCTAAATAGAATTATCAGTATAATATAGAAAGAATAAATCAATTAATTCCATTTAATCATTCACATATATATTCTAATAATTGAATAATCACATGTAATATCAATAACTAATCTCATAATGAGGGAATGAATAATGCATGACATCTTAAACATACCATCAAGGCTTTAGCTAAGACACAATAAATAATTGGGTAATAAATTAGACAAAACCATAACAAAATTGTCTCATGAGACCTACTGATGCATTGGGGGGCTATAGAGATCCCCTCATGACACTTATACAGTTCAATTCATTCATCTTATGAAAGGGGTAAAACATAACATACACATTCGTAATAAAACTAGCATACAAAATGTTAATATTTTAACCATAAACCATGAATGGTATCAAAATAAAACATCCTAAGTCAAACATATCATAAAACCTTCAATACAATATGTATGATTGTATCATAATAAATCAACCTCAATTAAGCATAAAATTTCACTAAGGATTTTGAAATAAATGAACATAAAATCATTAAACATTCTTTGAGAGAAATATTTCCGTTTTACATTGAAATCATTTAAAAGTCGTGAAATTATAAAAGAAGAAATTTAAAAAGATATTTTTGAATCAAATCACCCCATACCCCATTGAAAATTTTGAAAGTAATTAAAATTTTAAAACATTTATGTCCATATAAATAAATCCTTAAAACCATTTTGAAAACATGGACATTAATGAGAATGATTTAGAAGAATAAATCTTTAAAACAATTAAAATGATGTTTTGGTTAAAGTGTCCCTTACATATAACCTTAAAAATATTCCTTTTGAAAATATTTGAATGAAATTCAAAATATAAATAAAATTTTCTTCATAATCCTTTATATACATATAAATAAATATGTATGATAATATCAAGAATATTGAAATGGAGAAAGAATTAATTATTTAAACATTCAAAGCGTCCCATACCACTTTGAACATTTAAATAATAAGCCCAATATCTTAAAATTAATCTTTAAAAACTATTAAGATAAAATTATTCATGATATCAAATATAATAGGGCAGTATATACACCACAAACAAGATAAAGGTGGTGAAAATGGCTTATATCTCACGAAAATTAAAAGTGAGATGAAATTCTTTTACCTTAGGTCTGATACTCTCCGTACATATATGAAACTCATGTATAATGTTTTTAAACATATTATTAACTTTTACCAGAATCATAATAGTTTTTATGATATCATATATGATTCATTTATGACTTTATATTATCTGTTTATTAATAATTTCCAAGTTAAAACAACATTCCAGGTAATAATCTCTTTCTTTATCGCACATGTTCTGACTTGTCATTCTTGATCGTATTACTTAGATCATGATTTAATTACTTCCATAATTTATAACATGATTTATATATCATATAAATCCAGAATATAAATATATATAATAGATAGATATATGAAATGGAATACACCGTTCATGAAGACAGTAGGCCATACGTACGCATGAACATTGTTTCTATTTTCTTATTGTATTGAATAGAAGTGAATGACATATATGTACATAAATACATATATTATTCTTGTAGCATTATTATTTTATATATTTAATTATTATTCATAATTTTAATAATTATTCTTGAATGGTGAACATGGAAGATGAATCTTATCGCGTCGTGGGGATGGTAAGCCGTATGTACGCACGAGAAATGATATAATTTCCTTAATGGTTAAATGGTATAGAATTTTATGGAATATTAATTATAAAAAAACAATATAATGTCATATTTATTATTTACATCCTTTATATTTATCATTATACCCATTTAAATGAAGTATAGATGAAAAACAGTTTACACCATGACGTGGAGACGGTAAGCCTACACATGCATGCATGGTGATATTGTTTTTCATAGGATGGGTAAAAGGATTGATATGGTTGTACCATAATCATAAAAACATATCAGAATATTATTAGATGCTGGAGTTATTACTTTAGTATGGAAAAAACTTAGTAAAATGAAGTATAATAAGAAAATAACATTGAAAGAATTGGTAAAAAAATTACCTCTTCTTTGAGTGTCTCCTTTTTATTTGCACAAAAGGACTCTTTAGGATGATTTTATGCCCAAAGTGTGGATTCTAGGATTAAGTTAGGGAAGTTGGGGCACTTTTGGAAGATCTTAAAATATTAATTTATTATAAATTGATTTTTAGTTTCAAATAGATCCAAAGTGATTTATTTCTAGGATAAGATGAGGATGGGTTGAAATAACCTCAAACAATGAATTTTAGACATTTTTAGGTCATAAAATTAACCTTATATTTTGGATTTAACCCTTAGTTAAATAGTTTAAATCTTACTGTGTCTTCTTGTATTTTTACACTATAGGGTTAATATAGTTACTATAAAATTACAAACATACCCTAATTGGATAATTTGACATATTTGACATTATCCAAGTTATTTGGACGAGACTTATATATTTATAACTTTTATATCATTTATTAAATTAGTATTTATTTTAAAATATCATTTATATCAATTTTAATACTATTCAATATTTTCATTTTAAAAAATATTAAACCAACATGATAACTTCAAACCAATAATTCCAATATGTCAGAAACATGTCTAAGTTATCTATAAAATTCGTGGATGTCATTAATTAAGTCAAATTATATTTATTTTAATATTATTAATATCTTTTATTTGATTCTTCCTTTAATAAACCAATTACTCTATCATCATTGTGTCACAATTAAGTCTAATTATTTAATGTTTAAAAATTATAAATAAATTATCATGATATATATAAATTTATTATCTTTATAATGAATATTTATAGTTGAATTTATCTTATGCATAACCCTATATTAAAAATGATTTAGTTATTAAATTTGAATATGACATTTTTAACTTTTCTTTAAATAAAATATAATAAATGCCCTAATCTAACACAAGTGGCTTAAAAAGGATCATATTTATGAATTAAGGTTGTTTTTTTTCTAAAAATACTTATCTAATTAAATCAGGACAAGTGTTAGGGTAAATTCTATATTATTATAATATTATTTTTACCTTTAATTACCCTATTTACCTTTAACCGTGGTAAATAAAATTCAAAAGTTACTATTCAACAAAAATTAGTTTGATCTTATTAGACCACTTTTTTCATACTGATTACAACCATGTATGTCTGTTTTTCAAAATTCAATTCACAGAAGTTGTAAAATTACATTTAATACTAATCCGGAAATGTGGATAAAAGGCGGGTAAAAGAAGTTAAAAAGGTTCAATGAATTTTTATATCTAATTTTGTTATAAAAATGATTCTGATGACCTATATTGGGTTAATATATATATTATTTATATATTGTGAATTTAAAATAAATTTAAATTAAAATAATTATTTAAATGAAAAAGTCGGGTTTTTAATAATAATACAGCGTTTTTCACTATTCATCAGAAATTGAAAGTTTTCATAAAAAAACAAAAAATTCACCCTAAGATAATTTTGATATGATGAATTTAAAAATTAAGTCTATTTTAATTGAGATTCTAGTGCCTCTTGGAGGCCTATCCAAAAGCGAGAAGTAAAATAGGGTTCCCTATTAGAGACTATAATAGAAGGGACTCCATAAAATATGAAAGTCTCCTTCACATAGAGATTCCCAAAGTTCTCATATTTGGTTGTATCTAAAATGGGTATAAAGTTAGATAATTTGTTCATCCTATCAATCAAAACTCATAAGGCATTCTTCTTTATAGGGGTATGCGACAACCCAACCATAAAGTCCATAGAGATCACATCCCACTTCCAAGTAGTCACTAGAAGTGTCTGAATTAAAACCGAAGGTCTTTGGTGCTTAGATTTGACCTGTTGATAGGTATAAAATTGAGAAACAAAGTCAATGATGTATCATCTCATAAATGGCCACCAAAACCATCATCGCATATCATAAAACATATTTGTGGTTTTAGGGTGCATCTCCCACTGGGAACTATATCAATATTCCATTACATCCTTTCTTATAGGTAAATTTAAAACAAACCAATTCTAAAAAAATATACCTCAGAAGATAAAAACCACTCACCAATGGTCTCACCACTATAAACAAGGTCCATAATTATATGGAATTTATCATCAAGCTGCTACTCCTGAAGAATCATCTCAAGAAGTGAAGTGGATAACTAAATAAATTCCATAATAACCATTACTTCCTACTCTCAGTCTCTCAAATGAAACTAAGAAAAAAGAGTAACCAAGTTCTACTCTTCTGATGATTCATTCACATCACGGGTTGGAATTTTCCTTATCAAAGCATTAGCAATGACATTCCCTTTCTTTGATATGTAGAAAATTTCAAAATAAAAATACTACAGGCACTCCACCCAAATCCTCTCTCGAAGGTTTGAATTTTTTAATAGAATATATAACTCAAGATTTTATGGTCAGAATAAATGGTAAACCATTCTCAAAAAAGGTAATGCCGCCAACTCTTAAGAACATGCATCACAACTGCGAGTTCAAGATCATGGGTTGGATAATTATTCTCATGTGGCTTAAGCTGTCTAGAGCCATAGGCTACCATGTGATCACCCTGTATAATAAAACAACCCAAACTTGAACCATATGAATTGTAGAAATCCACATAGCCTCTACCAACCTCTATAAAAGTTAACACTATCACATTATTTATAATATGTTTCAAATAATCAAAATAACTATGATTTTTTCATTCCACAATAACTTCATTCTCTTACGGGTGAGGATAGTCAATAGAGAAGACAAATCTAAAATTCATTAACAAACTTGCAGTAATACCTCACAAATCCCAAGAAGTTCTATATCTCAAAAATATTACATGGTTCCTCCCATCTCATAACATCCTTCATCTTCTTATGATTGATTAAGATACCATTTTTTGAGGCCACATGTCCCAAGAACTTCACTTCCCATATCCAGAAATCACATTTTGAAATATTTTTGTAAAATTTGTGATCTCTCAAGATTATGAGGACTACTCTCAGATGAGGCACATGAACCTCCTTAGTTTTGGATTAAAATAAATATCATCCATAATACCACCATAAAAAATTTAGTTAATATTGTAATATTCTATTAATAAAATCCATAAAAACCGCATGAGAATTGGTTAAGCGAAAAGGTATGAAAAGATAAAAAAAGTGTTTATACCCACTCCTTAAGGTAGTATTTATAATTTTAGATTCTTTTATTCTCAATTGGTGGTAACCAGATTGAAGATCAATATTTTAAAACCACCTTTCCCTTTTATCCAGTCAAACATATCATCAATATGTGGTAATAAATATTTTTTTTATTATAACTCAATTGAGATTTTGGTAATAAATATTGAAGGGAAGTGTTCTATCAGCTTTCTTCACAATGAGAATAGGTGCCACCTAAGGTGACACACTTGGGTGTATAAATACTTTCTATAAAAAATCATCTAATTGAGTCTTAAATTATTTCAACTCTACTGGGGACATATGGTAAGAAGTAATAGACACTAGATGAGTACGATGTACTAAATAAATAGATAACTCTACCTCTCTTACTAGTGGGAAACCAAATAAATCAGAAGGAAACACATTGGTAAACTCGATGATGACTTGTGGGAGATCATCACTAAAATATTCTCGATCCAAGTGAAGCAGATGACATTTTGAGTCCTTCTCTAAGTTTGTCTGGAAAACAGAGTGTTATGGTTCTGTTCCTTCACTTCCAGTATAGGTGTTCACCTTGAATGTGCAAGTATTCCTTGAAGCACCTGAACCTCCTCTTGAACTTCTGTTCTTGATGTGTATGAGTGTTCTTCGAGTTCTTCAAGTATGTGTCTCTATGTGCATTCTCTATTTTCACCACCCACACTTTCTCTAGTGGCTCGATATTTCTTTTATTCCTTGAGCTCCAGCAATGGGAATGATTACCTTTTTGCAGGTACGAGGTACGGTTCCCTGATATCCAACAAATATTATTAATTAATATTAGTTGCACTAAAAGCACAAAATATGATTGTTGATAATAAAAAAAATAGAGAGATAGAGTTTAGAGAAACAGTGATTGGTTTCCATCGGTAGCTATTTGTATCAGTGAACTTGTAGTGGTGCACTTGTATCAGTAGCTGTTACTCTTTGTAACAGTAGCTTGCTTATATAGGTAGCTATCTGTTTAGCGGTAGCTCCTGGTATCAGTAGCTTCAACTTTCGGTAGCTCTTCATAACGGTGAACCTCTGTCGGTAGCTCTTCCTCGCTATCAATAGCTGTTAACATCGGTAGTGGTAGCTCTCTCTATCAGTAGCTTCCTCTATCGGCATCTCCATTCCATCAGTAGCTTGTATCAGTGACCTTGTCTATCAGTAGACTTATTCTATCGATGACCTTTGTTTATCGGTAGCTCTTTCTGTATTAGTGACTTTAAAACTTGAATGATTATAACGTATCTATTCTATGGAATTCATTTCCAGATTGAGTTAATATCAAGATTAATCATCATTAAACATTTATAATCATAAATAAACATTGAATAACATATTCCAATGATATGATATGATCATTTTGATATTCATATAAACTCATTAGTATGATTTCATAAGTATAAAGTATAATTAATATATAGATAGACATTATTTGGGATTATCAAATAATATCTAAATATAATTGATATTATCAAAATAGGTGAGTCCAACAAACTACCCCTTTTTGATAATCATAAATTATGGAATTATAATCCAGAATAAACTTTAATAAATTAGATTAAAATAAATCTAATGGAATTTCTCAGTGTGATCAGATCATGACTATCATATGCATCAGAGTTAAACTATGGACAAACATAAGAGTAAAAAAAATAGAATATATATATTTTCCACATTATAATGTTCTCCCTCTTAGTGTAATTTCTCCCTATATTATAATTTTTCTCCCCCTTTGTGATTATCAAAAAGAGAAAAACAATGGTTCATAGTATAAAAGAAGAAGAGAAAAAAATAGAAATTTGCATTTCACATGAAAAAGGTACATGAGATAAGACAAAATAAATACAAGAAGTACAAAGATTCCTATCAAATGTCCTAGACACTAATCAATAAACTTCCTCAATAGGTAATTTGGATTTGGCTTTAGGATCAGAAGAGGATTTAGGATTGGTAGGCGTAGGTGAAGGATTGGGAACACCAGTGATGATCAATGGTGGTTGAGCTACTGAAACACTACCGGGCCTATAACGAGTACTCCTTTGTGTGATCATAGGAGTAAGGATTCTGATAGCTTGAGCTGGAGTTAACTGAGGTGTGGAAGCAGACTGACCAGAGGCAGGCAGAGCTGGAGGTAAAATGATAGGGGTACTGTCCACATGCAAAAAGGGCTGTAAGAGATTTTAGAAATCTATGATAATACCTCCCCCTCTCTCCATGGCAGAGATGAAATCATCCTTGTTCTCCATAAATTTGTCCAAAGCATGGGTTAACTCCCTGAGCTTATTGACTTGTTCTTTGAAGGCTTGAGTAACTGGGGGAAGTTTCAGATTTTCTAACAGCAGCTTGAAATGATTGGTTAGATGATGCTTGGTGTACACTTTCTGAAAATAGTAATCAATTTTGTATTTGATTTCCTTCTGGGCTGCAGTAGCATCTCTCATATAATCTTGGATGATTTTTCTGATAT
The DNA here is from genome assembly GCA_963277665.1 of Viscum album. NCBI lineage: Eukaryota > Viridiplantae > Streptophyta > Magnoliopsida > Santalales > Viscaceae > Viscum > Viscum album. Next base: position 1,007,433,960 of record OY728166.1, on the reverse strand, counting down.
CCCTGGTGGTAGTAACCACCTGATAATTAGATGAGCTACTGGTACTAATTTGACCAAGTTCTACCTTCAGCATAGATCTAAACTGTTCTATATCAACTGAAACTCTGGAGGTACCAAGAGGTTTTATAGTGAAGGCTACTTTTTCTTTGAAGGATTGTGTCAAACTACTTATCAAATTCTTCACAACAAAATCCTGAGTACTAACATGAATTTTTATGGTCTTCTTAAAATCTTCAAACACATCTATAAACTATTTCACTACACCTCGAATGTAGTTGATGTTAGTATCAACTTGAGATTTAGAACTCATGAAGGTGTCAAATGAAGCAACAGATTGCTTCAAAGAATCAACAGCCTCTTTCAATCTTCTAATTTGATTTTGACACACTTTCACTTCATCCATAACTTCTGTCATAGCACTTTTCAAAACATTTCTCAGAGAAGATACCAAATAACTTTCCATCTTATTTAGCTCTTCAATAAAATAGTTTTTCAATTCAGATTTCAGTGCCTCAAGATATCTTTTTCTCACAATGTCTTCAGGCAGAGCTAGAGGAGCTACTCGTTGAGTAGTAACTTACTCTGAGAAAATATCATAAGACATAGGATGTCTTCTAATGGGTGTATCATCATCAGAATCAGTATAGTCTAGTCCCAATACAAAAAATCCTAGATCCACATACCAATCTTCCACTTCATAGGTCATAGAAACTGATCCTATCTTTACAAGTTGCTCCCCCTCAACCTGAGATTCCATCACTATATTTGTAGCAGTAGAAACATCCTCATTGATTAATTCCTCTTCAGAAGATTCATCTACCAACATATTCATATCCAAACAAAGTTGCACAGACTGGGGTATGTCAGCAATAGGTACTGGTCTGTCTACTTCCGAAATCTCTTCAATAGGCATAATAGAGTTCTCAATCAGAGGACTGAGACTCAAACAGGTACTTACATTCTTAGATACTTCTTCCTACTTATCATTACTATTATTGTAATTTAAATAAATATCCCTATGATATGATCTAGGTAGGTCTTCCTCATTTATAGAGATTTCTTCAACACTTTCTCCTTGAACTGCTTCCTTCCTAGGTTGGGTCACAGGTGGACTTTCCTTTACATAATATACCTTTTCTGTAGCTGGGCTTGGAGGAAAATAAGGATCCCCTACTTCTTCTATATAGGTATCCTCCTCAACATCATCATCACTATATTGAGGTTCCTCCTCATCGGGTCTTAGACCTGGGTCTCTCTTATCTCTTGTCCGATTTGGATGGTCAACAGGGTTAAATTTATCATAAATTATCTCATCATCATTTAACCATTCCCTTTTCAATGGGTTCCAGCCAATCTTCATATACTTACAAACTGTTTTTGTAATATAAAAGTTTTCTCTTACAACCACTATCTCATCCTGAGACTCAACCACACCGTTTACCTTGATCATCAAAGAGATCAGCTTTGCAAAGAATAGAGCATTTGTCTTATATTTTTTCCTGGTCATATCCTCAATTTGAATCATCATAAGCCTACACAAATTCACTTTGACACCATGACTTAACAGATACAACAAGAATATATCTTGGAATCTGAGGTTTGAAAAGTCCCCTCTTCTTAGACTTAATACATGCTGGATAAATTTGAATAGCGACCAGTTCTCTCCATCCATTTCTATAGAAAATAATTTTCTTGGTGTGTCATCTTCAGTGAGCTCTTCCAAAGTAGCTTCATACTCAAAAATTTCACTAGGAGGAGGTACTGAATTTGAGAAATATTAAAATTCACCATCGTGTGGAACTTTCAAGCACTCATTCCATTCAATGGAAGAAAAAGATATTATCTTGTCATTCACTACTGATACCATTCTGTTCTCACTTTCAGATTTCTCAAAACAAACAAACTTATAGAATTCCTTTACCAATTTCGGATAATAAGGAACATTGTTATTCAAAAAACATTCGAGCCACCCTTGTTCCCCCAAAATTATTAGAATCAAGGATTTTCTGGGCATGAGCCATTCCGTACAGAGTTTCTTCTTGATTACTATATTTCTATCTAGTAAATGTGGGTTCACTGGTTTCTTCACTTCACTACCACTACTAGACTCTCCGTTGAGTCTCTTGGCATTCGGCTCATCACCCTTTTTACTAACAGCCAGTCTCTTCACTCGTGCAATTCTACAAATAGTGAGGTTTAGGGTTCGAGAGAAACAAAGGTTTGGGAACTAAGGTTTGAAGGTAAAGGGTTCAAGGTGGATTGAAACATGACTTAGACTTAATTTTTATCATTTAGGAATCAAGATGTGAAAAAAATAAATAAATTAAAAATAATAAAGGTTTCTGTTAAAAAAACATGAAATCCAGACAACGCAAAACATATCGGTAACAACTACCGGTGAGAATTCCTAACGGTGAGGTCAACTAACTATGAGGTTATAACGGTGAGGTTCATACCAGTGAGGTATAATGGTGAGGTTCATACCAGTGAGGTATAACAGTGAGGTTCCTACTAATGGTGAGGATTTTCTATCAGTGAGGTTTAACTAACAGCGAGGATTTTCTATCAGTGAGGTTTAACTAACAGTGATGATTATCTATCAGTGAGGTTTAAGGAAAGTTTATCATTCCTAACTCACGTCTAATGTAACATAGCCTTTCTGAACTTAATGTCTTGGTGAATATGTTAGCTAATTGATGGTCAGTGCCTATAAATTCAAGATTAATATCACCCTTTTGATAATAATCCCTTAAAAAGTGATGTCTTACATCAATGTGATTAGTCCTAGAGTGAGATACAGGATTCTTGGAAATGTTGATCGCACTAGTGTTATCACAGTTTATAGATACATGTCTAAATTGATATCCATATTACAATAAAGTGTGTTTCATCCGCATAATTTGTGCACAACAACTACTAGCAGCCATGTACTCTGCTTCAGCAGTAGACAATGCAACATAATTCTGCTTTTTACTACTCCATGATACTAAGGACTTCTCTAGAAAATGACATGTTCTAGAAGTACTCTTCCTATCTAACTTGAAACCAGAAAAGTCAGCATTTGAATAGCTTGTTAAATTGAATGATTGTCCTTTTGGATAAAATAATCCTAAATTAGTAATATGTTTAAGATATTTGAAAATCCTTTTAACAACAAGCAAGTGTGACTCTTTTGGATTAGCTTGAAATATTTCACACATACACACACTAAACATAATATCTGGTCGACTAACAATAAGATAAAGTAAACTCCCAATCATACCTCTATAATTGGTTTGATCCACTAGTTTCCCAGTTTCTTCTGCATCCAATTTACAAGTGGTACTCATAGGTGTATCACTTTCCATATTACTATCCAAACCAAAACATTTTAAAAGATCCTTGGTATATTTAATTTGATTTAAAATAATACCATTTTCATTTTGAAAAACTTTAAATCCAAGAAAATATTTAAGTTCTCCCATTAGACTCATTTCAAATTCACTTTGCATACTCTTTGAAAAATCAATACATAAAGCATTTTTAGAAGATCTGAAAATAATATCATAAACATAGATTTGTACTATCAAAACATCTTTGGAAATCCTTTTGATAAAAAGAGTTGGATCAGTAATCCATTTAATAAAACCTTTTGAAATAAGAAAATTACTAAGTCTATCATACCAAGCTCGTGGAGCTTGTTTTAAACTATACAAATATTTAGAAAGTTTAAAAACTCGATTTGGAAAATGAGGATTAGTAAATCCAGGTGGTTGTTCAACAAAAACATCTTCAATTATAAAACCATTTAGAAAATCACTTTTAACCTCCATTTGATATAACTTGAAATTCAGATGAGCAGCATAAGCAAGTAGAATTCTAATAGCTTCTAACCTAGATACATGTGGAAAGGTTTCCTCATAGTCTATTCCTTCTTCTTGAATATATCCTTGTGCAACTAACCTAGCTTTGTTTCGAACTATATTTCCAGACTCATCAACTTTATTTCTAAAAAACCATTTAGTTCCTATGGTCAAGGTGTCCTTAGGTCTGTCTACTAATTCCCAGACTTTGTTTCTTTCAAATTGATTTAACTCTTCTTGCATAGCCATTACCTAGAATTCATCATTAATAGCATCATTGATATTTTTAGGTTCTGACTGTGAAAGAAAGGATTGATGTTCAACCTGATTTCTTATAGAAGCTCTAGTTTGTGTTCCTCTATCTAAATCTCCTACAATAGCATCTAAAGGATGATTTTTGAGGGTCCTAGTTAGTCTAGAAAAAGTAGGTCTAGAAATTTCAGTTTCATTTACAGGTTCGGGTTCAATTGAAACAGGTTCTGGAAAATTTCCAGAACTTGTTGTCTTAACAATAGGTTCACTGTTCTTGTCATTAAGGTTTAGAATGGACAGGTCTTCTTCAAGATTTTTAAGAGGGGTCTTAGGTTCATGTGGGTCAGTTTCATCAAATTTGATGTGTACAGATTCTTACATACATTTGGTCCTCTTATTAAATACTCTATAAGCTTTACTAGATATAGAATAACCTAGAAAGATTCCTTAATCACTTTGCAAGATTATCAAGATTATCTTTAGTATTGAGAATAAATACTTTACAATTATTCCACAGTTCATAAGGGGTATTTTTAAGAATAGGTCTAATCAAGACTCTATTTATAATATAACAAGCTGTATTTATAGCTTTAGCCCAAAAGTAAACAGGTAAGTCATACTCATTGAGTATAGTTCTTTCAATTTATTGAAGGGTTCTATTCCTTCTTTCTACTACACCATTCTGTTGAGGTGTCCTAGGGGAAGAGAAATTGTGAATGTAGCCATTATGTGAGCAATATGTTTCAAAGTCATGATTTTCAAATTCACAACCATGATCACTTCTGAGGGTCTTAATCTTAAGTCCACTAAGTTTTTCTATATACTTGGAGTATTTAATGAAATAGGAACAAGCTTCACTTTTGTGAGCAAGAAAGTATACCCAAGTGTATCTAGAAAAGTCATCTACTAGAACATAGACACATTGCTTACAATTTAAACTAGAAACTCTAGATGGTCCAAATAAATCCATATGAACCAACTTGAGAGGTTGAGAAGTTGAAACTTCTTTCTTTGATTTGAAAGAAACTTTATGTTGATTTCCCTTTTGATAGGGATTACAAAATTTTTCTGTTGGGAATTTTAGTTTGGGTAGGTCTCTAACTATATTTTTCTTAGTAAGTTTCTTAAGTGAATGAACATTGCAGTGTCATAATCTTCTGTTCCATAACCAAGATTCTTTATGAAAAGCATTTAAACAAGTAACATTTTGTTTATCTAAAGAAATTAAATCTAAAACATATACATTTTCATTTCTTAATGCAGTAAATACCAAAATATTTTTAGAATTAAATACATTGCAAGAATCATTTTCAATTTTAACATTGAAACCATCATCAAACAACTGGGAAATACTTAAAAGACTGTATTTTAATCTATCAACAAATAATACTTTAGAAATTAAAATTGAATCATTGTTACCAATCTGGCCTAAACTAATGATCTTTCCTTTTGAGTTATCACCAAAGGTGACATGCCCTCCATCAACATTGATTAGGCTCTTAAAGCATGAGTAGTCTCCTGTCACATGTCTTGAACATCCACTGTCCAAATACCATATCTTACTAAAGGAACTTTTCAAGCAAGTTTCCTACAAAACAGATTTAGATAGAAGATAATTTTGGTACCCATATTTTCTTGGGTCCAGAAAGGTTAGCAAGTAAAACTTTAGGCACCCATATTTGTCTAATGGGTTTCCTATAATCAACAGATTCAAACGATTTTGATAGGTAAACTTTGTTTGGTTTACAAGAATTTGAATAGCTAGATAAGGCATAAGAATTACCAGACCTTGAACTAGCAGAATACTATCCAGATTTTGGAATAAATTTATTCTTAACAATCTATCTCTGTCCAAGTTGGTATCCTAAACCAGTAGTATACTTTGGTGCAACTTGTTTTCCAAGCATTTGAGTGAGAGTATTCTTACCATTTGTGAACTTCTATAAGTCTTTTATAAGTTTCTCATTAGAAAATTTGAGTTCAGTATTCTCCTTTAACAGTTGAGAATTCTTTTCCTTTTTATACTAAGATCATATTTAACAGTCTAGTCAAAGCATACTGTTTCTTTAATGATTTGTACATATCTTTTAGCTCATTAAAAGTATCTTACAACATATTACAGTATTCAAATAATCCATTTTTATACATATTATCATCATTATTTGAATCACTTTTATTCCCAGAATAATAATCATTGTGCATAGGGGAATTAAGTGTTACCTTAGATGTTTTAGTCATGAAACACATGTTGGTATGATTCTTTTCTTTAGAATAAGAAGCTTCAGATCCACTTGAGATGTCTTCAGAAGCACTCCATGTTACCTTCATAGATTTCTTATATTTTTTGTCCTTATAATAATATTTCTTCTTAAACTTCAATTTTGGATAGTCAGCCTTAACATGTCCTTTCCTTTTAAATTCATAACAGACCATCTCATCATCTTTGTTAGCTTTCTTCCAATATCTCTTCCAATTACCTCATTGGTCATACTTACCCTTATAATTTGATTTTCTGAAAAATTTATTCTTCTTATAGAATTTCTTGAATCTCATGGATATTTGAGCCATCTCTTCATCACTGTCTGAGTCTGAACCTTCCCTTGTTGAGCTTTCAACAGGTATGTGAAATTTCTCCTTGTCCTTGGTCTTTGAGGCAGTAGACTTAAATTCCACTGACTTCTTCTTAGGTTCATCATCTTCCTCTTTGTTTACCTTCAGCTCTTCTTCATACATCATCAACTTACCGATCCGATCCTTGATAGGTATCTTGCCAATGTCAAATGATTCTCGTATAGAGATATAGGTTCCTCTCCATCTATCTAGAAGAAATCTTAGTATCCTCATGATTTTCTCTTTTGCTGGAACAACTTTTCCCAGTGAACTCATTATATTAACTATCTCATTAAACCTGAGATACATACAGAAATAGATTCATCAGATTTCATTTTAAAATTATCATATTTAATAGTGTATGTATTTAGTCTCATTTTATTAACATTGGTTGTTCCATTATGGAAAAAACCAGAGTATCCCAAATTTTATAAGAAGTCTTACAAGCAGATATTCGATTAAATTCTTCATCTCCTAAAGAACAATACAAAGCATTCATTACCTTACAATTATTATTGTAAGAATCTTTTTTAGGTTCATCCCAAGTAGTTATAACAGTTTCTGGAATCTTATACTGAGTCTCTATAGCAATCCAGATGTCAAATCCCATACTTTCTAAGTGAATTTTCATTTTGATTTTCCATTGGGCATAATTAACACCATTAAAGAAAGGTGTCCTGTTTGTAGCTACAACTTATAATCTATTATCCATAATTACTAAGTTTTAAAAAGATATAAAAAGATATAAAAATTTATAATTAACATAAATTTTGAGATCTTTAAGATACAACTAAAATCACAGTTGAAAACTTTTCACAAACAGAGTGTTTTGAAAAAATTTTATCTAACCACCTATGATACCAAATTTTGGTTGGAGTGGATACTCAAGAGGGGGGGGGTGAATTGAGTTCCAATTAAAAATTTCTGTTTAAAATATTTATATCTAAATCCCCCAATTCATAAAACAAGTTAAACTGTAGTGAATTTATAAATATTGTAATTGTTCAATTAGCTTCTCAAAGATTGATTATTTATCAGTTAACTTAATCTAAAGATTAAGTTAGCTTCTGAAACTAACTTACTGGTTCAAAATAATTAAAAACACTTGCTAGTTTGACTATCAGAGTTACTTTAAAACATATTTTAATTTCAAAGTAATTAACAGCGGAATATTGAAAATAGTTTAAACTAAAATAAGATGCAAAACAGTTTTAACCAAGAGGTTCAGTCTCAAGATGATACTTAGTCCTCTCAAACAGTTTATATAAAACTTTGATCCACACCCTGGATTGGGGTTTACAATAGTTCTTAGACTGTCCAGGTCCTCAGACCTCTACCACAGTTCTACATGGGAAATCCGTTACAACAGCACACAGGATGTCCAGGTCCTTAGACCTCTACCACAGTTCTACGTGGGAAACACAAGGGTGTAAGGAGTTTGGAGTGAGGATTTCAGTATCCTCCAGTTTAGCTTAGGAGACAGTGTGTGTTCAGATAGATATAAGCACACCCACTGCTTGTAATGTAATAAAAATGATCACAGCAAAGCAATAATATAGATATGAGTTTAGAATGCTCTTGTGTGATTTCAATGCACCTCTAGAATACTTTGGATTGAAGCAGATGAAATTTTGAGTCCTTCTCTAAGTTTTTCTGGAAAATATAGTGTTATGGTTCTGTTTCTTTACTTCCAGTATAGGTGTTCATCTTGAATGTGCGAGTATTCCTTGTAGCACCTAAAACTTTTCTTGAACTTATATTCTTGATGTGTATGAGTGATCTTCGAGTTATTCGAGTATGTGTCTCTATGTGAATTCTCTATTTTCACCACCCACACTTTCTCCAATGGCTCGATATTCCTTTTATTCCTTGAGCTTCGGCAATGGGAATGATTACCTTTTTGCAGGTACGAGGTACGGTTCCCTGATATCCAACAAATATTATTAATTAATATCAATTGCATTAAAAGCACAAAATACAACCGTTGCTAATAAACAAACAGAGAGATAGAGTTTAGAGAAACCGTGACTGGTTTCCATTGGTAGGTCTTTGTATCAGTGAACTTGTAGCGGTGGACTTGCAACAGTAGCTGTTACTCTCTATAACGGTAGGTTGCTTATATCGGTAGCTGTCTGTGTAGCGGTAGCTCCTGGTATCGGTAGCTCCAATTGTCAGTAGCTCTTCATAACGGTGAACCTATGTCGGTAGCTCTTCCTCGCTATCCTTAGATGTTAACATTGGTAGTGGTAACTCTCTCTATCAGTAGCTTCCTCTATCGGTAGCTCCATTCCATCGGCAGCTTGTATCAGTGACCTTGTCTATCAGTAGACTTAGTCTATCAGTGAACTTTTTTTATTGGTAGCTCTGTCTATATCAATGACTTTAAAACTCGAATGCTTATAACATATCTGTTCTATGAAATTAATTTCCAGACTGAGTTAGTATCAAGATTAATCATCATTAAACATTTATAATCATAAATAAACATTGAATAACATATTCCAATGATATGATATGATCATTTTGATATTCATATCAACCCATTAGTATGATGTCATAAGTAGAAAGTATAATTAATATATAGATAGACATTATTTGGGATTATCAAAGCATATCTAAATATAATTGAGATTATCAAAATAGGTGAGTCCAAGAATTTGTATAAAGATTTAGTAGGATACAAGTTGATAAAAACAAGTGAGATGCAATGGTATCAAATAAACCAGTCACTAAAGATGAAGCTATAGTGATGATACCTCTCACATTTGTTGGACGTATATCAATTTCCTCTGGAGTCTCTTCCAATTCATGAAGAAGTTTCATTCTGGATTCTTGAGGCTGGAACCCCTTAGATCTTGAAGCATCTGACTACAACATAGTACTTTTTAGAGTTGATGAGATCATTCCACTATGTGGAACATTATTACAAACACATTTTGATATGTTGAGAGACCATAAGAACTATAGATATTTGGAACATTATTACAAACACATTTTTATTGACCAAAATTTATATACTAAAAGAAAGTCAATGGGTCTCTTATAATCACTGTAGGAGATTTGGAAGATGACTGCTATCTATAACCACTATAAGACTCATCACGACTCCTATTTAATTTAAAGGAAATCACATAACTACCAATGGGGGGAAAATAACTCCCATAAACCTGGATTTTACATCCAATTCAAGCTCAACCATCAACTACTTATCCAGCATATCAACATAAGAATCCATAATCAGTAAGAAAACCTATGATTAAATGTCAAATAAAAGACCCATCTCAAATCTTTGTGCCTTTAGTTTCTCATTGCTCACCACATTAGGTGAAAAATAAACAAGCTCAGTAAATCATTTTTTATACTGATTCACGGTCTTATCACCCTACTAGAGGTTTAAAAACTCTATGAATTTTTTCAAGATTATAGATTCTAGATAGAACTAATTAGTGAAAATAAATCAAAAGTATTTTCATTCTAAACCCTCATGATTCATCGTTTTCACCATAAAATCCCACCATCTCCCACTATGTCCTTTCATCTTAAAGGTAGTACATTTCACCTTAATAGATTCCAGCATTTCGATGAACTCAAAAGGAATATATATATTTTTCAAATAGTCTTCATCCTCTTAAGGATAATTAGATACTTGTAAATTAGGTGGATTCCAACAAAGAAAATCTTGAGAATGATCATGAGATTCACCTCTTCGAGGTTCCACTATTGGAGCCTAAACAAGAACGAGTGTAGGTACTTGTCCTAGATCTTGGAAAAACAACACCACTATCTCGATAAGATTATGATCCACTATAGTATTTTTTCAATGTGATTCACCAATAACTTCCTCTTGGGGACTATTCACACATCTTCTCTAAGTCATGATGATAAAAAACATCAATAGAAAACATTGAATAAATCAGAAAGGATACACATATCAAATACACAGGAATATAAATTTCATCAAGTAGAAATTTAATATTGGTAATTTCTACATAATCAGACCAAAGGAAGGGAAAATAATAGAATAATATAAAAACATTCATCATTAACACTTTTCTCAAACTCCCATGGTGAATTAAGGATCTTTATAGTGAGGGTTGGTTATGAACTCACTCGAAATTACCTCCAAAGTCCCATTAAGACATCCAAATCCACATACTGACATCAAGGAAAGTTGCTTAACCTACAACCTCTGATACCAAATTATCATGAACTATCCTTGACTCCCTGGTACTCTGATACCCAAGCCGACACTGACATAGCCCTAAGGGCATTCCCAATCCCCACAGGTTGGAAATAATCACATGGAATTATACAACAAGTGTGAGGGAATGAATTTTCCACAAAAATGGAAGATAAAAGATACAAGTTAGTTCGATCAATACTCAAAAAGGAGAAAGTAACAAAAACAAATAGGTAAAAAAATACCCAAAAAGAAGATAAACATCCCAAATGAAACGATAACATCAACCAAATGAAGTATAAAAAATCCTGTGTAATAAGTGGAAAATATATCCACCCATCACAATTATCACTCCATGGTCCAAAGGATTAAGAACATCCACCACCTCCAAGTGGTGCTTTCCCTTTACATAGACAAAGAATAAGAAAATCTATAAATTTCCAAAGAAAAAGGTAGGGTGTGAGCTATAAAGCCCAGTAGGATCTCACCATGTGTTCCATAACTAATTCCATAAAAATAAAAAACAATTATGATTAAATTTAAATTATAAAAGGCATGGTATATAATCCACACATTTTAAACCAAAACATGCTTCTACATAAAAAAGGATGGAAGATAGATCAAAACTATATTAAATGAACATTTCATATATAACACTCGTATAAAGCATTTGGCATGAAATAAATAGTTCAATAAATAATGGCATGTATATCAAATTCAACAAACCATAAAACTATGTACAAAATCCCCGTGGTAAGTTAGTTAAGGTAATAAGATCCTCACACATCTCAATAATTATCTTGGTTTAAGATAGGTGTTCATACTAAAATCAATATACACCCCAAGGGAACCCTCTTGGGCCATCTACACCCCAATAGGGGACCCTCTTGGGCATTCATGCCGTAATTGTTTAGTTAGAGTTTTCATCATCAATCCATTACTAGAAAGTAAAGGTCCTAGAATTCTTTCCACAATTAAACTATCTTGGCTAACATGTGATTTAAAAAATCAATTAATCAAACATGGGAAAATTAAGCATTTCAAATTAATTAAAATCACAATTTCCCAATTTCAGTTTTCAACATGCCTTTCTCATTTGAAAACCAAAACAAATGTTTTCATGAAATTTCAAAACATATTTCACTTTAATATATTTTTCTTAAGGTTCAAAATCAATTTCAAAATCAATCCACTATTTTTCCCTAAATCCGCCCCATATTTCAATTCCATTGTAATTGGGGGTTTTCAAAAATTCCATGTCAATATCAAAATCAAACATCAAATAATTTAAAATAAGTGTTTTTTAAATCAATTAAAAACTCATTTCAATTAAATCAAGAAATTTAAGGTTTCAATCATAGGTAAAAGTATTATGGAACCACCTACCTTTAAATCAAGATATCACAATTAACTACACCCGCAACGGGGAATGCCAATGGGGAACGAAGGTGAGAGAGATCAAGAAATTAAACCTATAATAAATATCCATCAATACATAGATTATATATATCAATAAAATGATGATATATCATTTTATAAGGAGGAGAGAAAGAGAGATTGGAAAAAACCATATGATAGGAGATCCACTTGCCTGGAGGAGATCGAACGCAATCACTAGAGCTTTGATCTACCAAGAAAAGGGTTTAGAGGAGTCAAAATGACCTCTTGAGAGCATTTAAGGACTAATGATTAGAGTTAAGGTTGAAATAGGATGATTAGGGGTTAAAATAGAGGGTTTTGGGATTTTAATAAAAATTTTAGGGGAATTAAAACCCGCACACACAATTTGGTGGGTAGGGACACATGGTTAGACAAACCATGCACTTTAACCATGCACCCATGATGGAGGGTGCATGGTTTATCCTTAGAGGTAACATGGATTGTAAAACTATGTTCTAACTTTGAAAAAACTTACTATATTAGGTTTCATAGTTTTGAAAGGCTATCCGTATAGTTTGGTCAAACTATGAACCCCTCTCTACTGGATCACAACATGGTTCACAGTTTTCAAGTAAAAACCATACGATTTTACTTAAACATGTTCCAATTATTCAAAACTCCTTGGGATTCAAAAAATAGCCAAATTTCACCTGAAACATCCCAAGACAAGACCCAAACAAAAGGAGATAAAAAAAGGGTCAAGGAATACTTGAAAGAAGGTAATGTGATATTATATAAATAATATTTAACTAAGATCAAAGGAAACACATTATGAAAGGACCTCTAAGAAGATTACTTAGTTTAATTAAGTGGGCTTGCATAAAGCCCAATATTACTATCTTGGAATAGGTCAAGGCACCCACAAAGGGAAAAGATATGTCACAACAATAAAACTACATACGAATGTTCATTATATAATATAATCTCTATATCATGATATCTCATCAAGCAAGTTACACACCCATATCATCTACCTATATGATTTCTATGTAACACACCAAGATTTTAGGAAAAATATTTTTTCAAATAAATTTAATTTCTTTGATAGCTTGCGTTACACAAAATACCGAGTTTAAACGAACTGTGATATACTATTAAATTATAGTAATCACCTATCCATTGGATTAGAAAGTATAAATATGACTAACTAAATTATAAAAAAAATTTGGTTTACATATGACTAAAATTAATTCATTAGTTATCAATTAATTATCAATAAAAATAAAAATCATTTGAAAGTAAAAGTTATATTTTATGAAAAAATGTTTTTATGAGCATAATGTACTTTTATCTTAATAAATAAAATTATTTACTATTAGAGAATTATTTTAATTATTTAATTAATTATATATATATAATATAGTTAATAAAATGTTTTAATATTCATTTAATATTTTTCTAGGCTTGGGATAAGAATAAACCAAGTTTTATGCTTAAAAGTGTATTTTATAAAAAGTTTTTTTTCATCATGTGTTGCACAATTATTTTAAAATTATTATTTTTTCCAATTATAATTATTTAATTTGATAAAATGGATTCCATATTTGAAATTAGGAGGTCCAATTTGATAAATAATTCCCTTCTATTTTTGGTTAATATGAATAGTGACTGTGGTAATTTTTTCACCTTAGTAAAGGGTAAATCAGGTTAATCTAGTTTAAAAATAATTGATAAGGCCATAGTTTTTCATCCTAATTATTATTGGATAAACTTAATTAGACCCTTATAAACTTATAATTGAAATTGAGTTGTTTAATAGAAACTTGTTGATGAAAATGACCTATATAATATTTAAATAAAATAAAGTTACAATATGTCATTCTCTTAGATTTAAATATGTATTATATGTCCAAATAAGGAAAAAAGAAAGTTATGAATGAATATAAGTGTATATTTTGATATTAATTAAATTATATTCATGATATAAATTTATTTATAATTTTTAGTAATTATATAACGACCTTCTTATACAACACCGATGTGGTATTTCTCAAATTAATAAAAAATATAATAAATAATTTTAAAAATATTAAAAGTAAAATAACTTGAGTGAGTTAATGTGTTACATAATTTTTTTTATATTAATATTAAATATTATAATTATTTTAAATAATTATATTTTAATTAAAACATTGCATTTTTGTTTTTTAAGTCAAATTAAATGAATAGTGTCTAAATTGACAATAATGATATTTTATAGAAATAATATTTTTATTAAATTACTTTAAAATCATAAAAATATTTAAATATGATAATGAGTATAATATATTGTTTAAAATTTCATCCATTTACAATTTTTAGGACATTTGAAACCGTATTTCTTTATAATGACTTTAATATATCTTGAACTTTTAAGAAATTCCAAGAGTGCCCCTCCCCTCAATTATAAAAGGCCACCTCCTTTCTATTTTTCACACCACTTTGAGCTATATAGATTGAAAAAAATCTGAAAATTTATCTTTTATACTACCCTAGACACATTATAAAGGTGCTGGTATTCCCAAAAGACCAATCCTAGAGCCCTTAAGAGGATATCTAAAGGAGTTATTTCAAAGAAGAGATAATCGCCTTAATCAATCACTTTCTTTTTAATTATTCATTTAACTCATATAATTATATTATATTATTCATAAAATAATATATTCAGTATAATAAATATACTTAAATATTATCATTATTATGAAAAAACCTTTATCCACCCCATTTCCATCAAATGAGAAGTGAAAATATTGCTCGTGCATATGTACAACTTACCGTCTCTAGATAGAGATACAATTCATTTCTCATCACCATATTTTATGAATGGGTATTATGATGGGATTAATGTTTATATATAATAATTATGAAATAATTATACTTCTTTAATGATAATATAATATCTATCTTCTTACCTTCCAAACCATTGGAAAATGATAACGTCGATCACGAGTACGTGTGGACCACCACCTCCACGAACCGATGTGATTCATTTTTAATTTATATTTTATTTGGATGGTAATAAGGATATATTTAATAAATATATATTATATATATATGATATAATAGAAATTCTATAAATATGAATTATTATTTATCTTTCTTTCATTTTATATTTTGAAAATGGAAACAGTGTTCATGCGTTCGTACGACCTACCATTTCCATGAATGATATAATTCATTTTTCCATATATATATTTTATGAATGTATATAAACATGTATATAATGAATATATATGATATTTATATTATTATTAATATTATAAATATGATTTAACCATGATAAAAGTAAAAATACTAGAACTACCGAACCAAAACATACATGAAAAAAGAAGCAAATATCACATGAAATAGTGATTTTAATAAAAAAGTGTTAACAAACAGGTGATAAAAGTTTATAAGTAAATAATATATGGTATGATATATATTATTATGGTTCTTTAATATATTTATAATAAATATATATTTATTATATAGGAGGTTCCAATGCGTATGAAAGAAGTCGGAACTAAGGTAAGAGATTTTTAGTCTCACTTTTATTTTTGGGAGACTTATGATAAATTCACCACTAATTTATTTTGTGTGATGTATTAACTACCCCATTTAAATGTTATAACATGAATATAATTATTTTAATTATATTTAAAGTTTAAATTGATTCTATTCTTTCATAGTTCTTATGATTCAAAGGTTTCCAAAGTGGTAATGGATTTTTGTCTCATTTTTATTTCCATGGGACACATGACTTATACACCACTTGATAATTTGGTGTGGGGTATATACTTACCATGAATGTATTTTATTATTATTATAATAAAAATTATGGTATTTACATATCCATATATGTTTCTTTCTTTCATGGGTCTTATAATTCAAAAGTTACCAAAGTGGTAAGGGTTTCATGTTACAATCTCATTGTTTATTGGGATTGTTTATGATTTTGTTTTTGATGATGAAATATTATAATATAACTCTAAATAAAATCATGAAATTTATTATACTATGGTTATTTAATGAAAATAAATGTTTTATTTTTATTTTATTCACCTTAAGTACTCAAGATACTGAAAATAGGTTTTTAAGGAAATCGACTTTATTTATCTCTTTGGTCAAAAAACCTTTTCTTCCATATTAATGTTTTATAAAAAAAAATTATTTTTTTAATATTATACCATGAATATTTAAATTAATTTTTACCCATGTTTTTAATTTTAAAAAAATAGTTCAAAAGGAATCTTCTTGTAATTTTCTGAATGATGTACTTTTTCAAAAGTGTAAAAGGAATGTTTTTCTTTTAACTTAAACGCCATGAATGAAATTTACCATAATTGTGACCAATTAATGATTTTAAGATTAATTTATAAGTTTAAACGGTTATTTTAAAAGAATTTTTTGTATAATATTTTGTAAATTTTTATATTTTAAAGAAGTGATTTCAAAATGGAACATTTATTTTCCTCAAAAATGTTTTTAATGATATTTTAACGATATTTTTATTCATTGAAGATAAAAACCTTGATTAAACTTTTGATTTATTGGGGATATGATATAAGGATAAAATAATAATTATTTATCTATATGGTAATATGTCTATGAAACCCATTCCTTTTCTATAGGTTACACTATAATGAAATGATGGAATGTTCATGAAACCCATTTCTTTTCTATGGGTTATGATATAATAAAATGTTTATGAAAATCATTTATTTTAATGGGTTATGATGTGATAAATGTTTTATGATATTATGGTACACATATTTATGGTTTTTATTATGTGACTATGGTTACATTATAACCAAGTATGGTGGTTACATTATAACCTAGGACGGTGGTTTCATTATAACCAAGGACAGTGGTCACATTATACTAAGGATAGGTGGGACCTATGTCTCCCTACAATGCATTGGGTAAAGATTTATATCTAATTACATAAGTAGGACTAGAATTAGGAGTGAAACCGGTTAATTAGGGGACTTTTTCCACTATGATATTCATGGGAGTGAACCATGACTACTACGATGGTTTAGGGAGTGAACCTAATCCACTATGATATTATTGGGAGTGAACCTTGACTACTAAAATGTTTTAGGGAGTAAACCCAATACACTATGATAGTCTTTTAAATTATCCTTGAATACTAAGGAAATGTTTTTCTATACTTATGTGTATTCCGAAATTCCCTGTATTATGCCAAGTTATGCTTAGATGTCTTATTCTCTTTGATTCCTTTATGATTCATGTCTTATAAACTGACAAAATTTATTACATGACTCAAGATTATGATTTTAAAATTTTATTCTCATGTTTTCATATAATTGTGTTCATGTTATGCTCAAGTTATCATTGATACCTACCATATTTAAATTTACTAATCATTTTATATTACCCTTTATTATGTTTCCTTTACCCAAGTTATGAATAAATGTACTAAGTATGACATGTATAAGAAGGGTGATAGTTATAAAGAACTTAGTAGGAGATGATGTAGATATTTTATGACTCAGTTGTTTAGGTGTCCACATTTCCAAAGGCACCATACCTATATAATTATCTTATGTATGGTAATGTTATGTATTGAATATTCATCTAATAAGATGTAAAATATATGTGAAAAACATATGGATTGCTTTATGCTATGTATTTATTTGACTATCTAAAATGAACTTTCCAATACACCGTGATAATGAAATTTAATGTGATAGTTCTATTTTCATAAAAGGTATAAGAAATAAACTCTCATAAAGTTGGAAGGGAAAAATTATCCCTTGACTTATTAATTAATAACATATCTTTTATGATGCACCAAACATGCCCAATTTTACTACGATCGTATGTTTCCACTATTTTTGGAAAAACATCAAAGTAAGAAATTCATGAAATGAATTAATAATCATATTGAAGTCTAAGTATCATTATATACACTCAAATAGTAATATATAATGACAAAAACATATGTATTTCTTACAGGTGGGTCTACTCTCATACTCTCCCATCATTGAGATTACCAAGTGTGAACTTCTTGAGGTGAAATATCATATGCTTACGAGTACTCGCACCTAACAGTCGATATACTATGTGTCCCATAATGGAATGTTATCTAACCATAGAACAAGGTTTAATAATATCATCATGACATTTTAAGGTTCTCATTAAAGTAGGAAACTACTATACCCTTTTCAATGTGGCAGATACTCTAAGAAATTATTATATTAAAGTGACATAGAATAATGAACAATATGTAAAAGGTATTTAATTAGTATTCTCATATTTGAATATGAATGCAATATAAAGTATAAAAATTCTGTTTTATGACACAAACTCCAACATTTCTCACTATATAATAAAATTAAACAAAGGGTAAACCATATAAAAAATCCAACATGACCCATGGGGTCGATTGACATTTGTGCCAAAAAAATACATTGAGATCTTCCATGGTACCTATATATCTGGATACATAGATAATAAGAGAATTATAAACCATATAATTATTTATATATTATCAAATATAACTAAAGTTTCCACAATGTCTAAAAAATAAAAAACATTGATAAAAAAGGTGATATGTAAAATGTGGACAATCCAAATATGTCTTAATATTCAAATGTGGATGACTCCCACATGAAAACTCTAATGATAAACCTCCAGTACTAACCCTAGGAATATGATCTATATTCCATATAAATGATATAAAAGGCATCACCAAAATTACAAGTTCAATGTATTTCAAGTCCCCATACTCTGGTATCATTCCATTACCAAGATCATATACAATGAGGCTCATAGACATCTTGATAGGGAATATATAGGGAATGAGAATGATAAATAAGTAGGGGTTCAACACCACACCCATACACACCTATCATAAAATCAATTTCTTGTGAAAAAAAAATCCATATAAAAAGTATATTAATAAAAAATAAAATAACATGTTTGATAGTATTTAATATAATTATTTTATAATTAGAAATAGTAAATTCCTATATCCAGAGGCTCCTTTAATTTATATACCTACTTTTGGAATAACCAACTATCAATGAATGTCTAGTGATAATAAATCATGAACTCATATCATACAAGTGGACATAGTTAACATTTTGGGAAGAATCCTATCTGAGTGGATAGGGGAGAGGGTAAACCATGTTAAGACCCAAGTTCATACATGGTAATAATGGAATAGATATGAAAAGTTAGGGAATTGTGAGACCATCCCATAACTAATTACCAATTTATGAGGTAACTACTTGAATGATATATAAACAACCTAAATAACCCATATAATATATTTATAAGTAATGTAATATCATATGAAAATCATAAAAAACTCAAGGAAGTAATAAAAGAGTATTCAATCATAAGTACTCAATAATAAATATATATAATGTTAGAATAAATCTATTAATGTTTAAGACTCCAAATAAACAATTTAGTTCATAATCAATTTAAAAAACACAAATATGGTCTAAAAAACATGAAAATAACTAAAATAATTCTCTGAGTAAATATAAATGAAAAATAATTGAACAACATTTGTTATCCATAAAATATATTTTACTGTTTCATTACATATAAAAAAATTTATTATAAATTAATTTTTCTTGGAATTATACCAATGATAACTTTACCATAAGTAGTATGAGAAGGTTAAGGTACATAACTTTAAAAAATAAATTTTTTAGCTTCTTTGGGGTTAACAAGGGAGTAATTATGCTACCAAAAACTCAAAGAGACAACATAAAGAGCATTGATAGTTAGGAAAATACAACTACAAATAGAATACGAGGAAAAAAAATAAATACTAGGTCTTTAACATAGATTTTCATAGTATGATATTCAATAGAGGAAAAAAAATGAATTAATCCTAGTGATTTGGATGATTCGATAGTCCCTAGATACATGGAAACCATATTTACAAATGTTTTTGTCATATATTGGAAGAAAAAGTATTATTATAAGAGAAACATGGACTTATGTCTATTTTGTAGGCTACCACAACCAATTGTAACACCTAATTATTTTTTTAGGGAAGATTAACTTTAGTTAATGAAATGATAGATGGTAATTTTTAAAGAGACCCACAAATTAACAATTAGAGGAAAATTTTAATATAATATCAATATAGGGTTGTTTTTTTAGGGTGAAATGAAAATTTCACCCCAAGATAAAAAAATCCCAATAATGAAAATAATTACCTGATACTAAGAAACCAAGTACTTTTTAGTGTTAATAATGTCTTTTCAGCCACTAGTCTAGCACTGAGAACATAGTGATTTTCCAGTAGGCAACTGATGCTTACAATACTATGGTACCTCCACCACTTCAACTCATTCACCTCCCAATATCTCCAACTACCATATCATCTAATTTTACACATAAAAAGTGTCCTAGATATTATAAATAACAATTTTGACATAATTATTTAGGTTTAGGTCTTTAAATCCTTCACACTATAAATCTTCTCATGCTTAAGAAGCTTCAATTAGCTTCTCGAGGAAAGCATTCTAGTGATTGGATATTCAATTGAAATTCCTAATATAAAGTCTTATTATATATATTACCATACAACCACATAACAAAAAAAGAAACTGAATTAAAATCCCATATAACACATTTTGATTCTAGTTGATATTATAGATAAGATTCTCTAAATAAGGTGTATTAGGTTCTAGCTCAACTTTATTATACTTGATCCCATGTGAAGAGTCATGAAAATATTTCATCAATTAGGAATCATGGAAGGTATTTTTAATGGAATAAAACAATATAGGTAAGGTGTACCACCTCAATATTTTAATACAGGACCTCCTTTAAATGATCTAAATGTGGTCGATAGCTTGCTCCACACACAACACCGAACTAAAATGAAACCAAAATATATTTCGATAAAAATTTAAATATTAAGTATGAATGTTAAAAAAATATATCCAACCTATTAATTAAATATATGTATAATTAAAATAAATTCTACTTTTAATATGAATGAAATTCAATTATTTTACCTAAAATTACTAATAAGATTTTTTTTATTTTAAAAAAGTATTTTTCTAAAAATCACCATTTTATGAGATATGTATTTATATTTTAGAAATGTATGATTAATGATGTTAAAATATGTTTGATATTAATAATTTTTTAACACAAATTTATTTGGTAAATTATATGAAATAAGAATAATAATAGTTAATATTTGAAAATTTCATTTTCCAATAAAAATGATTTTTCATTATATTGGATGATTTTATTGAAAAGTTGAATTTATAAATTTTAGAATTTTAATTCTAAAAAATTAAAATAAAATTTTCACTTATAATAAAAATATAGTCTTAGGATGATTTTTTGGGATATTTCTCGAAAGATTAATTTTAAGGCGAATAGTAAAAAAATTCATTTTTACAAATTCCATAATTTACTAACATTATTATATATGTATGACCTATAAATTTGAGAAACCATTTTCATAAAAAAATATATGTTTTATAAGTAAAATTATATGTTTTAAAATATTATTTTTAATGTAAAAACACATATTTTACATTTTAGAACTTAAGTTATATTTTTCAAATAATTGTTTTTAATATATTATACATTTAGTATTTTAAAATTAATTATTATAAAATTCATATAATAAAATGGATTTAAAATTTATAATCATTAGGTAAAAATTATTTAATAAGGACCAATTTATTTTCAAGCATAAAAGATAAATTTCTATGGTAAAAACTAGTTACCATGGTAAAAATCAAAAGGGGTAAAAAGGGTTTAACCAAGAGGGAAATACCATAAACATGTTTATAACATGTATGAGAATAAGATTTTGTGGAATTTATCAACCTTATCCCTTCCCATATCAATTATTTACCATTTTTTAGCTACTTTCCTTAATAGTGACTTCCCATTACTAAAAAGTTTTTTGTTATTTACAAAAATACCACCCCTTTTCACTTATAAAAGGGACACTTCTTTCTTCACTTCCAATCACACTACAATCCATTTATTTTGTCCCAAAATATACCAAAAACTCTCCTCAAAATTCCTATAAAACTTAAATATGTTTTGTTATTCTAAAAAAGACCACCCCTCAAAGGCTTAACCCCCTTTGTAAAGGAGGTAATCCTAGAAGTGAGGTATACATTTATAATAGCTCCTTTTTCATTTCAATTTCCTTATATGCACTTATTCTTTATAAAAATCAATTAAACCATATTAAAATGATAAAATAAGTATATTTTTTTACTGGTATGTTATTATAATGATGGTACAATAATTATCCACATCTCCCTTTTATATTAAGAAAAATGAAAGCATCATTCGTGCATTGTTCAAATTACCGCCTCCATGACACAACTTGTTTAATTTTAATTCACCACATTAAAAGTATGGTAATAATAGATAATTTAATATATAATTAATATATTTATTTATATTTTATATTCTTAAATGATAAACCATATTAACCCTTTTCTCTATTCTATGGAAACAAAATCATCATCCATCCGTACATGTGGACTACTGACTCCATATAACGATATATTTACATTTTTCTTTTCATCACCTCCTTAAATGTATGGTAATGAGAATTATTTTAATGGATAAATATAATTTTTATTAAATTATTAATATTCTTTAAATATATATCAGAAAAACTATTAAAAATATAGGAAATAAACAACCGTTGTTAATTCAATCATTCAAAAGAGCGTTCTAAGGGAAAAAATGATTTATTTTTACTATGAAATAACTTTATATCATTTATATTATTATTATAATTAATTAAAATTATGATATATCACACTAATAAACACTAAATAAGATCATTATTTTTTTACAACAATATTATAACTAGATAACTTCATTATCATCCATTAATTATGGTACGTTATTGCTTAGGTTGGTTTAACCAATCACTTGAAAAATTGTATAAATTTATATCATGGATGAAAATGAGAATTTATTTTATAGTAATATATGATATAAATAAGTAAATAATGAGTTGTTTTTTCAATAGTAATATTATTATTAAAATCATTAATTAAGAAACACATTTTGTTT
The DNA here is from genome assembly GCA_963277665.1 of Viscum album. NCBI lineage: Eukaryota > Viridiplantae > Streptophyta > Magnoliopsida > Santalales > Viscaceae > Viscum > Viscum album. Next base: position 1,007,410,611 of record OY728166.1, on the reverse strand, counting down.
GATTAAAATCACTAAAACATGCTCATCACTGATTCATCTTCATGGTTTGTAACCAAAACTACAATTTAATGAAATTATAACTTTATAACTATTATGGAACATATATTATAGGAATTTTAATGGTATCGAGATGATTAAATTTTTAACAATAATGAATACTGACACCATTTTTAAAAAACTATTTCAAAATGATCAAGATTACTTACACTCAATATTAAAAATAGATAATATCTAACTAATATACATATAGAGAATAATTATAAATAAATTTTATAAAAGTTTTTAAATAATAAAAATTTTCTTAAATGGTAAATTAATATAGTTAATTTTTCTATACAGTATGTTTGAGAACATTTCAACTTGGTAGAAATTAATGTAAGAGTTTTCTCAGTCTCAATTCTGATTCTTTGAGACATAATACATTTTGTGCACCATGTTTCTTTTGTATGGTGTATTTTATACCCATGGATTTATTTTTATCATAATTTTTGTATTCATGGGATTTAATATCTAAATTATGTTCCCTTATTCAAGTTTCTATTAACTTAGTTGTTTCCCTAGTAGTAATAATTCTTTGTAACTCAACTTCTATTCATCGAGTTATGATTATTCTCTTGAACTTATTTCATATAATATGGGTACATTTTTCCCTTTTATTATTTTATATGGAATTATCTTATATTTTTCTAGGTATATACATTCCTATCACATAAAACCTTCGACAAATATATCTCACTTTTTGGGATATGTTTCTTGTAAGGGTTATTAGTAACTCAAATATCCTTCTTTGAGTTATAAATTTTTATCTTGGAATTTTTTATACCATACCAGGTTAATTCCACCCTAATATTTTATTATATGTTATTTTATATTCTTCTTTATGAAAATGATGTTTTAATACAAGGAAGGTTTTACTACTCTCCTTACAACATGAGTTTTAAATAAAGGTATATAAAGACGCTTTAAAATATTTTCCATTTCAAAACCATCTGTTCTATCTTCCACAACACATTTCTTTTGGGAAACCGTTATTTTATTTTCAAGGATCCATAATAAGTGATTATTTTAAAAATTAAATTTTTTCAAAATATTTCACTTCATATTTTTTCAAAATTATTTTCTAAAGTGACCCCTAACTCTGTATCTTTTAATAATGTTAAAAATGTTTACTAAAAAACCTTTTATATTTTATATTTCATTTTCCTTATCATATTCAAAAGTATCTACCATAATTGGGTTCATGATTTATGATTTATACTCTAATATATAGTTATCTATAGGTGGTATGACATAATGATACAAACAATTTGATTATTGATCCCTTCTTGCATGATACCATTCAAAGAATTTGTTTTCAAGGATGTTTTTCATCCATGTCAACATCTTTATAAGTTTAATTTGTTACATTGGGGATATATTTGTTTTCAACTATCCACCTCATTTATATGGATGTATTGTGATCATGTTATTCCAGTATTGAGTTATCTGTATACTCATTTATCTATACGGTGTGAACATCACATTTTACAAAATTCATATTATATGATGTTTACTTAGAAAGAATGTTATTCTATTGACTAGGAAATGCTTTCACATTCCATATGTTTTTTATACCAACATATATGATTATTTAAAAAATTTATTATGTATTTTTTACTCATAATCTCATATGATGAATGTATTGAAGTTAAAAAAGTGACGCACGAGGCCCAAAATTATAAATCCCCTCGATGCATCAGTAGGTCTCATGAGAAAAACACGTTTGGGTATTTTTTATGCCTACCCAATTCAAACATATTTATCTACTAAGGTCTTGATTATAATAATGACTTATTGTATATGGACCTTATGAAAATAATGATGTCTTGGATGAGGCCTTGATGATAAGATCACGATTTCTAGAATTATGCATTCTTTCACTATGAATTTAGTTATTTTTATCCATACCATATATTTATTTTCATTAATATCCATGAATATATTATAATATTAGTTTAATTTGACTATGATATAATAATGATTAATTATTCCTACCATAATATTTATTCTATGTTTATTCCATGATTTTCTCAGTTGTACGTATTCCCTTACTGAGTGTTTGAGATCCCCCATTCTTATGTTTCCATTTACCTATGTTATGAAGAAAATTATTACACATGATATAAATAGAATAATACCATGTGTGGGGGATTTATGGGAGATGTTAAAGAATTATTATAGATTAAGAAGTTTCTTATACAGTGTAAAAAATTTCCACTAGTTGAGAAAGACATGGGCATTATTAGTTTGTTATTTTCCATAATTCTCTAAATATTCAAACCTGATAGGTATTGGGATGTATATAATACAATATTTACTTCATGTAATGTAATTATGGGATAGTTATGCTCAAGAATCTACAATTTTTTATCAAATACGTTATTTAAAGTATGTGGTTATGGAATTGGATCTGGGAGCACTGGTCTTGGGTGCTACAATTGGTATCAGAGTAGGGATTAGATAACTTTGGACATTAGGATGTTTGTTGAGGATAGTTTAGGGTTGATAATTTAAGGTTGATCATAATTTCAAAGTTATAGACAATAATTTGGGATATTATATTATTTAATGTTATGTAAATAATTCACATTTTATTTGGGTATTAGGATAAAAGAACTTTAGTGAAAATCCAAAGAATAAATCTAAGTACAGGATGACATCCTGAAGTTTTAGTAAAGTAGATATTGTGTAGTTCACCTAAAAATTACATCCCTATCTGGATACTATAAGTGGATATGGTATTGGACACAAATTTACCTAGGTGTAATAACCCCAAAAAAGAATATTGGGTATTAAATCGATCATCACCTAGTGCATGAAAAGACCCAAATGCACACCTGGTTTGACACTCTTGGGGGATATGCTTTGATTAACCATATGATCTTTACTTATCACTCTGAAGGATTGATTTACTTGTTACTTATAAGGATTAGGTTAAGTATTATAAGAAAACCCAAACAAATAATAACCTTGGTTGAACCTAGAATGATATAGGTTATGTTATAGTTGTTAAATGTTGAATTATGAGTGATATTGTTTGAACTAAAAGAACTATAGGTGAATAAGGATAATAAACATCAATATATTTTAAGATAAAGGAAACAATGGAAATCCTACGCTACTCTATTGATATAATTTGGTCATGAAAATTAAGGGAATAAGTTACACTTATCCTCCACTAAAGAGTTGTGGATGCCTTATATGATTCTTATTCTATCCACCCTAGTGTATCTAAGAAGTTTTCAATTATTATTAAATCACTACCCTGATGATTCTATTATTTAAGGAAACTTCTAGAAACTATATTATTGTATCCCAAGTTGTTTTTAAGTAAATATAGATCTTTATATTATTATATTAGATGGAATTGATGTGATTTTGGTAATGGATTAATTATTTCAATATTGAATCCCTATTCACGGAATCATGTTCACATTACTAAGAACATATTCATTATTGAAAAATAGATGGGGGTAGAGACAAAAAAAAATGATGTATAGAGATCTTAAAATCACTTCAATGATATAAGATAATAACAGATCATCTCCATCATCATCCATTAATGGACCACCATCACATATAGACTCCAATGTTTCCATAGAAGTTAAAATAACCATGCCAATAGTGGATATAGAATACAAACCTATGCCACCACTGATAGCAAAATAGGAAATGATAGTGAGGTGGAAAAGGGGGAGGCCTCCCTATGACCCTGAGGATAAGATTAATTTAAGAATTAGATTCGATACCTCAAATCATACGAGCCCATGAAACATGTGTGGGAAATAGTTTTGGTCTTAGGAGGCCATGTTTGGGAATATTAAGAGCCACCCAGAGCAAATATGGAGGGGAATACATACCCTAACAACCTTTAGGTGGGAAGTTTTCATAGATCAGGCAGTGTAAAGACCAGTTCAACAAGAGTGTGAAGAGATGGGTGGTTATCTATCGAGGATGAGATGCAGGAGAGGGATATTTTGGAGAGGGCACAAGATGATGCGGTGGTGACGAATACTTTGAAAAGGGAATAAAGGGGTATAAATGTGTATATTAACAAGCCTTATGATGAGGAGGATAATTCTTCATCAAATTCATCATTTTAACTAAAATTACCATAGGTTCCTCAAGTTAAAGAAGTACAGAGGATTAGAGATGGATGTGTGTGGTATGTCTATGCATCTATGTGTATAATATTTACCAAAATAGGAAATCATATTTCTTACAAAACTTGGATAATCTATCACTAAAATTATGATAATAAACTGAAGGAGAAATAAAATAGGTCTTAACATCCAATCATGAGAGGTATTTTTCTCAAATGGTTGTAAAGAAATTCAATATAGAGATATGCCTATATGTGAGTTTTCTAGCCTACTCTATGTTAGTAAGGCTGATACCTCAAGCTATTTTTACCTTATAGATACCCTTAGAAATTTTTACGTGAAAATTAAAATTATGAGTACATAATTTATTTAGGTGGTGGGGGAGAATGTAACACCCTGTGATTTCAATACATGACTTCCTTTAAATGATCCAAATTTGCTCGATTGCTTTCTCTACATTCCACATAAAACTAAAAGGAAACCGTGATATATTTAGATAAAAATATAAATATTAAGTATGACCATTAAAACCTAACAGAATTAATTTATTTTTAAAATACATTTATAAAAAATAAAGGGTACTTTTAATACGAATGAAATTCAATTAGTTTACCTAAAATGACTAATAAGATCATTTTTTATTTAAAAAAGTTTTTTTCTAAAAATTACCTTTTTATGTGATATAAATTTATATTTCAAGAAATGTATAAATAATGATGATAAATTATTTTTAATATTAATAATTTTTAACACCAATTTAGTTGTTAAATTAAATGGAAATAATAATAATAACATTTATTATTTGAAAATTTCATTTTCTAATAAATACAATTTTTCATTATATTTTATGATTTTATTGAAAAGTTGAATTTATAAATTATAAAATTTGAATTTGAAAAAAACATCATTTTTGACTTAGAATAAATATATAATATTAGGATGAATTTTTTGGATTTTTCTAGAAAGATTAATTTGAAGTTGAATCGTACAAAATATCATTTTTACAAATACCATGATTTAATGACATTATAAGTATATATATATGACATAGAAATTTGTGTAACATTTTTAATGAAAAAATATATGTTTTATAAGTAAAATTATGTGTTTTAAATATTATTTTTAATTTAAAAACCCATATTTTACATTTTAGAACTTAAGTAATATTTTTCAATTTTTTTTAATACATTATATATTTAGTATTTTAAAATTAATTTTTATCGCTTTTAGAAAATTAATAAAGTAAAATGGATTTAAAATTTAGAATCATTATTTACAAATTATGTATGAAGTAATGATTTATATTAATGTATAAAGGATAATTTAGTTTGGTAATATAGAGACCCAAGCCTTTTACATAAAACATTTCATTATTTTAAGCATAATTAATCATCAGAGTACAAGCCAAGGATCGTTAAGTCTAGTGTCTTGGAAGACTAGGTACATATAACATAAAACATAAGACTAAAAAAAACTTCTTTATTTAATCTCCATAAAGAGATTCTAACTTCCTTTGAGCTCTTACATCCGCATAGGGTACCCTGGGGAACACATGAACAAAGGGATGAGCTAAAAATTCCCAGTAAGGGAATGAACATAAGGATACATCTCAAGCACATGAGTTAGGAGGCATGACATAAAGATATAAAAAGCATAAAACTTATAAAATAATTTAATATAAGCATGGGATCACATAAAAATGGAATCATATAGATGTGGTAGAATCATAAATCATATCTTTAGTATGGGTCAAGGCTAACCGTCAATCCCGTTTCCCATTTCAGTACGGGTCAAGGCTGACCACCAATTCCGTTTCACATCACATCTCATGAGACTTAACCTTACCCAATGCATTGGAGAACTATCTGGGCGCACCCATCTCAATATATTCATGAATATTCTTGAAACATAAATAATATTTCCACATAAATAATCATACATAATCAACCGTACATAAACATAAGGGTACCCATGAAAATAATTGGGTACCACAATCATGACATAAAACATATCCAATGGGCGTATCACGAAAGTGTCCATGAAAGGAAGGGATTAGAAAATAAGTGGACATTAATGGGGTAAAATAGACATATAACATGGTAAGTGGTGTCAAATATAAGTGACAACATATAAAAAATGTATTTTAGAAACATTAGCATTAAAACATTTTTGTGCGGTTTTAAGGAAAACACTCTAGGGATTTTCAAATAGAAAAGAGGACATTATTTTATATAAAACCAGGATTTAACCAAGAAGGTTTTTATAATAAATATACTGATTTTATAAATACAATGGTATTTTAAAACATAGTATAGAGTTCACTTGAAATTTCGGTAAAAATTTGGGAAGTCCTGTTAAAATAGGGTTGCTTATCATAAAGTTCTAAGAAGGGAATCTTTCAAAAGAATGTGATGGAAGGGTATTGATATAATAATTATTTAAAACAAACCAGAAGTCATAATACTCACATATATAGATAATATAACACCATTTTTAAATAAAGATAAGGCAACCCGAAAGAACAAAGAAGGTTCGGGTAGAATTCGCTACGATTTATCGACATGGTGTCGGGTGTGACCAAGAGGGATTGATGAGAGAGAAATGAGGTTTCTCATCACATATAAATCCATAAGGAAGTATGGGGAAGGTTCTTAAGAATACCCCATCATTATCTAGTACACATATAAAGTCATAGTATAGAGGACAATCTTGATTAAGAGAGAAAAGGAGAGGATCCCTTACCTTGAATCCTGTGGTGTTCTCTACTTGTTATTAATGACCTGAATAAAAAAATTAGGCTTATTAATTAATAATTACATATCCTCTTATATATCTAATTTGCTTATTATGACCATTTTTAGTTCATTCCAAGCCTTTTTGATTAGTTCTAAGGTTCAATTTCATTGTTCGGCTCATTTGTTTACTTGACATTAAATGATCGGTTCACTTATATTCAAGTTTGGATTATAAGAAAGATGAAAGTGGTTGTCCAGAATTAAAGTTATATTATTTATTTAATATATAGGAGATTACATGGTTTTTATTTTAATTAGGTTACTTAGAGTGATGTCGAATTATTATATATATAACCTTTGTGGTAACCATTTTTGTTAATCGGTGGATTTGATTACAAAGAATGTGTTTTTCATTATAACTTAATTCCATTTGTACCAAAAGATTAAAAAACCAAAAATAGGATATATTAAATATATAATAATCTGGTTAAACCATAATAAAAATGGTTTCATGACCATAATTAAAGATAATAAGAGAAATTGATAAACCGTTGTTCTTGAATGTGCTAAATTAGCACATCTCAAACGGTTCTTTCATTTCTTTCAAAAAATAGTGGGGAAAGGGGATAATATAATTAAATATACCACTAGAATGAAGAAATTACAGTAAATTTATGTTACTAGATTTATCATACTATTATGGTGAAGGGAGGTGAAGAATGAAAATAAAAAAGAAAAGAACATAAAAGAAAAGAAGAAATTTGGGAAGAGAAATTTACCTCTTGAGGATTCCTCCTTTGAGAACCTCTTAAGGGGAGAGGTTTTGGTATTTTAAGGATGCTGAGCACTTTTGGACGTGGGGGAGGACATTGGGGAGAGATTTGGGCAGAAATTAGAGAAGTCTTGGAGCTTGAGAGGAGTGGATAGAAGAGGGAGTGAAGGGGGGGTTTTTATAGTGGAGGAGAGGAGGGATTTCATGATATTATAATCATTAATTTATTATTTCTTCCCAAGAAAAGAAATAGTAAGTATTCCATGACCAATAATAGTAAATGGGTCATGTGAATTCGAACCAAGTGGGCTTACATCAGCAAAACATCATCGATGACTCAATTAATCCATTATTTAGCATTTATTGTGAATTATCAGATTCTACTATTCATCAAAATTTCAAGTATTTCAGAAAAATCTCAAAAATTCACCCTAACCTTTTTTTGACTTGTAGAATCAAAAAAAGAAGTCCATTTTTCAAAAACAATTTTCTAAATATTATTATTTTAATATTTAATTAAAATCATAATTTATTATCAAAAACCAGATTTAAAACATGCATTAACTCATTCTAAAACATAGGTATATTGTACTTCCAACTTGAATATTATTTTTATACTATCATAGGTGAGGTTAGTATTCATTAGGGTATATAACTATTCAGAAGGGTATGTTACTATTCATTAGGGTAGGTTACTATTCACCAAAAATTATTTTTGTTTCATTAGACTCTAAAAAACATCTTGAACACAACTGTGTATGCCAAATTTTCGAAATTCCAAACACATAAGTGAAAAGATTATGTTTAAAGGTCACTTATCACTTAGTAGTTCATTATTATGTAATTTTATGGAATATTTATATGAAGGGAATTTCCATTAAAAACATTGGGTCATTACATTCTTCCCCCCTTAAGAAATTTCTCCCAAAAAATTTCATTTTACATTCTAGGCCAAAAACAGATGTGGGTAATTTTCCCTCATTGCTTCTCCAATTCCCATGTTGCTTCCTCAAACTTATGGTTCCTCCACAACACTTTGACAAGATGGGTTGTCTTGTTGCATAGAACCTTATCTCTCCGATCTAGAATCTTTATTGGCTGCTCCTCATAGGAGAGATCATCTTACAGCTACACCACCTCTGAGTTTAGTACATGTGAGGGATCATGTATGTACTTCCTCAAAAGTGATACATGAAAAACATCATGAAATTGAGCCATATTCGGTGGAAGTCCAAGCTGATAGGCTACGACTCCTATGTGGTCAAAGATCTCAAAGGGGCCAATATACCTTGGGATTAGCATCCGTTTATTCCTGAATCACATGAATCTCTTCCATGGAGATATTAAAAGGAAGAATTTATCTCCAACGTCAAACTCCAAGTCCCTTTGACAGTTATTAGCATAGTTCTTTTGCCGACTTTGAGCAGCTTTGATGTGTTTCTGGATGACTTGAACCTTATATATCATCTCTTGAACAAGATCAGGTCCAAGTAGCTTTCTTTCTCCAACTTTATCCCAACAGGTTGGAGTTCTACATCGCTTTCCATACAGAGCTTCATATGGAACCATCCGAAAACTCGAGTGGAAGCTGTTGTTGTATGAGAACTAAACCAATGGGAGATGCTGATCCCATCCACCTTTGAATTCTAGAGATTAGGCTCTAAGCATATCTTCAAGCGTCTGAATAGTTCTTTCAGACTGGCCATTAGTTTGGGGGTGATAGGCCATGCTGAAATTTAATTCAGTACTCAAAGAATGTTGAAGGATCCTCTAGAATTTAGATGTGAACCTTGGATCATGGTCAGAGACAATTAAGAGTGGAACACCATGCAGTCTCACCACTTTCTTCACATATAACTTTGCAAGTTGTTCAAGCAAGAGATCTTTTCAAATGGCGATGAAATGGGATGTCTTGGTGAGTCAGTTAACCATAACCCATATCACATTATTTACCTTCAACATCTTCGGGAGACCCATGACAAAGTCCATAGTAACATTTTCCCATTTCCACATGGGTATAGGCAATGACTGCATCATGCCTTTAGACTTTTTTCACTCAGCTTTAACTTTCTGACATACCAAGAACCTTGATATATATTCCGCAATCTCCTTCTTCATGTTATCCCACCAGAAGTGTTCTTGGAGAACACGGTACATTTTGGTACTCCCAGGATGGATAGAGAAGGTCGAGCTATGTGCATCATTAAATAGCTCCTTCTTTATCTATGGATCAGATGGTACACATAATCGTGTCCCAAATATTACAACTCCTTCCTCATCAATTTGAAATTGGAGGATTTCCCATTTTTAACAGCTTCCACCCTTTTTTGAATTTCCACATCCTTTCTTTGAGCAGCCTTTATTTTCTCCATGAGGGATGGTTGAGCAATCATTTGAGAAAGGATTGATGATGTTCCTCCCTTAATGATTTCCATGTCCATCCTTTGAAAATCTAAGAAGATTGGATCCTTTTTAGTTCTCATCATTGATAAAGATTCAGGGTCCTTTCTACTTAGAGCATCCGCCACCTTGTTTGCCTTACCAGGATGGTAGTGGATTGAGCAGTCATAATCCTTAATGAGCTCTATCCATCTTCGTTGGCGCATATTAAGCCCTTTTTTCATGAATATATATTTGAGACTCTTCTAGTCAGTATATATCTCACATTTTTCCCCATAGAGATAATGCCACCAGATTTTCAAAGCAAAGATCACAGCCGCTAACTCCAAATCATGCGTGGGATAGTTTTTCTCATGGATTTTCAGCTTCCTTGAGGCATAGGCTATCACTTTATCATTTTTCATTAGCACACAACCTAAACCTTTCTTAGAAGCATCACTATACACCACAAAGAGTTCTCCACTTGAAGAGAGTGTGAGTACTGACACAGTGATAAGCCTCTTTTTCAACTCCTTGAAACAGTCTTCACATTCCTGTGTCCAGGTGAACTTTACTCCCTTCCATGTCAGCTTGGTCATTGGGTTTGACAATCGTGAAAATTTCTTCACAAATCGTCGATAATACCCAGCTAGACCTAAAAATCTACGGATCTCCGTTACAGAAGTTGGTCTCGGCCACTCTTCAATTGCCTTCATCTTGGAAGGGTCCATAGATAACCCTTTCTTGGTGATAACATGCCCCAATAATGATACTTCCTCCATCCAGAACTCACATTTAATATACTTTTCATATAAATTCTCCCTTCTCAAAGTCTTTAACACAGTTTCCAAATGCTCCTCATGTTCCTCTTCTCTTGGAGTATATCAGAATATCATCAATAAAGACCACCACAAATTTTTCGAGGTAATCTCTAAAGACTCTATTCATTAAATCCATGAAAATTTCTGGAGTATTAGTGAGTCTGAAGGGCATCACTATGAACTCATAGTGTCCATACCTCGTTCGAAAGGCAGTCTTGGGAAAATATTCCTTCCTCACCTTTAGTTAGTGATATCCCGACCGAAGGTCCACCTTAGAGAAATAACTGGCCCCACGAAGCTGATCGAACAAGTCTTCTATTAGTGGAATGGGATACTTGTTCTTTATATTGTTTTATTGAGCTCATGATAATCAATGTAGAGGCGCATTGATCCATACTTATTCTTGATGAAGAGGACTAGAGAACCCCATGGTGAAGCACTCGGGCCTATAAAACCCTTCTCCATATTCTCCTGTAACTGCTTCTTCAGCTCTTTCAGCTCTACAGTGGCCATTCTGTAAGGTGTCTTTGATATTGGTAGAGATCCAGGGATAAGTTCAATTGATAACTCAACCTCTCGGTCAGGGGGAAGACCAGGCAACTCTTCGGGGAATACATCAATGTAATACCTCACGATGGGCATGTCTTGAAGCATGATTCTCTCCTTTGTCTCAATCATTTGAGCTAGGTATACATGATCATAAGGAAGAAATATCCAAAATTGAGAATAAAATTATAAAGGAGATTCATCTTCCTCCTTGCACTTCTAAAGAATCAGAGGATTCTTCTAGATGTGAAGAGTAATCTCCCTTTCCTGGTAGTTGATGTTGGCCTTATACAAAGATAGCCAATCCATACCCAAGATAGCATCAAACTCCACTAAAGGAAGTATGAAAAGATTTTCTGGGAGGTTCACTCCACAAACATTAACCGGGGAGGAGTTATAAACCATGGATGCAATAATTTCCCCATTCTCTATTCTCACAGATAACTTTTACTCCAAATTTTGAGGTGGTGTTTGAACAGTTCTACTAAACTTGAAAGATATGAAAGAATGCGTAGAACCAGAATCAAATAGTAAGTTCACTATTCTTGAATGAATAACAAGCGTACCTGTCACCACATCATTTTATGGCTCCACCTCAGTAGTAGTGATAGCATAATCCCTTCCTTGTTGCCTTGGAGGTTGTTACTGATTGCCTCCGACAAACCTTGGCTTAGGGAAATTGTTTTCATAATGCCCAAGATCCTTGTTGTTAAAACACTGCACTGCAGGCTGAGTGTTGATCTGAACCTTCCGTTCTTCTTCAACATTAGCGTGATTTTTCATATCCCTTCGGCAGTTCTTGGCTAGATGACCAAACTTTTCGCATTTGAAGCAATTCCTGGTTCCCTTGAGACAATCACCAAGATGATTCTTCCCACAATTCTTGCAAAGGGGAAAGTGAGGCTTCTTTCCATCATGGGATTTTTTTGATGAACCAACCATGTTTTTCTCTATTTTTCTCTTCTTGTCACTAGGCCCATGAGACCAATGAGAGTCTCCCATCTCTATTTTAACCTTGAGGACACAACAGACAATCTCTTCATAGCTGTAAAAGTCTCGAATTGCCAACACTTTTCGTAGACTCGGATTTAGTCTACTAAAGAAGAGATCCACCTTGCTTTCGATGTTCATGACAAAGCTAGAGGCGTACCTTGCAAGCCTTGTAAAGTTTGCTTCATATGCCCCGATGGACTCATCTTCCTTCTGCTTGAGTCCAATGAACTCTCTTTCCATCTTGATATGGAGGTTTCGAGGAAAATATTTGTTGAAAAACATCATCTTGAATTCCTCCCAATCTACGGAATCAATTTCCTCTTGGGACTTCTTATTATTAATCAGTGTCCACCACTGATCAGATTCCCCATCAAAACGATAGACTGACAGTAAAATTTTTTCTTCTTCTGAGCACTGGAGGACATAGAAAATCTTTTCAATGGAGTTAATCCATTGTTCTGCGAGGAGGGGATCAAAAGACCTGCTAAACATGGGAGGACTTTTCCGGATGAAGGATTCTATGACAACTTTCTCTTTCCTTGTAGGAGGGGGACATTCCACCTGATTCAAGTTATTATTCATAAATCGAGCCAGCTGAGCAAGTGCTGCCATGAAGTTTTGAGCACCCGCTTCTGTCACATCAATCATGTCATTAGGGAAATCATCACATTGCCTATCACATTGGTTGTTGGAATGTGTTCTTCTATTTACCGCCATTAACTAAGAAAAAGAACGTATAATTATAGGTCTTGAATACTTATCTATTGAGAAAAAAAGGAAACTTTGAACATTAAAGGATAAACTTATAAAGAATAAGTACATCTTAACTTGTGATTCCTTAGGTTTATATCTAGGTTATCCTCGATCTATTTCTTAACTTATATTATTATGGGATTTTTCCCTTAATAATGTTTTGTACTAAGCTCGTGAATCTACCGAAGCATATCCCCCGGGAGTGTCGTAACCAAGAGTGAAACAAGGCCCGTTATCGTGCACCAGTTTCCGTTCGAGTCTATCTCAAAGCAGTGTTTTCGGGGTTTAGCCATAGATAAATATTTTCTATTGCCACCTCTACCTACTCGTATCTAGACAGGGATGTATTTTCTTGATAAACCACTTACTCTATACTCACCAAAATTTAGGACTTTTTTCTTATAATTAGTCTCATCCTTAAGGTTCTCACTAAGGTGCTCTATTCATAATCTTCAAAAAAACTAGACCATCCTCTGATACCAACTATAGCAACCCAATCCTTTTACAAAAAATATTTCATGATTTTAAGCATAATTAATCATCAGAGTACAAGCCAAGGATCATTAAGTCTAGTGTCTTGGAAGACTAGGTACATATAACATAAAACATAGGACTAAAAAAAACTTCTTTATTTAATCTCCACAAAGAGATTCTAACTTCCTTTGAGCTCTTACATCCGCATAGGGAACCCTGGGGAACACATGAACAAAGGGATGGGATAAAAATGCCTAGTAAGGGAATGAACATAAGGATACATCTCAAGAACATGAGTTAGGAGGCATGACATAAAGATATCCAAAGCATGAAACTTATAAAATAATTTAATATAAACATGGGATCACATAAACATGGAATCATATAAATGTGGCAGAATCATAAATCATATCTTTAGTACGGGTCAAGGCTAACCACCAACCCTGTTTCCTATTTTAGTACGAGTCAAGGCTAACCACCAATCCCGTTTCACATCGCATCTCATGAGACTTAGCCTTACCCAATGCATTGGAGTGCTATCTAGGTGCACCCATCTCAACATATTCATGAATATTATTGCCACATAAATAATATTTCCATATAAATAATCATACATAATCAACCATACATAAACATGAGGGTACCCATGGAAAGAATTGGGTACCACAATCATGACATAAAACATATCCAATGGGAGTATCACAAAAGTGTCCATGAAAAGAAGTGATTAGAACATACATGGACATTCATAGGGTAAAATAGGCATATAACATGGTAAGTGGTGTCAAATATAAGTGACAACATATAAAAAATGTATTTTAGAAACATTAGCATTGAAACATTTTTGTGCAGTTTTAAGGAAAACACTCTAGAGATTTTCAAATAGAAAAGAGGACATTATTTTATATAAAATAAGAATTGAACCAAGAAGGGTTTCATAATAAAAATACTTATTTTATAAATACAATGGTATTTTAAAACATAGGATAGAGTGCACTTGAAATTTGGGTAAAAATTTGGGAAGTCCCCTTAAAACAGGTTTGCTTATCGGAAAGTTCTAAGGAGGGAATCTTTCAAAATCATGTATATCCCCGAAAGAATGTGATGGAAGGGTCTTGATATAATAATCTTTTACAACTAACCATAAGTCATAATACTCACATAGATAGATAAGATAACACCATTTTTAATGAAAGATAAGGCAACAAGAAAGAACAAAGAAGGTTCGGGTAGAATTCGTTACGATTTATCGACATGGTGTCGGGTGTGACCAAGAGGGATTTATGAGAGAGAAATGAAGTTTATAATCACTTATAAATCCAGAAGGAAGTATGGGGAAGGTTCTTAATAATACCCCATAATTATATAGTACACATATAAAGTCATAGTATAGATGACAATCTTGATTAAGAGAGAAAAGGAGAGGATCCCTTACCTTGAATCCGGTGGTGTTATCCACTTGTAATTAATGACCTGAATAAACAAATTAGGCTTATTAATTAATAATTCCAGAACCTCTTATATATTTAATTTATTTATAATTACCCTTTTTAGTTCATTCAAATCAATTTTATTAGTTATAAGCTTCAATTTCATTGTTCGTCTCGTTTGTTTACTTGGCTTTAAAAGATCGGTTCACTTATATTCAAGTTTTGATTATAAGTAAGATGAAAGTGGTTGTCCCGAATTAAAGTTATATTCTTTATTTCATATCCAGGAGATTAAATGGTTTTAATTTTAATTAGGTTACTTAGAGTGATGTCGAATTATTATATATATAACCTTAGTGGTAACCGTTTTTGTTAATCGGTGGATTTGATTACAAAGAATGTGTTTTTCATTATAACTTAATTCCATTTGTAACAAAATATTACAGAACCAAAAATAGTATATATTAAATATATAATAATCTAGTTCAACCATAACACAAATGGTTTCATTACCATAATTAAAGATAATAATAGAAATTGATAAACCGTTGTTCTTGAATGTGCTAAATTAGCACATCTCAAACGGTGCTTTCATTTATTTCAAAAAGGGTGGGAAAGGGGAGAAGATAATGAAATATAACACTAGCATGAAGAAATTAGATTAAATGTATTTTAATAGATTTATAATACTATTATGGTGAAGGGAGGTGAGGAAAGAAAATAAAAAATAAAAGAACTTAAACGAAAAGAAGAAATTTGGGAAGAGGAATTTACCTCTTGAGACTTCCTCCTTTGAGAACCTCTTAAGGGGAGAGGTTTTGGAATTTTGAGGAGGCTGAGAGATTTTGGATGTGGGGGAGGACCTTGGGGATAGATTTGGGAAGAAATTAATGAAGGCTTGGAGCTTGAGAGGAGTAGAGAGAAGAGGGAGTGAAGGGGGGTTTTTATAGTGGAGGAGAGGAGGGATTTCATGATATTATAATCATTAATTTATTATTTCTTCCCAAGACAAGGAATAGTAAGTATTACATGACCAAGAATAGTAAATGTGTCATGGTAATTATAAACAAGTGGTCTTACATCAGCATGACATCATCGATGACTCAATTGATCCATTATTTAGCATTTATTGTGAATTATCGGATTCTACTATTCATCAAAATTTCAAGTATTTCAGAAAAATCCCAAAAATTAACCCTAACCATTTCTCAATGTGTAGAATCCAAAAATGAAGTCCATTTTTCAAAAATAATTTTCTAAATATGATTATTTTAATATTTAATTAAAATCATAATTTATTATCAAAAACCAGATTTAAAACATGCATTAACTCATTCTAAAACATAGGTATATTGTACTTACAACTTGAATATTATTTTTATACTATCATAGGTGAGGTTACTACTCATTAGGGTATATCACTATTCATAAGGGTATGTTACTATTCATTAGGGTAGGTTACTATTCACCAAAAATTATTTTTGTTTCATTAGACTCCAAAAAACATATTGAACACAACCGTGTATGCCATATTTTCAAAATTCAAAACACATAAGTGACAAAATAATGTTTAAAGGTACCTTATCACTTAGTAGTTCATTATTATGTAATTTTATGGCATATTTATATGAAGTTAATTTCCATTAAAAACATTGGGTCGTTACAGGTAAAAACTAGTTGCCTTGTTTAAAATCAAAAGGGGTAAAAAGGGTTAAATCAAGAGGGAAAGACAACAATTTTTTTAAAAAAATGTGTGGGAAGGGTGTTTGAGGCCTTTCTTAACCTTATAACTTCCCGTATACATTATTTACCAAATTATAGATACTTTCCTTGACAACTACTTTCCATTATTGAATAGTTTGGGGTATTTACTAAAATAAAATCCCTTTTCACTTATAAATGGGACACTTCTTTCCTTACTTCCCCTTACACCAAAAACCACTCATTTCATCCTAAAATCAACATAAGCCTCCTATAAAAATTTCTATACACCTTTGTCATGACCCGTCCCTCGGGGCCTATGCTGTGACTACCCCAAGCCCGCCTTCCATTGACCAGGGGCTGGAAACTATCATCAAAAGGTGTATTCCATAAAAACGGGAAGACATTGCCTTTATAACCTACAAAATCACACAACTAAGCACAAATTAGGATACAAGCACAAAGTAAAACTATATATAGTAAACAACGTGTGTACAGAAAGTACCAAAGGTGCCATAATACAAGCCCAACTGTAATGTACAAGTAAACTGAAAAGTACAAGTAAAACTAAAAACAGCTCCTATGAACACCCGCCAAGGATCCTTCGTGAAGGGTAGGTACAGATCTCGAATGGTCGTCTCTGTGGTAAACCTCATCTAAAATCCACCTCTGAGCTACCTCTAATCTTGGTACCCTATTCCTCAGTCAAATTTGTCCGTCGTCTACACCAAACACAACAAGGTGCGGGCGTAGCCCGTGTAGGGGTGAGTATAACGATACTCAGTAGGGACCCCGAGACCGCATAGGTCACCTAAAGTTACAAAAAGGAAAACCACAAAGCAAGACATCAACTCTACTTAGGTATATTCCCATACATACACCTAAGTTATCAAGATAAAGACATCTCATACATGAGGTAAGAATACCACAAAGGTAACACCATGAAGGTAACACCACAAAGGTAAAAGTGCCACATAGGTATCACCATGAAGATAGTACCATGAAGGTAAAAGTACCACATAGGTATCACCACGAAGATAGTTCCATGAAGGTAAAAGTACCACACTGGTATCACCACGAAGATAGTACCATGAAGGTAAAAGTACCACACATGTATCACCATGAAGATAGCACCATGAAGGTAAAAGTACCACACAACATGACCTCAATCGCAAGCACAAATTAAATATAGCTCACACTAGGATTTATTCTAGGGGTAGTAACAAGTAACATCCCCAGTCATAATGTCGAACGCCTCGGTTGCTGGAGAACTCCTCTATCGAGTACAGTGAGCCTACCACATTATATAGAGGAACTTCCCACTAACCTTGGACTGCTGAGGTACTCCTCCTGTCGAGTACTGTGGGTCTGTCGCGTCACACAGAGGTGCTCCCCACCATGGGTCTGCCATGTCACACAAAGACGCTCCCACTCATGGCTTGCTGAGGTACTACTCCTATCAAGTAACATGGGTCTGCCGCATCAAATAGAGGTGATCCCCACCATGGGTTTTCTGCATCACACAGAGGCGCTCCCCACTGGGCCTGTCGAGCCACTCCGAGTCGTAATGGTCAGCAGCCGTCAAGTCTCAGCCAGTCGTAGGGTTCCGTACGTAGTGCGCTTGGGAGAACCTCTTCCCAAGACATTAGTCATATCTCAACCATCCCTAAGTCCCATAAATAAGTATCCAAACGGTACGTCATGTCAAAAAGGACCCAACACAACAGACGACGCGTCAATCGGATGCCCGGTCTGTAAGTTATTAACATTTCTGCTCCGAGGGCCTGGTTGGATTCGGGGTCCAATCAAACCCGGCCGTACACCAGCCTTATCCAAAACTCAAGTGGAGTATACCCAAAGGGACATCTCGAACCAAGGATTCTAGTGCCATAGGCGGTTCTTCAAATGGACACCTAATTCTCTAGTTATGACCAAAAAGGCGAAAATGGGTTCGGATGGGCTTGGGTCCAGTCCGACCCAGCCTGACCTGGACAAGACCGACTCGACCCGGTTTGGGTGACCTAAACTAGTTCAGACCAAACCGACCTAGTCCGGGTCTGACCCGCGATGGGGGTGGCCCGGCCCGGCCCGCGAAGGGCACGTATCGCTGGCGCGGCCCGTTGGCGTGGCTCTCTGGGTGGCCTGCAGTGCAGCCCGCGGTGCAGCCTGCTGGATGGCCCGTGGTGTTGCCTGCTGGATGGCCCGCGGTGGGCAGGCGGTCTGCCCTAGATGCAATCCGGGGGGGGGGGGGTAAGGCGCCCCCCAGTAATCCGAATGGCTGGTTAGCCATTCGGTCGCCCTGTTGGTACACGGGACCGCTCAGCGCTCCCGCATGGTGCGCCTCGGCCGACTGGTTCTCCTTCTAGCGGCGTGACAATGTCACTATCTGATTGCGGCTGACTGAGTGTCGGCTGCCCTCCAGCCTCCGCCGCGGCCGAGCGGCCGCGGCCTCCTGTTCCACTGGTGGGCCGCCGCTCCGCCATGCGGCCGACCGGATGTCGGCCACCACCCTGCTCTGCCGCGGCCGATGGGCCACAATCTCCTTCATAACTGGAAGCGCGGATGCGCGCCGCCTTTCCTCCCTTGCGGTTGACCATGTGCCGGCCGCCACCTTCTTCCGAGAGCCGCTTCAGATTTGTTCCAATCCCGAAAAATTAAATGATTTCATATTCTTGATCCTTGCATTGAGGGCTCCATGTCCATATATCGTGCTCAGAGAAACTCCATGTTTCCTGCATCAATAAATATTTGGTGTTGAAGAATGCACGAAGAACGCACGAAGAATAAAAAGAAAGAGGAGCAAGGTTTATGTGCGGAATGATGAACATGTTAATTTGGCCATTGTCTTCTTGAATTTAGGATATGAAGAATCAATAAAATTCAATCATATTAAAAACAAACCCCTACCTAAAATATCATAGAATTGTCCGCACTTTCCGGTGGACCGTGTTCTTAGTTCCCGTGACCGGCTCCCAAAGATGCCACTCGCACATCGCCCATTGGTGGTTCGATGCCATCCTTAACATCCCACTGGGTCGGATTCATCTTCTAAGGGTCTGGAATCATGGCATTCCTTCAACAATTTGATGCTTGGTGAAGCTCTCCGATACCCCTTCCCTAGCTCTATATTTATAGAAGAGGGGGAGGGTAAGTAACGACGCAGGGAGTTAATGAGGCTCATTAATTAGAAAGATTTCTAATTTCCACCCAACATTGCTATTACTCAGATTGGAGGGTCAATTCATTTATTGGACTAACACGTTGTAGGTCCCACCTTACCACTCATCCGTTGGAGGAATAGAATAAAAATAAAATAATAAAGTTATTTTATTTATTCTATTAAAAAGTTCTAAAAACTAACTTTTTCTCCGGACCTACTGTAGTCTTAGTAAAGGTCTCCTTAAGTGAATATCGGTGCTGCGAGATCAACGGTGTCCTGAGATTTCAAATCCAAGCACCGGTTTAAAAGTTACAAAATGCCGATTGCGTGTTTACTGAACGTACCTGAAAAAAAAGTTCAAAAAATTATTAAAAGTCACCCTCAACCCACGCGGATTGAGGTTAGGCTCTGCATAAGTGAAACATGCCCCAAAAAACCCAACGGTACTCTCAGATTTCCAATCCGAGTTACCATTTAAAAGTTACGGATTTTACAATAAAAAAATTATCACTTAATTGTTTTATTTACAGCCAAAAACTAACTTTCACTAGTGACCTGCACCGGCCAATGTTAGTATCTACCCAAAGAAAGAATACCCTTAAGAGTTTAGCGGTGGTATCAGATTTTTAATATGAGTTACTGTTTATGAGTTCTAAGCATTTGAAAAATGAAATAATTTATTTAATTATTTTATTTACAGTTATGCCATTTTTGGGTTTTCTCACAGGAGGGCTGTGCCAACTAAACTTAAGTCGTACCTAGGGTAAACCCACCTTCCTGATCGCAGCGGTGATCTCAGACTTATGATCCGAGTAACCATTTAAGAGTTATTTCACCTTTTTAGGAAAACTGCTTATGGGTGCTAATTAAAGCTTAACAAAACTTGGACGAATCATTCAGGGTACTCCGGGCCTCGGAATCGCGCGCCGTCAGATTTCACGGTCTTGAAGTAATTACATACAAATAAAAAAAAAATATACAGAATTTCTGGGATATTACATTCTCTCCACCTTAGGGATTTACGTCCCCAAAAGCCAAAACATAGACTAAGGAAACAAATGGGGGTACTGAGCATGGATCTGAGCCTCCCGCTCCTATGTGCTCTCCTGGAGGTTCCCGTACTACCAGTGAATGCACACCAAAGGTATCGACAGCCCACGAAGGAATTTCTCCTGTTGATCCTCAATCTCTACTGGAACCTCTGTAAACGTCGCCCCATTTTCTAAGTCTAGTTTTCCATGGTCGATGACTTGAGAAGTGTCATGCACGTATCTCCTCAACTGGGATACATGGAAGACATCATGCACCCACTCCAACCTTGGTGGTAGTACCAAGAAATATTCCACCTCTCCAACCCTCTGAAGTATCAGAAATTGTCCAATAAACCTTGGTGATCACTTGCCACCTAATCCAAATAATTTTAGTCCCTGTTGAGGGGATACTCACAAGAAAACATGTTTCCCCATCCTGGAACTCAAAAGGTCTTCATCTCTTGTCGACATAAGACTTCTGCCAGCTCTATGCAGTCTTCACTTGCTGACGAGTGAGATCCTAGTACATCTTCACCACTCTAGGATGTACCGCCAGAGGGGATGTATGGAACTTCCTCAACACTTCCTCCTATAGCACCACCGGTACCATAGTACATCCTCTGAAGAGGATGACATTCTCCCCACCTTCAGAAAATTCATCAGGTGCTTATCCTGTGGATATCTGAGCACGTCAAGCCTTGTAGTCAGTGTCCCCAAGCTGCGCCTCCCTGACTCACTGAAGGAGTGGGAGAGTGACTGTCATAGACTCGAGGTATGCTGCTCCATCTCTATCCATGAAGGATATCTACAACACGGTTAGCTGCTCTGTCACCTCACTCAACAACTGCAGACCAGACCTCATGCTGAGTGAATCTTCTACCATGTTCCCCTTCCTAAGAGTATAGACTATCTTAAAGTCATAGTCTTGGAGGAACTCTAGCCATCTCCACTATCTTAGGTTCAGTTCCTTTTGAGAGAAGATATACTTGAGACACTTGTGATCAGATTAAACTGTAAAACGTTCTCCCATAAAGTAGTGCTACCACTTCTTTAGCACAAAGACCATTGCTTCTAACTCTGGGTCATTGGTAGCATAGTTCTACTTGTCAGTCTCTGTCTCAACTTTTGAAAGCTCTGCTGACACTTCTCCGTCTACAGGAAAGGCTACCCATTTTTTGTCAAAGATAACAAGGGTGTCGCTACCCTGGAGAAGTTGGGTAAAAATCTCCAGTAGTACCTAGCCAAATCAGATGCCCCTCTCCCTTCGAGGTGGAAATCCTAGAAACATCTTTTGAAAAGATGTCCCCATGCTCTGCCACTCCTATTTGGAACTGAAAACTGAAAACTCCTGCTGCCACGAGGGTAAGTCTGGCCGACTCAAGAGTGATTGGCTGCACCCTCCTATGCATGATTTTGTCCTGTGCTACCTGGGTTTCCTTTTTCACAAACCAAGGAAAATCCCATTCCAATGTTGTAGGTAAACCACAACCCTTTTGCCTAATATAGTCAATTTGAGTATGAATTGTGGATGTCCTGTCCATACCCAAACTAATGTCATAAGGCGTCCATGCTACCACCAAGAGGTTCCAACTGAAACTCTCACCTCAAGGGTCAGATCACATCATCGACATAAGTGTGATTGTCGAGTCTCACCACAAATGTATCTCCAGATGTGAGGGTCAAGTCAAAAACTTAATCAGAAACTCTAGGTCTTAGACAAGATTCCTAGAAGGAAGGAATGATTGGTACCTATGTATATTAATACAACATCTAGTAGTATACATATACCATTCATCGAATCATTCCTAGATCCCTTGGGTCACACTCCTTGACCATATGTAGCTACTCTCTTACCATGTCCTCCAGCTCCCTGATCCCAGTGGGGACCACAAAGGGGGGTGGTTGTAACATGTCGAAATGTACACCACCTCATGCTGCTCTCCTAGATCCACTCCCACATCTAGAACCCTGCATATTTGTTTGTCCCTATCACATACTCTTCCTGAAACATTTTACACACCCAAGTCTCTGAGACTAGCACCAGTTTCTTGCTTTCCCACTGCTAACATTCACTGGTTGCATCCACTTAGCCAAAGGACATTCAACCAAAAAGGTTCTCTCTAACACCCTAACATAGGTAGGAATGCATAAAGGAATAGTGATGGCTCGGATTTCCCTAAAGACACCTCGCTCGGAAGTCCGAGCCCTGAAGCACTGATCGTATCGCATTCATCGAGTACCAGAAATGGTCGGTAGGAATCGATGAATACTCAGCTATCGACATGTCATCCTGTCGAAGCTGTAGAAGCTCTAGGGAACTCTCAGCCATCTCCTCAAGCCAGTCCTTATCTGCCTATGAGTCGGGCTCACCTTAGAACTTGAGGGGTATCTGATGCTGAAACTCATGTAAGGCACAAAGCCTAAATGTGTCCTCTACCGATACCACCAGTTGTAACTACTTCCCAATGGTAGTGATATAACTGACACACTACCCGAAGGTACTATCTCGGGAAACGGTCCACGTACCGAAGCCTCATCACTATGCGGAGCATCCTCATGGTCACTCGCTAGAAAAGACTAGAAGTTAAGATCCCCATATGCTCTACTAGTGTCTCAAATAGGTAGAAAACTCTAGCCACAACCTCCAACCAGTCCTTAAATTCCAAGGAATCCGTATTTCCTTGAAACCTCGGAGGCCTATATCGCTGGAACTCGTGAAATACGCTCAATCGGCATGCATCCTCTATTGGTGGGGCTGGTGGCAACGCTCACCCAATAGGTAGTGGTGCTGCTGGTACACCAACCGAAGGTTCTAATTCCATAAGAGGGCCTTGCACCGAGGCCTCATCGCTCAACGGGCCGTCATCGCATACTCTCTTAGGAATCCTGGGTGGCTATCTTTGTGGAGGCATCCTGATAAGGAACAGGTGAGCCATGGTCATTAAGTTATACCTGGTGAGCTGAATCCAAATAAATCAAAAGAATTTTTTTTCAAAAATACACGCAATCAGTGTTTTCATGTGCTGAGTCAGAAATCAGAACTTAGGGTCCTAGTGTATGGATACATCGGCCGCCGCACCAACACTGGACTCCTCTAACTGAAAACCACACTCATAACACTTAACACTATTGCTTCATAGAAAAGATCAGAGCCCTAGTTCTTCGGTAGAACTGAACTCCTCTGATACCAATTTGTCATGATCCGTACCTCAAGGCCCATGCCGTGACTACCCCAAGACCGCCTTCCATAGGCCAGGGGCTGACGACTAGCACCAAAAGGTGTATTACTTAAAAATGGGAAGGCATTGACTTTATAACCTGTAAACTCACACAACTAAGCACAAAACAAGATACAAGAAAAAAGTAAAACTATATAGTAAAAAGGGTGTGTACAGAAAGTAAAAAAGGATCCATAATACAAGACCAACTGTAAAGTACAAGTAAACTGAAAAGTACAAGTAAAACTGAAAACAGCTCCTGTGAACACCCGCTAAGGATCCTACCTGAAGGGTAGGTACAAATCTCGAATGGTCATCTCTACGGTACGCCTCATCTAAAATCCACCTTCGAGCTACCTCCAGTCCTGGTACCCTTGTCCTCAGTCAACATTGTCTATTGTCTTCACCAAACACAATAAGGTTTGGAAGTAGCCCGTGAAGGGGTGAGTATAACAATACTCAGTAGGGACCCCGAGACCCCGTTGGTCTCCTAAAGTTCCACAAAGGAAAACCACAAAGAAAGACATCAAATCTAATTAGGTATATTCCCATATATACACCTAAGTTATCAAGATAAACACATCTCATAAATGAGGGAAGAATACCAAAAAGGTAACACCATGAAGGTAACACCACGAAGGTAAAAGTACCACACAGGTATCACCATGAAGATAGTACCATGAAGGTAAAAGTACCACATAGGTATCACCATGAAGATAGTACCACGAAGGTAAAAGTACCACACATGTATCACCACGAAGATAGTACCACGAAGGTAAAAGTACCACATAGGTATCACCATGAAGATAGCACCATGAAGGTAAAATTACCACACAACATGACCTTAATCACAAGCACAAAGTAAAGATAGCTCACACTAGGATTTATTCTAGGGGTAGTAACAAGTAACATCCCTATTCACAATGTCGAATGCCTCAGCTGCTAGAGAACTGCTCCTCTATCGAGTACAGTGGGACTGCTGTGTCACACAGAGGCACTCCCCACTAACCTTGGACTGCTGAGGTACTCCTCCTATCGAGTACCGTGGGTCTACCGCATCACACAGAGGCGCTCCCCCTTGTGGCATGCTGAGGTACTCCTCCTGTCGAGTACCCTGGGTCTGCCGCGTCACACAGAGGTGCTCCCCACCATGGGTCTGACGTGTCACACAGAGGTGCTCCCCACTAGGCCTGTCGAGTCATTCTGAGTCGTAATGGTCAGCAGTCGTCAAGTCTCAGCCAGTCGTAGGGTTCTGTACGTAGTACGCTTGGGTGAACCGCTCCCCAATCCATCGGTCATACCTCAACCATCCCGAATTCCCATGAAGAAGTATCCCAAATTTTTTTCACATCAAAAGGGACCCAACACAACAAACAACATTTCAATCGGACGTCCGGTCTATAAGTTATTATCATTTCCGCTCCGAGGGCCCAGTTGGATTCAGGGCCCGATCCAACCCGGTCGTGCACCAACCTTCTCCAAAACTCAAGTGAAGTATACCAAAAGGACCTTATCGATCCAAGGATTCTAGTTCCATAGAAGATTAGTCAAATAGATGCTCGGTTATCAAGTTACGACCAAAAAGACGAAACGGGTTTTGGATGGGCTCGGGTCCGGTCTGACCCGGTCGGAACGACCCGGACCGACCCGACCTAGACCGACCCTACCCGGTTCGGACCGACCCGACCTGGTCCGAGTTCGACCCCGATGGCCAGGGCCTCGGCGGGCCTGGCCTGCGAATGGAGTGGCCCGTTGGCACGACCCGCGGTGGGCAGGCAGTCCGCCCTAGCCGCAAACCGGGGGGGGGGGAGGCGCCCCCCCGGTAATCCGAATGGACCGTTGGCTGTTTGGTTGCCCTGCTGGCACATGGGAATGCTCGACGGTCCCGCACAGTGCTCCTCGGCCGGCCGTTCCAGCCGACCGGTTCTTCTTCCAGTGTCGTGGCGACGCCGCTGTCCACCTGCGGCCGGCCGGGTGTCGGCCACCCTCCAGCCTCCGCCGTGGCCTCCTGATTCACTGGTGGTGTGGACGCGCACCGCCACTCCTCCATGCGGCCGACCAGATGCCGACCGCCACCCTGCTCCGCTGCAGCCGACGGGTCGCGGCCTCCTTCATAATCGGTGGTGCGAATGCACGCTTCCCTTCATCCCTCACGGCTGGCTGAGTGCCGGTTGCCACCTTCTTCCGTGAGCCGTTGCGGCTTCGTTCCAAGCCTGAAAAATTAAATGATTGCATATTTGTGATCCTTGCGTCGAGGGATCCATGTCCATATATCGTACTCATCGAAACTCCGTGTTTCTAGCACTAATAAATATTAGGCATTGAAGAATGCACAAAGAGCACGTGAAGAATAAAAAGAAAGAGGATCTAGGTTTATGTGTGAGACTATGACCATGTTTGTTTGGTCATCACCATCGTGAATTTAGGATATGAATAATCAATAAAATTTAATCATATTAAAACAAACCCATTCCTGAAACATTGGAGAATTGTCCGCGCTTGCTGGTGGACTGTGTTCTTAGTTCCCGCAACCAGCTCCCAAAGACGCCACATGCACATCGCCCATTGGTTGTTTGATGCCATCCGTCACCTCCTTCTGGATCGGATTTTTCTTCTAAGGGTATGGCGTCACGACATTCCTTCAGCAATTCGCTTCTTTGTGAAGCTCTCCAATACCCCTTCCCTAGCTCCATATTTATAGGATAAGGGGAGGGTAAGTAACGACGCGTGGAGTTAATAGGGCTCATTAATTAGGAAGCTTCCTAATTTTCCCCCAATGTTGATGTTACTAAGATTGAAGGGTCAATCCATTTATTGGCTTGACACGTTTCTGGTCCCACCTTCCCGCTCGTCCGTTGGAAGAATAGAATAAAAATAAAATAATAAATTTATTTTATTTATTCTATTAAAAAGTTCCAAAAAAATAATTTTTTTTCCAGACCTACTATAGTCGAAGTGAATGTCTCCTTAAGTGAATATCGGTGTTTCGAGATGAACAGTTTCCTCGTATTTCAATTCCTAGCACTGGTTCAAAAGTTATAAAACGCCGCTTGCGCGCTTACAGAACGTACCC
This sequence comes from Viscum album, assembly GCA_963277665.1. NCBI lineage: Eukaryota > Viridiplantae > Streptophyta > Magnoliopsida > Santalales > Viscaceae > Viscum > Viscum album. The sequence continues at coordinate 1,007,383,383 of OY728166.1, read as the reverse complement.
GAAAAAAAGTTCAGAAAATTATTAACAGTCACCTTTGACCCGGACCAGTTGATATTAGGCTCTGCCTAAGTGAAACACGCCCCAACGAACCCAATGGTACTCTCAGATTTCCAATCCGAGTTACCGTTTAAAAGTTATGGATTTTACAATAAAATAATTATCACATAATTGTTTTATTTACAGCCAAAAATTAACTTTCACTGGTGGCCCGCGCCGACCAATGTTAGTATCTGCCTAAAGAAAGCATACCCTTAGGAGTTCCATGGTGGTCTCAGATTTTTAATCTGAGTTACTGTTTGTGAGTTATAAGAATTTGAAAAATAAAATAATTTATTTAATTATTTTATTTATGGTTATGCCATTTTTGGGTCTTCTCACAGGAGGCCTACGCTGACTAAACTTAAGTCGTGCTTAAGGTAAACCCACCATCCTGAGTGCAACAGTGCCCTCAGATTTTTGATCCGCATTAACGTTTAAGAGTTATTCCACTTTTTTCAAGAAAATTGCTTACACACGCTAATTAAAGCTTAACAAAACTTCGACGGATCATTCCGGGCACTCTGGACCTCAGAATCGCGCACTGTCAGATTTCGCAGTCTCTAAATAATTTCATATAATTAAAAAAAATTATATGGAATTTCCGGGACATTAAAACCTTTAAGTTGTTATGGTATTCTTAAAAGACTATCTCTCAATGGATTAACCCCTTTTCAAATGAGACAATATAAAAAATGAGGTATAAATTTCTAACTACTCATTTGTCATTTCAATTTCTTTATGTGAAATTATTCTTCATAAAATTAAATTACACTATCTTAAAATTATAACATCAGTATCATGAGTATATATATTTTATTATAATTATGGTGGAATTATTAACCACAATTCCCTTTTCTATTAAGAAAAATGAAACCGTCATTCGTGCGTTGTGCAAAATACCGCCTCCATGACGTAACAGGTTTTGTTTTACTTCACCACATTACAAGGATTGTACTAATAGGGAATTTAATATATAAGTATGATATTTTTTATATATTTTATATTCTGAAATGATAAACCACATTACCCATTTTCCTCGTTCTATGGAAAATAAAATCATCATCTATGCGTACGTCTGGACTACCGATTCCATGGAATAATCAGTTTATATTTTTATTTTCACCACCAAATTATATATATGGTCATAAGAATGGTTTTAATGGATAAAAATTATGTTTATGAAATTATTAAGGGCTCAATTCAACCATCCATTAATCCTTTAATATTCATGTTTGGGTTAGTTTAACCACCTACTTGAACACTGCTATAAATTTATATCATGGATGACTATGAGAATTTACTTTCTAGTAATATATTATATAAATAGGTAAATAATGATCTGTTTTTGGTTATGTAATTATAAAATTATTATTAAAATCATTAATTAAGAAAAATCCTTTTGTTCATTAAGAATCACCGAAACATGATCATCACTAATTTTATCTTCATGGTTTGTAACTAAAACTTACATGGAATGAAATTATACCTTTATAAATATAATGAAATATATATTATAATAAATTTAATGATCTTATTATGGTGAAATATATAATAATAATGAATACCAACACCATTTTTATGAAACTAGTTCAAAATGATCAAGATTACTTACACCCGATATTGAAAATTGATAATAAATAACTAATATTCATGTAGTGAATACTTATAAATGAAGTTTATAAAAGGGTATATATATTAAAATGGTTCTTAAATTTGCGATTAAGATTGTTATTTTTTTTATATAGGAGGTTATATCACATTTCAACCAAGAAGGAATTACAGTAAGGGTTTTCTTGGTCTTAATTCTAATTCTTTGAGACACAATATATTTTGTCCACCATTTTTTATTTATATGGTGTTTTTTATTACCATAAATTTATTTTATCATACTTGTTTTATTTAATTGTATCTACTAGATAAATTTTGTTCCTTTATTTAAGTGGCTATTGACTCAGTTGTTTCCCCACTAGTAAGGAGTTTTGGTAACTCAACTTTCATTCATTGAGTTATGATCTTTCTCTTGAACTTATTTCATATAAGTTAGGTACATTATTCTATTTTATTATGTATTATTAACTTATTATTTTATGGGGATATACATTTATACCACATAAACCCTTTAACAAATATTTCCAAATTCTTAGGATATGTTTCCCATAAGGGTTATTGGTAACTAAAATCTCTTTCTTTGAGTTATAAAGTTTTATGTTGGAATTTTTTCTTTGATTCTTGGGTTATTACAACCTAATATTTTATTATATAGTATTTTATAATACGATTTCATATAATTAATTTATAATAAAAATAAGGTTTTAGTACTCTTTTTACATCATGGGTTTTAACCAAATGTATATTAATATGTTTTAAAATATTTTCCCTTATAAAACTATGTGTTTTATATCCAAAAAACATTTATTTTAGGAAACCATTATTTAATTTTCAAGGATCCATTATTAAAGATTCTTTTTAAAAGTAATTTTTTTTCAAAATATTTTACTTCAGATTTTTAAAAATCAATTTCTAATGTGACTCATAACTTTTTCTCTTAATATAATGGTACAAATGTTTTCTAAAAACTCTTTTATGTTTTCGCTTCCATTTTCCTTATAATATTCAAAATTATTTACCCTCATATTGATTATTATTTATTATTTATCATCTAATATATATTTATATAGTTAGTGGTTGATAGAGCGCTGTTGTGGGTACCCTCAAATGATTAGTGTGATTTGGGGTACTTAGGTGCAGCAGAGTGGCTGACCAAGGTCGTCTCTCAAAGGAGGAAGTGAATTTAACAACTTATTAGAGGTATTCTAAAAAAATAAAATAAAATAGAATAGAATAAAAACACTACTTTAAAGGGTTGGGGTTTGTTGTAGTTTATGAATCTAGAAGAAGTTTGCTGGAAGAAGATTGTATAATTTTTTTGTTTTTAGTTTTGGAATGAATTTCGATTAAAATGACACAACAAGAAGATGTTTTTTTAGAAATCTATTTAAAAGGTGTAATCGATCTAACTCTACCTCTTAACTTTATTATTAATCATTATCATTTAAATTAACATTCACTTAATTATGATCCCTTAATTTGTTAAATCCCAAACCCTACGAGAATTAACTTTACCACAAAGATGATGTGAATTTAACCCTAGGCTAACTTCGGAACATGCAATCGCAGCACCCTGATTTGATTGATGTTCTAAGATTAGCTTATGGTAAGTGGTAAATTAAGGCACATATCCATTCTGGAAATGAGGATGAATTGTGTTTAGGGATTATATTTGAACTCTACAAATTTATCCCGTATGGTCTTGTATTACCGATTTAGATTGCGCTCTCACAATTTACACAATTCCCGACCTCGCGTGTTTTGTGTTAATTGTTCAATTGCTTGCTTAGTTTCTTAAAATTTAAAAACACAATTCATGGATAATATTAAGTGAATTATAGTAGCTCAATGATTCAAAATAATTAAATGAAGAGGGTAGAAGATAGATCGATTACTAAAAGACTACTCTTCCATGGGTGGCGTAATCATCGTAGAAGCGTTTTTCATGTGCAAAGGTTTATAATGGGTATAACCCACTAACGCTTCTACTAAAAAATTCCAGCCCAAAGAGGAATATTAAGAGAAGAAGAAATTTAAACAAAACATAATAATAGAGAAGAAATAAAAGAAGAACAAAGAAGTTTATTACACAAATGAAAATATTACAAAATGAAGAAGAGAAGGAGGCTTCGATGAGTGGATCCTTGCTTCAAGAGCTACCCCTCTTACAATGGTTGGAGAATTTGGGTGAAACAAATTCTCCTCTGCCTCCAATCTCCCAATTCACGTCCCAAACCCTCCAAATGAGAAAAACTCAAATTTATAGAGGGGAGGGGAGGAGAGGTTACAAGTGGTTTCAAGTGTGAATGTGGAAATTCGGCCAAATATTTTATTCCAACATGAACCGCCCATTTGACCACCAAAACGCGTGAATTGGCCGGCCTTCCAGAAGGATAAAATGTGCGGATATGTGTCTTCTATCTCCTATCCAACTTTGACCTCAATACAGGGCCATATGAAGGAGTTATGGCCGAAATACAGAAGCTTCTCCATTCTGGCGATCCCAGCCCAACTTTGACTTCATGGCCTAATTTCAACAACCAAATGAACTCTTTAGCTCTAGTGTACTGAATAAAGGTTGTAGATAATTACGTTAGGAACACTGTTACAAAATTTAAAATTCAAATAATAAATATAAAAATATTTATATTCGAAATACTACAGTGAACTATAAAGGGTAAAACTGGAATTTTCATCAAATATTCAATTGAATGATCTAATCCCAAATATTTTATAAATAAACATATTTAACACAATGTGAGGAAATTATATCATTTATTATCAATAAAATATTCAATAAAATAGTGTTTTATCAACTCCCCCACACTTACCCTTTTGCACACCTGGGCAAAACCTCATATCAAGTAAACATCAATATCAAATCAAAACCAATTTTAAAACACATATCCTTAAGATCAATCAATTTCACACCAAGAATCAAAAGATATCATGCCTCATAAAAAACCTTATTTCAAGTTCTCCATTTATATCATTCAATATATTGCCACTTCATTTATCCTCCCATGCACAAAACACTTACCTCGCTTGAATTTTCTCTCATCACTCAAATATCAATTTTTTTTGCAATGTCTTTCTCATCCAAACTCATACAAGGGTCACCATAGGCTTGATAGATTCCTACATCGCTACCCGATGTGAGTCAAGGACATATGTTTATCATGAGGACTTTTCAGGATTGTTCTGTGGCTTTCGGTTGGTAGGATTAAGATGTGAAAAACTCTAAGGCTGAATGAGGAGGGCTTGACTCTTTTGAAGCAAAATTGCATTAATCTAATTTTGACTTAAATATGGTCTTCTTTTCAATCCCCATAGTATCAATTCAGCTCCATCATCATGAAAAGTCATGAAAGGTTTACACCATTCATCATTTCAGCATAAAAAATGTCAATCTTCTCAAACATGATTTTCTTGAAAGCTCCAGATGGGCACAGCTTTCCACCTCAATTAGAAGCTCCAGAAAAGGCACAGCTTCACTTGTCATGAAAGCTCCAGAAAAGGCACAACTTTCAATATAATGACTTTGTTTAGCAACAAACACATCTCTTCAGAATTTAATTTTCCACCCAAAGTATCACAGAATGTGGTGGCAAAACACAAGACAACTTCCCCCACACTTAAGCTCAACTAGATTATGCAATTTCACTTCAAGAGTTGGTTGGATAGGGAAAATTGGCTTGTAATGTGGCTAACCTAACAGTCTTTTCATGGCTTCTAAGGGCTAAAATGATTAAATATTCAAGGTAGTCCATTATAAAAAAGGATTCTTTGAAATAGGGGCTTTAATACCAAACAAATGCCTCAATCATTTAAACATATGTACCTCAAACCCTCAAGTTTTGACAGGAATAGATCAAATTCTGGTTAAATAAAGCATGGTTTGGTTCTCTCAAGAAGTGAGGTGAATGTAAGGAATATGAAAATAATGGTTCATAAGCCTCACAGGAATGTGATTTCAAATATAAAGACAGTGAGATTGGCATGGGATTCAAAATTCAGCGTACTTTTCATGAAATTACTAAATATTTGAACTTGAAACAAAGTCATTTCAACATTCATTTAAGCTTAGTTTCAAGGGGTAAATTGTTTCACTTATTGATATGGATTTAAAAATGGTGATGAGAATCATTTTAGCTCAAAATGTTTCAAAAAACACAGAAAATTGTAAAATAAACACACAAAATTTGAAAAACACACAATTTTTTTTTGAAAAACACGCAATTTTTTTTGGTTTTTTTAAACAGGAAAACAATTGAAATTACTAAACTAAAAGGTTCCCTCCCCCACACTTAAAATATTGCACTCTCCTCAATGTGAACCCATGAGATGATATATGCACATGAAATGCAGAATTTTTAAATAGGACAAATAATATAAAAGAGAAAGGGTTAGGAACAACCTGATGTGATCAAGTGATGATGGGGTCATGTAGTGTGATAAAATCCACTGCATCAGTAGGATGTCCCTCAATGTATCTCTTTAAACGTTGCCCATTGACTGTAAAGATCCTTCCAGTGTCCTCTTGTGTGATCTCCACTGCACCATAAGGAAAAACATTATATACAATATAAGGACCTAACCATCTGGAACACAACTTACCAGGCATCAGCTTGAGTCGTGAACTATAGAGAAGGACTTTCTCTCCAACATGAAACTCTCTTTGTTGGATCATTTTTTCATGAGCCGCTTTTGATCTTTCCTTGTAGAGCCTTGAGTTCTCATATGATGATAGTCGAATCTCTTCAAGCTCTTGAATTTTCAACTTTCTTTGAATTCCAGCTTGGGCCAAATCCATGTTGCATTTCTTTATAGCCCAATAAGCCTGATGCTCAACTTCCACGGGGAGATGACACGCTTTCCCAAAAACAATCCGAAATGGGGACATACCAATGGGGGTCTTGTATGCTGTCCTATAAGCCCACAATGCATCATCCAAGCGCTTGCTCCAATCCTTCCTATTTGGCTGCACGGTTTTCTCCAAGATTTGTTTCAACTCACGATTTGAAACCTCAGCCTGGCCATTTGTTTGGGGGTGGTATGATGTTGATGTTTTGTGTGTCACCCCATACTTTCAAAGGAGGGAAGCAAAATTCCTATTGCAAAAGTGTGTCCCTTGGTCACTGATGATGGTCTTTGGTACTCCAAACCTGTAAAAAATCTGTGCTTTGACAAAGTCCACAACAACATGAGAATCGTCAGTCCTGGTGGCCTTGGCCTCCACCCATTTACTCACATAATCAACAGCAACCAAAATATACAAGAAACCATATGAACTTGGAAAAGGACCCATAAAATCAATGCCCCACACATCAAAAAACTCACAGAATAGTATGGGTTGTTGGGGCATCTCATGTCTCCTAGAAATATTCCCAGTGTGTTGGCAATGAGATCATGACTTACAAAACACATGGGCATCATGGAATAAACTAGGCCAATATAATCCAGAGTCCAAAACTTTCCTAGCTGTCCGTTGGGGTCCAAAGTGTCCACCACATGCAAGTGTATGACAGAATTGCAAAACAGACTCAAACTCATGATCAGGAATACACCTCCTAATAACTTGGTCACTACACATGCGACAGAGGTAAGGATCATCCCACACATAAAACCTAGACTCACTTTTTAATTTTTGGACTTGATGCTTCTTCAAATTTGCTGGGATTTCAGAGGAAACAATGTAATTAACTAAATCAGCATACCAAGGATGCGTACCTGAGATGGTATAGAGATGTTCATCGGGGAAAGTGTCCCGAAGTGGTACCTCGTCCAAGGTGTCATCCTCTAGTGTGTGATTAAGCCTACTCATGTGGTCCGCCACCAAATTATCTGATCCCTTCTTGTCCTTTATCTCAATATCAAATTCCTAAAGAAGGAGCATCCAACGGATAAGTCATGGCTTTGCATCAGGATTCTTTAGGAGGTACCTCAAAGCTGCATGGTCAGAAGAAACAACTACTTTAGAGCCCAATAAATATGAACGGAATTTATCTAAAGCAAATATGATAGAAAGAAACTCCTTTTCTGTGGTTTTGTAATTTGATTGGGCTGAATCCAGTGTCCTTGATGCATAGGCGATCACATGTGAACGCCCCTCCACCCTCTGAGATAAGACAGCTCCAACCGCGAAGTTGGAGGCGTCACACATAAGCTCAAAAGGAATCTCTCACCTTGGGGGCTGTATGATATGTGGAGTGGTCAGACACTTATTTAGCTCATCAAAGGAAGTCCTACAAGAATCATCAAACACAAAATCAGAATCTTTTTGAAGTAATCGTGACATAGGAAGAGCGATCTTACTAAAATCTTTGATGAAGCGCCGATAAAATCCTGTATGCCCTAGGAAAGATCTAACATCACGCACACATGAAGGATAGGGTAAGGATGAAATAATGTCAACCTTAGATCTATCAACCTCTATCCCATGTTTTGACACCACATGCCCTAAGACAATGCCATTCTCTACCATAAAATGACACTTTTCAAAGTTCAGGACCAGATTCTTCTCAATACAACGATTCAATACCTTTCCCAAACTCTTTAGAAATTCATCAAATGAGGATACATACACTGTAAAATCATCCATAAATACCTCCATGCAGGTCTCAATAAAATCAGAAAAAATACTCACCATACATCTCTGGAAGGTACCTGGGGCGTTGCAAAGTCCAAATGACATCCTCCTGTAGGCAAATGTGCCAAAGGGACAGGTGAATGTAGTCTTCTCCTGATCGTCTGGAGCTATAGGAACCTGAAAATATCCAAAAAATCCATCCAAGAAACAATAGTGTGTTTTCCCAGCTAGTCTCTCGATCATTTGATCAATAAATGGGAGGGGGAAATGGTCCTTGCGAGTGGTCTGATTTAGTTTCCTATAATCAATACACACATGCCAACTGTTTTGCACCCTCATTGGAACTAAATCATCTTTCTCATGTTTAACAACAGTAAAACCAGTTTTCTTAGGCACAACCTGAATTGGACTTACCCACTGAGAATCTGAAATGGGAAAGATTATACCTGCCTCGAGAAATTTCTCAACTTCTTTTTTAACAACTTCCAGGAGGGTGGGATTGAGTCTCCTTTGTGGTTGTCTCACCGGTTTAGCCCCATCCTCCAAGAGAATCCTATGCATGCAAATGGAGGGGCTAATACCTGATATGTCAGCCAAGGTCCACCCAATCGCCCTGATGTTCTCCCTCAAAATATTCAAAAGCTTTTCTTCATGTTCAAAAGGGAGATTGTTAGCAATGATAACAGGTAATCTCTCACCAATCAACAAGTATGAGTATTTCAGATTTGGTGGCAATGTCTTGAGTTCTAATGAAGGAGGGTGTAGTATGGATGAAGACATTGAAGGAACCGAAATATGTGCACAAAGAGCATCGGTATCAGAATATACATCATCAAAATCAGATAATAAAGCATCAAATCCATCAGCATACTCTATAGACATGTCATAATCAGAGTTCACATGAACAAGATCAGAATATGAATCCATTTCAAAATCAAATCTTAGAGAGTCTTGTTCATTAGAAACAGGTGTGGAAGTTCTCTTAGACATTAAACCAGAACCAATACTCATAATCTCCCTAAGCATAAGACAATCAAATTCTATGGAGTTTTTATTTGGTGGTTCAAAATGGGAGATAACAAAAGCAGAATGGTCCTCTGAGGGGTACTTCATGGAATCCATAACATTAAATATCACAACTTCATCTCCAAACTCCATGGAAAGTGTACCCTCATTGACATTTATGATAGTTTTTGCAGTTTTGAGGAAGGGCCTACCTAAGATAATGGGGGCATGGGAACTTACCTGATCATCCTCCATGTTAAGCACAGATAAGTCTGCTGGAAAGATCATGTCTCTTACCCGAACAAGTACATCCTCAAGAACTCCCGCTGGATATTCCGTAGCTCTATTCGCCAATTGCACCACTACTCTTGTTGGATTCAACTCACCAACCTGCAAGGAAGAGAATACAGAGTGAGGCATCACATTTATTTAATCTCCTAAATCACAAAGAGCATCCGAGAAGTGCAACTCCCCTATGGTACATGGGATGGTGAATGTCCCGGGATCCTTGCACTTTGTTGGCATTGCTAGAGTTGGTGTAATGAGTGCCCAGACATTCCTTCCAATGTTGATCTTCTCATTTCCCTTGAGCCCTCTTCGATTGGTACAAAGTTCTTTTAAGAATTTCACATACCTTTGAATTTGCTTAATGGCTTCAAGTAGATGAATATTGATCTCCACACGCTTGAATGTGTCCAAAACCTCCTTTTGCATTGCTTCTTCAGCCATCTTCTTGGTTTGAACAACCCTGTTTGGAAAAGGAAGGGGTTTAGGAGGTACATCATCAATCTTTTTATTACCTTTATCTTTCTCCTTGGATTGCTCATCAGTTGGTATGGAATGCGGCTTCTCTAGAGTAGAGGTGAATCCCGGTGGAATGATAGGTCTAGATGTATCATTCATTTGCTTCCCACTTCTCAATGTGATGGCACTAACATTCCCCTTTGGATTTGGAGTGGGTTGGGAAGGTAGATTTCCAGAATTCTTACTCACAAGTTCATGGAGGGCGGTGGCAATCTGACTCATTTGAGTCTTCAACTCTCTCAGCTCCGAACCTTGACTCTTCAGCTCATTTTGTTGATTAAGAACAATTTGTTTCAAAAGATCATCAGTGTTAGAGTCTACCTTGTGTTGGATATTCCCTTGTTGCTGACTCGTTGATGTTTGAGCTTCGAATCTCTTTTGGGGTTGTTGGAGACCCTGTTGGTAAGGTGGAGGCTGCTGGAAGTTTGGTTGAAAAGGGGGCCTTTGTTGTTGTCCAGGGCCATACCTCATGTCTGACTGATCTTTCCACCCTTGGTTGTATACTGTATCAAACTTCTTTTGGGGATATGGTTGTTGTTGTTGCTGCTGAAATGGTCTCCCAGGGAACACTGCTGCACAATATTCTGTCTCTTGTAGTTGTGGGCAACAGTCAGTTGGGTGGCTTGTCTTAGTGAAAATGCCACATGGCCTTGAAGGAGGGGGTTGGGATGTCTTTTGAGCCAATGCAATCTGCCTCACCATAGTTGTCAATTCTTCTAACTTAGTATCAATCAAATGACTTTCAAGAGAAGAAGGACTTACTTGATGTACTCCTCGAACATGTGGAGTACCTCTATCACCGAATTGTTGAGAGTTTTGGGCCATTTTGTCGATCAATGCTCGTGCAGCTACTGGTGTCTTGTCCACCAATGCTCCTCCAGCTGCAGCATCCACCATTCTCCTCTCCGTGGGTGTGAGTCCTTCATAGAAGTATTGGATGAGGAGTTGCTCACTGATTTGGTGATGTGGGCATCTTGCACACAACTTCTTGAATCTCTCCCAATACTCATACATTGAATCCCCTTGTGCTTGCATGATCCCTGATATCTCCTTTCGAATGGATGTGGTCCTTGATGCTGGAAAAAATATCTTCAAGAAAAGACGTTTCAAATCGTTCCAACATGTTACATCTTCAGGTTGTAAATAGTACATCCAATCCTTTTTAGCTCTATTAAGTGAAAATGGGAATGCTCTTAATTTGATTTGATCTTCAGAAACATTTCTAGGTTTTAGGGTTGAGCAAACCACATTAAATTCTTTCAAATGTTTATTGGGATCCTCACCAGAGAGGCCATGAAACTTTGGAAGTAAGTGAATTAACCCAGATTTTAGTTCAAAGTCCGATTCGAGATTTGGGTATGCAATACAATTTGGTTGATAGTTAATATCAGGTGCAGCCAATTCTCGAATGGTTCTATTAAGTTTATTTCCATTTTTTTCAGCCATTGGTTCCTCTTTTATGTTTGAATTTGAATAGATTCCAATTTCAATGTTTCCAGAAGAGAGGAATTCACCAACTGGTTGAATATTGAAACTTCCTGTAGACTGAGAATTTCTGATTCGAGCCCTAAGGCTACGTTCAATATCAGGGTCAAGATCTAAGTGATCTTCGGGATTAGTTCGTGTCATAGATCAAATAAAAATGAAAAGAAAGAAATTGGACCATAGTAAAATAAAAATGAGAATTTTGATTTGATGGTCCAAAAAGAAGTAGAAGAAAATAAAAGAAGAAGAATAAAAATCAAATTGGGTAAAGAAGGAAGAAAGAAGAGAGGAAGAGAATAAAATGTAAAATAAAATAAATACCTCTAACTGGTTGAAATAATTACTTGCCTCCCCGGAAACGGCACCAATTTGATAGAGCACTGTCGTGGGTGCCCTCAAATAATTAGTGTGATTTGGGGTACTTAGGTGCAGCAGAGTGGCTGACCAAGGTCGTCTCTCAAAGGAGGAAGTGAATTTAACAACTTATTAGAGCTATTCTAAAAAAATAAAATAAAATAGAATAGAATAAAAACACTACTTTAAAGGGTTGGGGTTTGTTGTAGTTTATGAATCTAGAAGAAGTTTTCTGGAAGAAGATTGTATACTTTTTTTTGTTTTTAGTTTTGGAATGAATTTCGATTAAAATGACACAACAAGAAGATGTTTTTTTAGAAATCTATTTAAAAGGTGTAATCGATCTAACTATACCACTTCACTTTATTATTAATCATTATCATTTAAATTAACATTCACTTAATTATGATCCCTTAATTTGTTAAATCCCGAACCCTACGAGAATTAACTTTACCACAAAGATGATGTGAATTTAACCCTATGCTAACTTCGGAACATGCAATCGCAGCACCCTGCTTTGATTGATGTTCTAAGATTAGCTTATGGTCAGTGGTAAATTAAGGCACATATCCATTCTGGAAATGAGGATGAATTGTGTTTAGGGATTATATTTGAACTCTACAAATTTATCCCGTATGGTCTTGTATTACCGATTTAGATTGCGCTCTCACAATTTACACAATTCTCGGCCTCGCGTGTTTTGTGATAATTGTTCAATTGCTTACTTAGTTTCTTAAAATTTAAAAACACAATTCATGGATCATATTAAGTGAATTACAGTAGCTCAATGATTCAAAATAATTAAATGAAGAGGGTAGAAGATAGATCGATTACTAAAAGACTACTCTTCCATGGGTGGCGTAATCATCGTAGAAGCGTTTTCCATGTGCAAAGGTTTATAATGGGTATAACCCACTAACGCTTCTACTCAAGAATTCCATATCAAAGAGGAAGATTAAGAGAAGAAGAAATTTAAACAAAACAGAAGAAGAGAGAAGAAATAAAAGAAGAACAAAGAAGTTTATTACACAAATGAAAACATTACAAAATGAAGAAGAGAAGAAGGCTTCGATGAGGGGATCCTTGCTTCAAGAGCTACCCCTCTTAAAATGGTTGGAGAATTTGGGTGAAACAAATTCTCCTCTGCCTCCAATCTCCCAATGCACGTCCCAACCCCTCCAAATGAGAAAAACTCCAATTTATAGAGGGTAGGGGAGGAGAGGTTACAAGTGGTTTCAAGTGTGAATGTGGAAATTCGGCTAAATATTTTATGCCAACTTGAACCGCCCATTTGACCACCAAAACGCGTGAATGTGCCGGACTTCCGGAAGGATAAAATGTGCGGATATGTGTCTTCTATATCTTCTCCAAATTTGGGCTCAATACAGGCCCATATGAAGGAGTTATGGCCAAAATATAGAAGCTTCTCCATTCTAGCGAGCCCAGCCCAACTTTGACTTCATGTCCCAATTTCAACAACCAAATGAACTCTTTAGATCTAGTGTACTGAATAAAAGTTGTAGATAATTAAGTTAGGAACACTGTTACAAAATTCAAATTCAAATAATAAATATAAAAATATTTATATTCGAAATACTACAGTGAACTATAAAGGGTAAAACTGAAATTTTCATCAAATATTCAAATGAATGATCTAATCCCAAATATTTTATAAATAAACATATTTAACACAATGTGAGGAAATTATATCATTTATTATCAATAAAATATTCAATAAAATAGTGTTTTATCAGTGGTTTAAATCATGGTATAAAATAATCCGATTCTTGATCCCTTCTTATGTGATATCGTTCGATGCATTCTTTTGAAAAGATGTTTTTCATCTATGGAAGCATCCTTCTAAATTTCCTTTATTAAACCAGGTATACATTACTTTAAAACCATCCACCTTATTTCTCTATATTTTTTATGATCATTTTTTCATATATTGACTAAGCCATATACTTATTTCTCTATGAAATGTGAACATCACATTTTATATAATTCATATTGGATGATTTTCACCTAGAAAGAATGTTATTATATTGAGTAGGGAATGATTTTCTATTATGTATGTTTGTTATCTCAACATAGATGATTATTGGAAAATTTTAATAATTATTTCTTACTTATTATCTCATATGATGAATGCATTAGACTTAAACAAGTTATTGGTGGGCCCTAACATTATATTACCCATCGATACATCAGTAGGTCTCATTAGATAAAATGTTTGGGAATTTGGTTTATTCATGCCCAATTCATCAATATGTATTATTTTTTGTCTTGATAATCGGAATTATTTATTTTATATGACCTTAATGATAAGAATGATGTCTTTTTTGAGGCCTTGATGGTAATATCAAGATGTCCGACATTATTCATTATATCACCCCAAATTCAGTGTTTGTTATCTATGTGATCTATTTATTTTAATTACTATCAATGGATATATTATTCTCTCAGTTTTAGTTGATCATGAAATTATAATTATTACTTATTCCTACCATAATATTTATTCCATGATTTACTTAGTTGTATGTTTTCCCTTATTGAGTGTTTAATCTTACTTCTTATTTTGTTTCCATTTCCCCAAGCTATAAAAAAATATATTACACATGATATGACTAGAATAATATCATGTGTTGGGAATTTTTTGGAGATATTAAAGTCTTATTATAGATTAATTAGATTCTTATATAGTTGAAAAAAATTCCATTAATTGAATAATACATGGTCTTTATTAGTTTATGATTTGTCCAATTTCTCTAAATATCTAAACCTAAAAGGTCTTGAAATTTATAGAATGGAATTTTTTATTTATTTCATATAATTATGGGATAATTATGCCCAGTAACTTACCATTAGTATCAAAGACAATATGTAAAGTATGTGATTATGGCACTAGATTTGGTAGTATGATTCGAAGGTGCTATATAAGGGTAGATGATATGTATATTACACAATATTTACAAGAACTTAAATGAGTTATATAGTTATTAGGTTATACTTATCTTACTCACCATTCTTTTAGTGAACCAAACTCATTTAAACATGATGAAACTAATGATCACTAACATAAAATTCTAATGACCTCCTCTAATGGACAACACATGACTTTTGGTGTCTTTAAAGAGTCATATGTTATTTTAGAATTCACATCATTTATTTTATTATCTCCTTGACAAGAGTGACCAAAATTGTAGACAATTAACCTATATATGTACAATAAAGAGGATAAACACACAATCTTCCATATAATGCCTCATACAGAGCTATGCTGATTTATAATTGGTAAAAATTACTATAAGAGAATTAAAATAAAGGAAAGTAATCCTATAATGATCCACCAAGGTTAGGTATACAGTCTAAAGTCACATCCTCTAATATCAGTACAATCCATACAGACTGGACATCAATATAAAAATAAAATATGATAATAAATTTATCATATGACCACAATTCTTGTCCAATTAATTTTCAGATCCATAATCTGTGGATTTTATATAGAGATGATACTATATAGTATTCTATCAATCATCGCCATATTTTTTTCATACAAATTTTTGATTTTATCATCATAGGAGGATTATTTAGTAGGTAAAAATCATGTTTTCTATGTTAGATGATGCATTATTAATGATATTACAGTCTTCCTTTTAGTTGAAATTTTAAAACCAGTTGTAAAATCCATCGTGATTTCATCCCTTGACCATACAATAAAATTATGTGGTTGAAGAGTACCTATAATATTTTTGATGACATGACTTTTCCAATTTATAGGTAACATAATGAGCAACAAATCCTACATTGTCTTTTTTTTTCATTCTAGGACACTAAAACATGTAAAGAGTATCATAATACTTCTTTTTAACCCTAGAAAGAAACCCCCACATAGATGAATACGACTCCTTACACACCCACAATAACATTATATTATGATTTATGAGCCTCCCATGTATGTACAGATTTAATGATGATCTTCTAGTCATCCATCAAAGATCTTCACATAATTAAGACTCCCTAAAAAATGGTATAATCAAAGGATAAAATTTTTGTATCATAGACTCACACAAAGATAGATCAAAAAGTTCAATATGTTGAAAATGTATCCATTTATGATCTTCCACCACATCTTGATAACTCTCATCCACAAGTAAAATTAGTCACCATTACTCATTATCCTCCTACAAAATTTGAGGCTATAAATTCCATATAAGGTCATTAATAATGACGTATCCCATACCATCATCATACTAGATGTCAATTTGAAATGACTAAATCCATTTCACCTATAAACACTACCTAAGATTTAATTCCCACTAGAGGATGGTGTATTATAGTCTCTTAGGTTCTGTAAATATAAAAATATATTTCCCAAGAGATAATTTTTCCAACACCTTAAAACATTTGAAACAGTAGGTAATTCTAGGATACGGGTAGGGTATTTAAATTTGTGAGTATGAATTTGTCTTAACCCATAATCCACTACTTATTGAAACATTATAAGAATTCAATGTAGGACAATATATGAGAAAATACATATCAAACCCTTTAGATGGATGATGTGATATAAGAATCAAAGCTAATGTTAACAACCGCTTTAAATCTTAAAAGGATATTTTTCATGGCTCATCAGTGTGGTCATCAAAGGAGTTATTCATAAAAGTATTTAATGAAGTGTATGTAATACCCCAAGATTATGAGAGAGCTTATGATCTCAAATAAAATGTAGGTAACTTTCTAGGACATTAAAGATTATTCAGTTTTGAGATACAATAATATTGTTGATTATGAGATCACATGCTTAAGGAATATCTCATCCTTGATTCAAAATGAGAATTTAAATAACTTATTATATTGTATATGTTATCTCAATATCTCAAAGTCAACAGAAAGATGTTTTTATGCTCATCCTAATATTTAGGATAAACCAGAGTATCATCCACAATGACCACAATGAAAAATCAAGGAAATGATACAAAATAATGTTCATTAAATTCATGAATACAACATGAGAATTGGATATCCCATAAGTCATTAACAAATTCAAAAAATAAAAAAACCAAATATGGAAAGATGTTTTGGGTATATCATATGATATGTCCCTCAATTTGTGATATCATGAATAATAAATTATAATTTTCATGAACCACCTTATCCCTTTAAGCAAGTCCAACAAGTCTCTAATTTGAGGTAGAGTATCATTGTTCTTAATTTTATCTTGATCTAACTTCTATTAGTTTAAAAAATTCATACTCAACCATTTACATTTCTAGAATAATAATCTAGGTACACCCAAATATATATTCTCAGTGTAATGAATCCTTAAATTTTCATTGGCCTTTCGAGTATTGATTTTTCCCACAACTCTATAGTAACCCTAGAAAAATATTTAGGGAACATTTTTGTGTAAAAATCATTTAATGGAGGCATTAAATGCTTCCCTTTAGCTTCCACTATCTCAATGTAAGGTTATAAATTTTATCTATGATTCATACCACCCATTCCTTGTTAGGTCCAATTAGATTGGATTGATAATACAATTATCCAAAATGTTTATATTGAACACCTTCAAGAAATTATAATGATATCCATATAGCATATTAATCAATTCATGATTGATCCTAGGTCAACCAATCAATGCCCACAATTACTTTGAAAATGATCATGTTGAGAATAATAAGATCGACATGATGCTTTAATGAATTCACCACCAAGGAAAATGATACAATCAACCTAATAACTATATTATTTTACCTATACTTGTTTTAAAACACACACATATATATTTCTATCACCTATATGTTTAGACCAAGACACGAAAATAATTTAAAATAACTTAATTAATGTGAATCAACTGTATTAAATATGGTGTATAGTAATGTTTAGGGTACTAGAATAATACCTCTAATAGTATTAGTCCCGATATATTTCATAGTAATGGAAAAATATTAAATATAGATCCCACTTGAAACCTTATATAGACATTGGTGTGTATATCCCTGCATAGAATACTAAATAATGGTTAGCTAGAACATACTACCTAGAAGACATCCTCAACAAATTCTCCAAGATAGTGGAAGTCTACCATCAATATACTAAACAAATGACTGGGCTAGTGATAGCTGGCCTAGCTGAGATGATTGACCAATTATATCAGAAAAACTATGATGATATAACCTATAGATATAGACCTAATACCAATATAAGTGACATTGATTTGATTCAAAAGTGAAATTATACATGATGTACCCTAAGTATTCATATTAATGGAACAAAATAAAAGGCCTTTCAAATATATAGGAATAAGGTAATCTCCTTCCCTAACATCTCTGATGAGGATAACCCCTTATCATCTCTTCCCACCAATGGTTTTATCCATTATATGAGGAACCACCTAAAGATTAGCCTAGTTGAGAGCTAATCACTCATATACCGCTTTTAGACCCCATATCATTGAGTACCACCTACATGAATACATGAGAGAATTCAAGAAGCATTAATAGCATTAATAAGGTTTGAAATGGAACATTTAACCCCCTGTTGATGCACCTTGCTTTAGAATCCTCTTCCAAGATTATCTATATACTTACTAAAACTAAAATAAAATTAGATAAGTAAACTCATCTATATACTTACTAAAAGTCATTAAGACTTACTATAGATTCATAAATTATTTATTCTATTCACTCTATAAGGTATCATGATAGAACTACTTAGAATGTTATTCCTAAAAATTATTCCATGTGAGGCCTTAATATTTATTTACATTGAGCATAACATCCCACCACAAGTGTGAATCTCCTCCCAACATTAAGGTGACTAACCTAACTTGGGGGGGATAATCTAAGTTCTTTATTCTCTCAAAGATATGGTCAATGAGGATAGACCACTCTTCCAATTCTTATAGAGAGGCCACATCTTAGAACACCAGAGGATGATGAATCCAAAATTATTTCTATAAATTAAAATACATTGTTTTTTTCTAATAACATGTGATCAGAAACTGGAGGTAACTGGGCATGTCCTTAAAGAATATTAGGATAAACTAAAGGCCAATATGTTAGTGATTTATTGTCTTACCCTTCCTTATCTTCAAATGGTGGTCATCTATGTGGAATACAATAAAATAAAGTATAGATCAACACCAATTTATTTTCCATGTTTAATATCCCCATAGCTTAAGAATGAATTAATAGTATAAGGTATTAACCCTCATTCTTTTATACCTCACATTATTCATTTATCAATTTATTTAATACACTATTAAATTTCACTTTCAGTTTAATTATCCATACTTGAATATAATTTCTAAAGACATAAAAATCATACTTTGGAGTTAATTTAAATGAATATAACACTTTTTTTAAAAACAATAATAGTGGAATAATAAATCAGGTTTTCTATATAAATTAATAAATCGTACCAATCAAATAGTCAATAATTGGTTCATATTGAACAACTTGGGACAAATACATTTATACGGAAACACTATTTATTTTTTAATCATTTAATAAATAAGAACCATTAATTGATTCCCATTATCATATAATTAGACACAAACAATCATGTTAGATGGAATATTATTCTATATGTGACTACTTAACAATACTTAATATGATACATGAGGCCAAAGTACTAAGGATTGACTCAATGTAATTAATAAGGAATTGAAGAGGATTCTCATACTACCCATAAAAACTTAGTCTTCTATAATAATTATGTTCCCTTGTCAGATTTTTGGGTTACTTAATGAGTTTAGATGATTCTAACTCCTAACTATTGTCATGTATCATAACCACAAGCCCTTAAAGTGTTATTTGATACCATTTTATAAAATCCCATAACCATGATCACAATATTTCCCACTTTGGGTTCCATTATCCTTAAATGTACTATTTTTTATGGATTTCATTGAACAGACTATGTGATGGGAGAGGTATCCAACCCACCATATACGGTCGTGTTTGGATACCTATCCCATCCCATGGAATTTTATAATATAAAATATAAAAAACAAAACCTTGAGGTCACTTGGGACCAAACATAGACAATATTATGATCATGGGAATATTCTATTAAAAATTTATCGAATATAGATCTCATACATTATATCTATAAGGATTATGAGACCCCTAGTGGGAGGGATGATCCTAAGAGTGAATCCCACATTTAAATAGTTTGAGAATGAAACAACCATTTATAATGTGGTGTGGATACCTTTCTCATCACATGGAATTTTCCATAAATTCCTATGGAAAACAAAAACATGAGGGATAACTTGACCCAAATCATATAATATTGTTATCGTGGGACAAGGCTATTACACATGTGTTTTACAATGGGGTTTACTAGTTATCTTTTATAAGATGATATATTTGCAAATACATACTAAAATTGATTACTTTTTGCCTTAAAATTTTTCAATCAAAAATAATTATCCTAGAATCCATATTGAGTAATTTTTTGATCAATATAGAGGAATTAAATACTTATCAAAAATAAAATCATCAAAATTGACATCATAAAATAAATTTTTAAAATGTATTACATACCTAAGAAAACCTTTTTTACATTACATAGATATAATGAAATGATATTTATTCCTTTTGGATCTATAAATATGAAACATATCATCATATATTTAATGAACAGTGTCTTTGGAAATTACAATGATAAAATTGTGGTAGTCATTAAATACAATGATCAAATATATTACAAGATCAAGGAGGAACATGAATGGAATTTTATTATTATGCCAAAAATCATAATAAATGTGAAACAAATTTCCAAATTAATAAAATAGTACTTGGTATCTAATAACTACCCTTATTGGGATGTGTAATCATAATTGAAGGTATATATTTGTATCCTTAAAAGATAGAGGTGATTGATTATGAGCCCAAATAATCATCTATAATAATGATACATATTTTAAAATTGTTTGTCATCTATAAGAGATAAAATTTGAAAAATTTCTCGTGATCATCAAATCTATAATCCATGTTATCTTGGAAGGGTGTTGTGTTTCAATGGAGAAAAGTATGATATGATAACATCAAGGATTTTAAGAATACATTTGATATTAAATATATATTCAAACAAAATTATGATTAGGAATCATTTCTAAAACACATTGATTCATCAAGGAATGTATCAGGTAGTTTCCTTATAAAAAATTTCATGGTTATAACTTATTACTAACATTAAATATTGTTCGATGATCAAAATAATAAACACATGATTTAGGGTTAACAATGTACATATTTCATTTTAAATTTAGTGCTGTTAATTGTATGAAGAGAACTATGATATATATATATATATATATACTATTCACAAGAGCATAAAGTATATATTCACATAGAAAGAGGTTAAAATGCAGTAAAGTGGATGGTTAAAGTTGATAAATGACTATGATTTATCAATACATTATAATCCTAGGAAGGAAAAAATGTGGTTGATGATCTTAACAGTAAGGATAATGAATCATTACACATGGTATGGATTAAAAGAGCCCCAATATTCATTGATAATAAATATATGGCCTTTCAAATCATAAAGTGATGGATATAAATATATGTTTCCTAAATAACTGTTCAACCATATATATTTCTAAATATCAAGGAATATATTGGTATGATATTGATATAATGAAGAAAGTTTTAAGGATCCCAGTGACTAGAATAAAAAATAACCGAGTAATAATTTTTCGAACATAGATATATGTCCCATCTAGGCTATAATAGAAAAAAAATATTTAGGTTGATGCACATAACACCTCATTCACTATTCATATTAGAAGCACAATGATAAATAAAAATCATATAGAGAATTATGGTGAAACAATATAATGAATGACTATATAAAAAATACATCTCAATGTTTAGTATATGAGAATTTTGAGGGAAAAAATTATTTCCTATAGGGGATTAATTAATAATTGAAAATACCTTAACAGATATGAGACAATATCACTATATATTTCTTTATAGGTCTTATAAAGACCTATTTGGACAATAATTTAATTTGGTTTATGGTTGATCGATATACATAATCAATATATATCATTTCTATTCAAGTGTATTTAATACATGATAAAGTATCCTTGATATATATATATATAAGGTATGTAGTAAGGCTCCATGGAATAACAATTTTAATTATACCTGATCAATAAATACATAGATGAACAATGTTTAGGAAAAGACTTCACTAGGTCTCGAATAATGAACTAATCATCATTATAGGTTATCATGTTAAAATTGACTGTAAATATGAAAATATTATCAAAACTTTGGATGATATGTTGATATCTTTCTCCATGAATTTAAAAGGCTGCTCAAATAAATATCATAAACTGGTTATGTTTTCATATAACATCAATTTAAATTCACACATTCAAATAGAACAAATTGATACTCTATACACGGGTAATCCATTCACATGGTTCCGAGGCAGTTCATATGGGAACCGTATCGCCGAACATCTTGATAGATTCCTTGGCTCAACGGATTGGATAAACCTTTTCAAAATGTACCACATTAGACACCTCACTCTTAACTGCTCGGATCACTGTCTGATTTTCATCAATTGCACCCATGACGAGAGCACTACAAAAACCAGGAAACCATTCAGGTTTGAAAGATTCTGGTCAAAAGATCGCGAGTGCGAAGAGGTTATCCGATCAGGCTGGAAGAGTGGGCAAGCAGACTTTAGAACCAATCTTCACCAAGTGGCGTCTGATCTGAAGACATGGAGCTCCACTAAATTCCATCACCCAGACCGGCAATGCAATTTTCTTGAAAGGAAACTATGCTCTCTTCTCAGCAAACCCCCAACTAGCAGCATACTCTCCAAAATTAGCGAAACCCAACGAGATCTGTATGCTTCCCTAAGCATCAAGGAAGGTTTCTGGGCTATGCGAGCGCGCGATACCCATATTGCAGAAGGGGACGATAATACCCGATATTTCCACCAGAAAGCTTCAGCTAGATGCCGAAAAAACTTTATTTCTTGCATATTAAAACCAGACGGAAGTAAAGTGTTAGATGCAGGGGGATCCAAGATATGTTCTTGAGATACTTTCAGGATCTTTTCTCCGTAGGACACTCCAACATTTCTGCGGAGATAGAGGATTGCATTACACCTGTGATTTCTGATGAGATTAACAGACAGCTTTCCAAAGATGTGATGGATGACAAGACACTCCAGGCATTAAAACAAATCCACCCTACGAAGGCCCTGGGTCCAGACGGTTTCCATGCCCTCTTCTTCAAGAATTACCGGCACATCATTGGCCAAGACATCTGCAATCTGATGAGGAAGATTTGGGCGGGGAAAATGGACCTGTCGACTATTAATGAAACAGTACTTACCCTCATTCCCAAGATGAAAAAACCACTTATGGTCTCGGACTTTCGACCTATCAGTCTGTGCAATGTCTCGTATAAGATCTTCTCAAAGATCCTTTATAATTGACTGCATCCATGGTTACCCGACATCATCTTGGAGAACCAAAGTGCTTTTGTGGAAAAGAGATTAATCACTGATAATGCCATTATTTATCATGAAGTCTTTCATTCCATGAAAACATTCTCACAAGCGAAGAGAGGTATCATGGATAGGAAATTGGATATGGCTTAGGCCTATGATAAAGTGGAGTGGAACTTCCTCAGATTCGTGATGCTAAAGATGTGTTTCTTCACCAAATGGATTGACATGATCATGCATTGTGTCTCGTCTGTGTCTTTCCGTATTAATGTCAAAGGGGTGCTCACCCGAAGCTTCTCCCCATCCCATGGCCTTCGCCAGGGAGACCCTCTTTCACCCTTCCTTTTTATTTTGGTGGCTGATGTGTTCTCTAATCTTCTTTCTAGGGCAGCCTCCTCTAACAGAATTCATGGGGCGAAAGTGTGCCTCAATAGTCCTCCGATCTCCCACCTCTTCTTCGCCAATGATTGCCTTCTATTTTCCAGATCTACCCACAATGAGTATACCTCCATATTACAGGTGATTCAACAGTACGAGTGAGCATCTGGACAAACGATCAACCAAGGAAAATCAGAAATTTCTTTCAGCTCTGGAGTCCCTCAGCCAAAAAGAGAAGAACTCTGTTCTACAACAGGAATCCCGATGGTTGAAAAGCATCAGAAGTATCTTGGGCTCCCGACAGTGGTTGGTTGGTCCAAGAAAGAAATTTGTACAGCTATTGTGGATCGAATTGAAAAAAAAATCCAAGGATGGGCCCCCAAAAAAATCTCCAAATACGGCAAGGAAACTCTCATTAAGGCGGCTCTTAAATCCGTTCCCAGCTATTTTATGTCTATTTTTAAGCTTCCTACCGCGGTTATTACCCAGATTCACTCCAGCATAGCCAACTTCTGGTGGGGTCGAAATGATGACAGAAATAAAGTCCACTGGATCGCCTGGCCTACACTTTTCCAACCCAAATCCGAAGGCAGAATGGGCTTCCGAGACCTTTCTCTCTTTAATGATGCACTGATGGATAAACAAGGATGGCACCTTGTTAATCATCCATCATCTCTCTGCACGTGAGTTCTCTGGGATAAATATTTCCCACATAAGGATTTCCTGGAATCCCATCTTGGCTACCGACCCAGTTTTCTCTAGAGAAGTATTTGGGGTGCTCGCAATCTTTTGAGTAAAGGACTAGGATGGCGGATTGGAAATGGGTTAACTGTTAAAATTTGGTCTGATCCCTGGCTCATTGATTCAGTAGGCGTGAAGGCATCATCTCCTATCCATCCAGGCTCCGAACACGCCACAGTCCGATGCCTTTTTGCTGATCAGGGGGCGGGGTGGTGCATGGAAAAACTCTACTCTTGGTTCAATGAGAGGGACAGAAGGATCATTCTGAGTATCCCCTGTGTCCTAGATGCAGGCCCAGACCATCTATACTGGACCAATGACACCTCGAGAGCTTACGCGATGAAATACGGTTACCGGCTCGCTCTCGGTGCGCGAACAACTGAAGGGGATGTGAAGCCCAGGAAATCAATTTGGAAGCTCAATGTTCCCCCTAAAATCCGCTTTTTATGGTGGCAGGTATGCACTGGTATCCTTCCTACTAATAGCCTCCTAGCCTTCCGACATTTTTCAAATGACAATTCATGCCCCTTCTGCCCTTTTGTCCCTGAATCCCCTCTTCATTCTCTCATTCAATGCCCCGGGGCTCAGGAGGTTTGGAATTGCGGGGGATCTTCCATGGATCTTTACCTGGACGCTGCCTCAGATCTTACTTATCTCATGATGCGATGGTGCTCCTCCTTTTCACCGGTTAAAGCAGGCTCCCTATTCATTTTGTCCTGGATTATCTGGGATCGGCGTAACGAAGCCATTTTCAATCTTTTTCTTAGGCCCCCCAAATTTTGGATTGATCGGGCATCATCTTGGATTGCGGGTTGGCAGCACCACACTGAGAAGCAAAGATTCGTCACCCCCTTTCCTCACTCCCAACATTGGCACCCCCCACCGGAAGGGACTATTAAGATTAATGTGGATGCCTCTCTCCCTAAAGATGGACCTGTTGGATTAGGTATGTTGGCCCGGGACAACCATGGACATCTTATTGCAGCCAAACATGAATCTCGCCACGCACTTTGGGAGCCCTCAGTCGCGGAGGCTGCCGCCATCCTTTCTAGGTTAAATTTTTCAAAAGACCATGGATGGGACTCAATCCACATCGAATCCGATAGTCTCACCATCATCAATGCCATCAATCTCAATGACGGTGGGATACAATCTTTTGGATCCATCACTCGGAGTATTCACTCTCTCAGGCAAAGCTTCATTTCTTGCATTTTCTCATTCATCAAAAGGGAAGGGAATGAGGCCGCTCACCAGCTGGCAGCCGTTGGCCCTCCTTACGATGATCTGCTCTGGCTTGACCACTTCCCACCTTGGTTATGTGCTTGTATTTCAGCTAATCATCGTCTTTAATGAATTTCGTCTTTAGTCAAAAGAATATTGATAGAGGTTCTATAATGATTATCAATGATGAGTTATAAAGTTTGAATTTGGGGATAAATCATTCCTTCAAATATCACCATGGATATGGTTTATGATATTTGGGAATGAGGAAATTCTTAAACCTGGACACTTTAGCCACTTTAATAATATTGATCGTATATAAACTATAGCTTATTAATTAAATTATATATCAAACACCTCACAAGTTCCTTATATGTTAGATATATGTAATTTATTATATTTCATACAAGATAAATCACAAATATTGAGATCGAAGGTGGTATAATTGGAACATGATCATTATTTTGAGGAATAAATAGTGTAGATCCTAGATCATAGAGAAAATGTACTACTGAATCATATCACTAATAGGTCAAGTCACAATAGTGAATTTGTATGTTTAAGGATATAACATTGGAACCAAATAATATAACATGAAAAATGTTCCCAGATCTATTTTATATGGGAATAAAAAAGTTTAGGGAAAAATATTTTTTGTTGATAGAGTCTTATACCTCAAACAATATAATTAATTTTCATTAAATAATTCATATATATTAAAAAGATTATTTAAAATGAAATAACAAACTAAAATGAATAATTATTTATTTCATTATGGTATAATATAATAATGTGAAATTATTTTTTTTAATATTATAATAAATTTATATAAAACATAATTACATAATTTATAACATAAATAAAACCACATGTAATTAAATAGACTTAGAATTCATGTATCCATATTCATACTCTATTATATAGATTATACAATAGATAATATATTTGAAATGAGTGATAAAATTAAAATGTAATATATATTTTGTGGAATGAAATAGAATGAATGATTTTAGTAAATCACGAAGGCTTATATATTAGAATGGAAAAGGAATAATGTCCATTATATTACAATTATAGATATGGTCATTTGTTATGATGTCATAATGTATATATGTATTGAATATTTATTTTGAAATATGGCCATTTTTAAAAGATGAAAATATATTAAAAATAATACAATTGACATTTAAATAACATTTTATATGAAAATTTGGAATAATATAAAAAGGAAAAAATTTCTTTGGTAAAAATATCATGTATTCTAAAAAATACATATTTTAATATGTCATGTTTGTTTTTTTAAAATTAAATCTACCACATTAAAATAATAAATATAAAGATATTTATTATTTATAAATATATAAAAATTATCAAAAATTCATGTAATGATTACTAATCCATAAGAAATAAAAATAAACACTTTTAATGAATATTATGATTTTTTGGAAAAAAATATATTTTATATGATACCTATTTTTATAACGAAGTTAATTTTAATAAATTTTTGTAAAATAATTTATTAAAATTAATATCATATTTGGAATCACAATATTAATTGAAGTGCCTAGGATTAGGTTGCTCTACTGAGAGGGGTGGGGGGTGAATCAATAAAGGCTTGATTTTATAAATTCTCTTCACATATTATTCAACCTTGGTGACTTGTTAATGTATGATACACTCCAAAATAAAATTACACATTCCCTTCACATATGAAAAACATGTTAATGTAAAGAACACATATTTTTAACCAGGTTTAACTCATTATTGTAATGAATATTTCATTCAATAGTTTGTTAGTCTCTCGAACCATGGATTCATCACTATAAGAAAAAATATTTACAAAATTATAACATGATAGTAAGTAATAACTATGGATTTATAGATTCACAACAAACAAATAAGCATTAAACTTCTTTCAAAAATTTTGGGAATAAATAATAAGAAATATCCCTTTAAATATTCAGTTTTATTAGCATCATAAGATCTTGATCTTCCTCCACAAGCCTACCAGATATTTAACTGAATCATACTCACTATGTTTAGCATTTTATGGTGACCTGAAACATGATTTTCAAACTCAAATCAACCCACTTAATGTTATAGATCAAATAGATATAGATAATGGCTTCTAAACATTGGTAATGAGATCTCTTCTTCTCTATTTTTTATACTTAACTCAATATCACTCACACATCCTCTCTCATAGACTACACTACATATTTAGGAAACTCAGAAATATAGAATAAAAATTAATTCTACAAATATCATTTACAACACAAAATTCTCAAAAAATCACTCAAAATAATCATACACCACAAAACTTTTTCTTTCCTCACACGATTAACTATAAAACTACACACTATAGTCTTGGAATATTATAATGTTTTAAATAACTTCATGTATCCTATAGAATCCCACTTTTAATATTCTTCTCTTTCATTTCTAAAAAAACCCTATTCAAGAATATTCTCCAGATTTGAACACCATAATATAATAATTCACAAATAAAAACATTTTTGAATTCTATATGTACCCACTATTTTATTCATTCAACTGAATTAGATTCCATTATCATCACCATAAACTAGTTTGTGGTGTGAGGAATGTCTATACGACATAAAATCTAAGGACCTAGTAGCTTGAAAATCCATACTCAAAAGTATATAAAGAATCACTACATTCACTAATTCATCTTATTATTTGAACATTAATCAAGAGAAACATCATCACATTAAAATAACATAATAATTTTCTATTGTTCATTATTCAATAATCACAATTTAACACTCTATAACAATTTTTTAGATAAATATGCTTGAAAGGTCCAAAATATAGTTGCAATGATAACTCTTTTCAAACTTTTTCAAAAATCATCTTGAATCACATTTTAAAGGTGTTGGTTAAATCATTACAGATGATCATAATAGTCATCATGTTTATGAAAACATGAATTTTAATCTATAAAACTTCATAAAATATTCTCTATGTACTAATTTCATGCGCTATATGAGAACACTATTTTATACGACTTTTGAATTCATATAAAAGTGAAAAGTCATATGCTCCTCCTTGGAATTCATATGATTCCTATTAAAAAAAAATCTCACATGTATTTGAAGTATTAGAAAATGTATGAATTCATATGAAATGAAGTCATATAGGATTTTAGTGAACAACTTAGGGTTTTCATAGAAATCATAAAAAATCCACCAAATTCATACAACCATAGCCCAAATTTATAATAAATGTTCAAAGTTATGCTATCTACTTCCAAAGTCCTATAATATAATTTCAATTTCATACAATTAAGACTTATTCAAATTTTATAATTCCACACTTTAAAAACAATACTCATGACTTATTTATTTAATATCAGTGCCTATCATCACATCTAAAAAACACAACTATCATCTCAATCAGTATCTCATCAACATTCAACGATTCTTAACCATGATTTAAAATAAATATAAACAATTAAAAATTATAAATTACACATCAATCAACCCCTTGATTTTATGGAATCCCCATTCAAATCTTTCAAGTTCCAAAGTCTCAAACCTCTTGAGAATCATTAATCTATAAATTATCTATTATAATATGTGTATTTCACCACACCACTTGGTATGTTAATGTTTCTGAGAGAATTATATTCTATAGTGACATGAAATCATGTACATATGACTTAGAGGATCTTTCCCTCAATTAAAATTTACATATTTCACATCCATCACTTCTAAATCTCATCTCCCCTATATAGAAAAATCCACATCTCCATATGAACAAGAGTGAATATTCTCTATTTCTCTTTTTTTGGTAAGTAATTTTTTCACTATTTCTACCCCTTTTCTAATAAAATACAATTCCTTTTGGGGGTATAATTTCATATATTATCATGTAAGAGGTGAGGGATGAACATGGAGTTTCAACCTCAACTTATAAAATCTTTGTCTTGGATTTACTTTTGTGAAGCTATTTAAAAGCTGATTCTTAGTAAAAATATAACCCAACCTGATATATGTTTTGGAAACTATATATTTAATTAAATAATAGAAAATTTATATATTATTTAATATAGAGATTTTCATAGGATTATTTTACAAATCAATTGTTCTTTTAATGACACAATATAACCTCATTGAACTCTTAGTTTCAACCTATAAACTTGAACAATGAAAATTCATTAATAAAACATATGTACACACCTAAGTGGAAGATATATAATTTTCGTCACCTTTTCTAAGTTTCATTTTGGTTTTCTTCTTACTTGAGAATCTTACACATCCCTCACCAATGAATAAATTCACACATGAATTGAATCTTCTATAAGTACAATCACATTCACAATCTTCATTAGTAAATCCCAGAAACTTCGAATCTATGATATATCTATATACTAGTCAAAACTTTATTGTGACCTTCACATATACTAGAACCCTATTTTTTACAAGCATGTGTGAATACCTTAGGTTACTCTGAAATCTTGCACAAAGTTTTACTGCATAGACTATGTTAGTCCATGAAGTTGTCAAATACAACAAGCTTCCAATGACATTTATAAACTCTTTTTGATAAAAATTTACACTATTACCAACATTGAATAGTTTTGTGATAAATAAAATTGATGTTTAATATTCTCTTTATTCTTCCCTTCTAAACATTTTGGTTGAATCTCTAGAATATTTTTCATGGGATAAAAATATGTAATCAGATTTCTACTCAACCTGTAATGCCAGAAAGCTTGTCAACTCTCCCAATAATGTCTTCTCAAACTTATTTTGTATCTTCTTAGAAAACTCCTCAAAAAGATGAAAATTGTAATTAGAATAAATTATATAATCAACATAAACTATAAAAATAAATCTCCATATGGACAACACCTTTATATACAAATTGTTGTCAACATTCCCCTTTGAAAATGTTATTTTTCTAGTAAGTCATTATTTTTTGAATAATAGACTCTAGGATTATAATTCAATACATATGGAGACTTTTTGAGTTTAAATACCATATTATGATTAAAATAAAAAATTTAACACTTTGTTTTTTTTAAAAAACTTCTTCCTCAAGTTTCCTATTAAGAAATGATGATTTCACATCCCTTTGATAAAATTTATAATGCTTGTGTATAACCACTGATTGAAATATTCTTAAGGTTTATGACATTACTAATGGGGAAAATGTTTATTCAAAATCAATTACTTATAATTGATAATATCCCTTATAGATAAATCTTTAATTTTTTCTTGTAATATTACCCTTTTCATTATTTTTGTTAATAAACACTAACTTGGTGCCAATGATATGTTTATCTTTTAGTATTCAGAAAATATCACATGTGGTGTTATTCTTAATTTTATTCATCTCATAATTGATACATTATAACCAATATTCATACTCAATAGCTTCATACACAGTTCTCATTTTAACCTTTAATATAAGAGAAGTAAAAATTTCAATTCTAAGCCTCCTTCTAGTTTGAACACAAAATTCTTATTTACCAATGATATTTTCGGTTTTAACACATTTTCACCCTTTAAAATAGCTTGTATTAATTTTATGAAAGCTAATATTTAACAATTGATTGTTATGAATAAATTTTAATATCATTGAGTTTAATTAGATATTCTTTTTTTATCCTACTAGTTTGATACATTCTTGCCATTTTCTATTGAAACTTCAAAATATTCTTCAACCATTTGACCAGATGTGAATAGATTTTCAATAATTTTTACATCATAAAAGTATACTAACTTGAGAAACAAATTTTTCATGAACTTTTACTCACTAATATTAGATAATTATTTCATAAATAACCCTTCATTAGTATTCCATTCAACCTTTACCATATTTATTTATTTTATCATTATAAATCATGGAATACCAAATACTTTGAAGTACTTTATAGTTTGATTATTTTTACAACATATACCACAAGGAGTAAAATTTGAAAAATTCCTCAAGATATATATGTTCTGAAATTGTACAATAGTACATATAGATTTTCTCTAAAAATATTTTGAGACTTACTTTTAGCTAACATTGTCCTACCCATCACAACAATGCTTCTATTATTCCTCTCAGTAAAACTATTTGGTGTGATAGTATATGGTGTGTGGGATTGGTGATCGATTACATGTTTATTAATATTAATTTCAAATGCATCACTTTTATATTACTTTCCATTATCTAATTTCAATTTCTTGATAAATATTCCTAACTCTTTTGCAACATGTGTCTTGAAAAATTTTAACATCTTAGTAGCTTCTAACTAGTGCTTAATAAACATTAAATTGGTAATTTGAGTGTAATAACCAATGATTGTGATGAAACATAAAACAAAACTTTTTTATATTTTTCTCATGTGATTATATAAATTAGTGCAGAAAAGTTTTGGTGGTCTGGTAGATATAATTTATACCTTCTTATTATATTTCAGAGTCATATTTTCCTTTTTACATACTCTAAAAATATTTTCACTTTACGTTTTCATCTTGGGAAGATCTCTTACAACATAAAAAAGTGATTCATTTGAAATTAACAGGATTCATAACATACTCTCATCTCTCCCCCAAGAACAGGATTCATAAGGACCAATAATTAAAAAAATATTTCCATTTGTTTATTTTCCTTGAGATATGATCCTTCAATCCATTAATATTTTAATTATACAAGAGTATTTATTGAAAATATCCCCATGTACATCATCATAGATATGGTTAACACTAAAAATATTGTGATTCAAACCTTCTACTTATAAAATGACATTAAATTTTATATTTGAGCCTTAATTTTAGTCATTCCAATACCATGTATTTTTAGAGAACAATAATTTCAAAAAGTGACTAATGTTTATTCATGTATCTGATTTTTTTTGGAATCTTCATAACACTTTTCATGTGGGTATACCACCCAATACCAATAACTAATGACTTTTTTCTTCTGCTAGTCTTAAATGCAGCATCAACCAGACATGCTTTTTCTTCCTTGGGATTCTTAGTTCCCTTCCCTTTCTCAACATAGGGAACCTATACTATAAATATTTTCATACAATTCAATACACTATAATACCAATACTCACATATTCTATACACTTAATTAGGACACTCAAATTTATTATAAGTTAGAAAACTATAAATATTTCTCTTCACGACCTATATTTTCTAAGAATATGATTCCATATCCTATGAAAAACTCCTCCCATACATCATGCCTATTTTAAAGTAGTGACATGTTGTAGCAATATATATAGGTCCTATTCCCAATCACTTCATATCATAAGGAAAATCCTTGAAATTTGAATCTTCTAGAATCATAAAAATTATGCCTTAATTTTAATCTAAATTTTTTTATTGCTATAAATTTTGGTTTTGATGCTTGTATTTGGGTGTTTGAGATCTTCCAAAGTTCCCCTTTTCATATAATGATATAGGAAAATTTTTATCCATATTTATTTTGGTCCAAAATTGAATATATTTCTATATTTTACCTATATTGTTAATGA
This sequence comes from Viscum album, assembly GCA_963277665.1. NCBI lineage: Eukaryota > Viridiplantae > Streptophyta > Magnoliopsida > Santalales > Viscaceae > Viscum > Viscum album. The sequence goes on along the minus strand of OY728166.1, from coordinate 1,007,350,162 downwards.
AAATATATTTACATGAAAATTCATTAGGAAAATCTTCAACCTATTTTTTTTAAAAGTTCCCTCAACTACTTTAGTCTATTTAGCCCAAATGTCAAAAAAGTTTTTGAAGTCATCCTATATATTCATAATATTAATCTTATATATAAGAATATTAGATTAAATCTTAGATAATTTATGCTCTTTTAAATAATGTCCATATTCTAGATCCTTCAACATCTTTTAATGATCAAAATCTTTTAACTAAAAATCCTTGATTTCATTAGTATATACTAGTTCATCCATGAAAAGATCATTATTCTTTTTAGTAAACTTATTGTTTTCTTTTACCAACTATTTATTTTCATTATTTAGCATGGTATTATGATCTAGAAAATATTCATGATATTTTTTAATCATGTGTTCTATTAAATTTGGTTATGAATCACCTTATTCACTAATTTAAGTGTCAATGACCTTTTCAACATTAGTTATGAAACTAAAAAATTTATCACCATATTAAATTTCAGATTCATTGATAGATGAATGAACAGATTCTTCTACTTTAGGAGTCATATTTATTCTCCTTCTTCTATAAAATTTCTTCTTTCTTCTACCAAATTTATATGATTAATTTTAGATTTTATCCCAAAATTTTCTTTGATATTTCTCATAATCTTCAAAATAAAAATCTATTTCCTTCTCCTTAATATAGCCAATGGAAAAATGCCCAATTCTAATAAATTTGTAGCATTATAGGAAACATGATTTTTTTCTTTCCCTTGATCTTCTTGAACCTCTTTTAAATGAGATAAATAATTATTTTATAGCCTCCATCATTATATTCGTTTTTATATTCACTTGAATTTTCATCACAAGTATTATCATTGATTTTCATATTTCTCTTGGCCTCAAAATCAATTTCATCTTTATCCTTATTCTTGAATACTGAGAGTTTTATCATATTATAGTCTATGAAAATATTATGTAATTTATTAAGTGAGTGGTATTATCTATCTTCAAGAGTTCAGATCATATGGTCAATCCTATTTGAAAAGTTACTCATACATTTTCTAACAATGGTAAAATCATTAATCTTTTCACCATTCCCTTATGAATTTCTTATAATTTCAATAAATCGTATAAAATAATCATCAATATTATCTTCTTTAGTTATATTTGAATATTCAAATCAGATTCAAATAATTTTTAATTTAACCACTTTCCTTTCACATTACCTTCATAGATACTTTCCATCTTGTCCTATATTTCTCTAGATGATTCAAGTCCCATCAATTTTGCATAAAATATTTCTTAAAAACATATTAGAATAATTTTTTCCTTACTATCAACCACCATATTTATTTTAACTATAAATTTGATTGGATCATTACCTTAAATGGGTGGATAACTAATAACAATAACATCTATAAACTTTAATACAATGGATAAAAGATATGGAAAAACATAATATTACAACTATGATATTTATTTACATAAAATATAATAATACCCCTACTAATAACATAATTTAGACAATCTATCAGAAGAACCTAGATGGATTAAAATGAGGAAATCATGCTCTAATACTAGTCGAAGTTCCTAACATTAGGTTGCTCCACTGATGGGGGGGGGGGGTGAATCAGTGGATGATTCTTTTTATAAATTTTATTTACATTAAATTTAACCAATAGGACCTTTTAATGTCTAATAACCTCTAAAATAAAATCACAACCTTATTTATCACATGAATATAATATAAATACAAATACCATTTTTACGTGGTTAAACCCCTTCCTGGAATTACCACTCCTTTACATGGATAGATAGTCCCTTAAACCATGGATTATTCACTATAAGAACACCAATTTAAAATATTATATCATGATAATAAATTTATACTACACATTTCTAGTGTCACAACATACTGAGTAGATTCAAATTAATTATAAATTGATAGGGAAAAAAGATTGAGGAAGATATATTTAAGGCTTTTGTTTCTTAAAAAATAACATATCATGATATTATTCCATGATATTACAAAATATTCAAATAAATTTATCTTACCCTATGAAACATTTTATGTAGACCTACATCCAAATTAAAAGAATTATATCATCTCATTGAATGCTAGAGATTAAATAGATATAGATTATGGATTCTAAACTTCATTACCATGCTCCATTATTGTCACATCCATGACTTTTTTTAAAGTCTTTTTTCATTTAATTTCTATTCCTGATTTGTTTTGGGGGTTTACCATGCATTTTGGTGGAAATGGCGGGTTTTAAAAATTTGGGCCAAACCGTGAGCCCATTTCCAGATTTAAAATCCAATTTTTTTCTTTTATAAATCCTTCATTTATCAACATTTTTTATCCATTACGATTCATACATGTCCTAAACTGACCTATTAACACCACCATGTAAATTTGGATCCTTTATAAATCCATAATCATGGTGTATTTGGGTTTTTACTTAAGGTATTAGGCTTGCACGTAAGCCCATTTTCTGCTTAAAATGTTTTTTAACTCTTTAATATCGCCTTCATTTTTTATTTTTGTTTTTTGATTCCACCTAACTATCTAATCCAATATCCCTAGGATCACCCCCATTATTGGTTTCATATTTTTGGATCTCATTTGAATAGTGAATTAGGGTGAATATTTTTAGGGTTTCTCAAAGCGTCTAGATTTGAGAAGGTAACTTGATTCCTTCATAAATAATTCATTGTTCACTCTTTTCCCCCCATTTTAGTCCCCACATGACCTCTTCAGCCTCATTTTAGCCTCACTATCAGGTTTTGTTGGTTAGAGATTCAACATTTGGTTAATTTAGGGAGATTTCTCCAAGATTCCATCAAGTAAGTGTTCCTCCCTTCCATTTCTTCCATTTCCTTAGGGTTTCATCCCACTTTCTGGAAGCTCCAAAGTGTACAGAAGTTAGGGTTTGAACCTAGGGTTTGACATGGTGTCTGTTTTTTTGTAATCTTGAGATTTTATGTTTCTCTTCATTTCCTTGTGGTGCGGCGGTGGTGCGCTTGATTTTTCACACCAAGATTTGAGGGTTTCGACTCAACAGGTAGGTGATTCCATGGTTAACCATTCCTTGATGAGTTAGTTTGATTTTTTACTAGTTTTTCATATTACCCATATGACGTGTGTGGTGTGAAAACCATTTTTAGGGATTTTGTTAGGAATTTAATTTTATAATTGCATTTTTGTTGAAGTTGTGAACTTTTCGAATGTAACACATGTGGTATATTTTGTGGTAGTTTTATAAAATATGAAATTGATTTATTAGTTGTTTAAAGGGGATGAAAATTATGTTTTGTTAATTCCTTAGTGTAATGTGGTCCTTGGAAGTGGGTTTTTGGAATAGGTTTGGTGTATAAAACTTTGTTATACTTCTTGAGAGCATTTTATGAAAATTGGTTTTTTCAGTTGTATCTTTCGTGGTATTATTCGAGGTGATTTTATAACACTTGAAAGTGGTTTTATAAATGTCTCTAGGGATGAAAATTATACTTTGGTAGTGTTTTTGTGTGGTTTTTTCCTTGAAATATGGGTTCTAAATGGGTTTTATGAGAAAAGTTTGGGTATACTATTTAGAAATGTTTTATGAAAGATTTGAATGATTTAATGATTTATGTAGGAGGTGAAACCATATTTTAATACTCTTTTGGAGTGTGTATATTTTAAAATGGTACATTTTAAATGTTAAAGGGTATGTTTTGTGATGTGTTCCATCTTGTAAATTTTTTATAAAAATGTTTTAAGGATTTACTAAAGTGTGTAAGAGATGTGAAAGTGATGTGGGATGTTTTGTGTGAGTGTGATGTGCAGAATAGATTTGTGTTATGAAAGGGGTATTATGAAACATATGAGTGGGATATTATGTTATTTGGAATATCTTTTAATGGTTTTATAAAAAATTTTAATGGACTTTTGGAAGTGTTAAAGAAATGTGAAAAGTGTTGTGGGCTATTTTGGTGCGAGTCGGATTTTAAAATCAATTTGAATGAAAAGTGGACTTTTGTGACTTGTGTGGTTTACATGTGGAATTTTTGGTAAATTTTTTATGTGTAAATGATATTTTCATGTGAAAATTATATTTCTTGACTTGTTTAACTTATTTGAGAACAAGGGGAAAACCCAGGTATCTAGGTGGGTGGACGTGTACTAGTATGCTAATGAATCCATGGGGTTTGGCCTTAGTTTCACTTAGCAAGATTGACACTTAAAACTCTAAATAAACTATGATTATGATGATTGGGGACCACTAGGTTATGGGTATGTTCCCTACTAGTGGATCATTCATGAGAACGAATATTTGTGATGGTTACTCTCACTGAGATACGAGGTACCTGAGACCCACAGCTAGCTAGTGCCTAGGGGTTATTTCCCATTGCTTGTACTCATTAGATCCTTTATACTTACCATCTTCATAAAATATATTTGGCTGTAAAATTCAATAGTTTTTTAATTTATTTTAAAAGTGTTGATTCTTTAAATTATCCCACCTGAAAACTAATTTTGTTAAGTTGCATCTTTTAGAAATTGTAAATAGAAATTACATGTTTTTTAAAACCTGCATGATTTTCATCTTTGAATGTTTATCGCATGGAATATCTTAGTGGTGGTATACTAATAGGATTTTTATCACATCATACTTACAACTTTGGTTGTAAGTATACTTGGTTATTTTGTTATCGCAGGTTTGGGTACAACTTTTGTGCCAACAGTTCAGGTTTTTACCGGTTATTCGTGATGTGGTGTTGTGGATATGGCTTGAGGGAGGTGCCTCTGGCCATGTGTAGGTTATTGGGCAGTACTTATTTGGTTTTGTAACTTTTTAATGGCCTTTAAACACTGTTTTAACTAATATAATTCAGTTCTAAAATTTTGTAAAAGACAATTTTAGTTGAAAAATCCAGATTTGTTTTATTGAGTTTGTTTGTTGTTTAATGTTTATAAACTCAGGTAAATCATTCAAAAAATTCATTTTATGATACCCCAGAAATTATTACAGACCATGGGGATTTGGAACACCCTTCTATACTTGTCATGCGATGAGTCAGGTGCTAGTTTTGATGGTGACCAGATTTGGTTCGTGACAAAATGGTATTAGAGGAGGTTTATGTTAACTATTTGGGTCATGTTATTTGGGGAAGAGTTGGGATAGTCTGGAGTTAGGATTGTCGAGACTTAGAATTCTAGTAATGGGTAGTGTGCCTGATCACCACACCTCATGATGGGATTCAAGTCACCATGGTAGGTCGGGACTTATCTAATTCCTTTGTTTTTTTGGTTTGATAATGCTTTGGGGAAATGAAAAGAGAGTTGGGTAATGGTCTCAGTGAGATCACAGGGCCTAGAAATCCATGTGGAGCCAGAGATATTACCATAGAACACTCTCCATGATGGTGAAGTGATTAGTGTATGGCCTCCAACAATATTTCTAAGTCATCCACTGAATCTAGTTCCCCCTCGCATTGTCTTGTGTCCTTTAGTTTTTAAATCTTGGAAGTTCGGTTTTAAAGTAAAAATGGCATTATTTTAAGAAGCATAAGTTTTTTGTGAAATTATTTTCAAATAAAGAGGGAATGGTTTGATTTTTTAAATGGTGTAACTAAAATTTCATATTTTTTTGAGTTAGGAAAATGGTGTGTTTACGCCTCTTTTAAAACTAGGAAGTATGTTAAAGTTGGTTTTGAATTGTTTCCAATAGAGTTTTATAAACCATTGAAAGGTGTTTTAATGGGATGAGATGTTTTGAAATTAATGCATTTGACTTGGAAGTCAGTTTTCATTTGAATGATTGTTCCTTTCTGAAAAGTTTTGTAAGCGGTAATTTGGGTTCGATTTCATGGTTAGCAGTATTGATAAAAAGGAAGTATTGGTTTATTGTTTTGGTTTTGAAAAGTGGAAAGAGTTATTATTTTAACCTTTGGTATTTTCGTGAGCAACCACATTCATGGGGTTATATGGTATAATGGATGGTTAATGGCATAACTAGATGGGCGTCGAGATAGATATAAGGAGGGTGCCTGGTGTAGCATAGAAACATGCATGTGTAAGGCCCATGGGGTACCATTGGTGGATACCGCTAACTGCTGAACCGTTTGTTTTCAAAGAAATGTTTTTAAAAGGAAACATTGATGTATTTATGAGTGTTTTGGTATGGTGTGTATTATTTGTTTTTGTAAATGTTGACATTGTGTAACGTTTTGAGTCCAAGAACCCCTCTTGTTTGAACGATGTTTTGGGTTTGTGTTTGGTCAGTAAGCTGGGTTGAAGGGCTGGTTAGTGGTCTCTTCAGAGAAAAGTTTGGGAATATTTTAGGGTGGTTCCACTCATTTGTTTGGATCTTGACCAATGGACCAGGTTGGTTGGGTCCTTGGGTTCTCTCATTGGATAAGGTACGCCCCCATTAAAGGTTAGTGCAAAACTGAAGTGCAACCTGGATTGTTTCACCGTTGTAAAATCCTCCAGTTGATCAATGTATGGAATATTTTCTCGAGATTTGTATAATGAGTCTAAAACCTTTAATTTTTGGGTTTGAGGATACTCTTGAGGTGGGATAGTGCTCGTGGAAGGTTAAAGGAGACCATAGTTTCTTAATTTTTTTGATTTATTGAAGGTAGAAGTGGTCTTGGGTTGTTAGTGTGGATGAGTGTATGGATGGTGTCTAAGAGGGACTTTGAGTCCTTCATAGTCTCTTTGAATTAGAAGTTCACGTTAAACCAACAGTGTGGGAAATATGGTCATGAGAGGCCATTATGGACACCTTCTGGAATTGTATTTTGTTTGGGGATTTAGTATAAGGTCCTTTTCCATGCATTGTTTCCATCAATCACAATGGTCATATTCGGTGATGCCTTGTGATTTTGTGTGCTCATTTGACTATAAAGGTAAAGGTTATGCAATCCTATGAGGGTCTCAATTATGTTGGGAGTATGTCTCCCTTGGAAAAAACCTAAAATCCTCTATCTTAGAGGAAGGTGTTTATATGTGTCCTCTCCTTCTGTTGTTTCTCACCCAAAGAAACAAGGTGTAATGTGTGTACATATTCTGATCCATTGTATCAGTGAAATGTTAGGTTTTGGTAAAGTGATTTCTGGAGTGTTTTATGTCTTAGTGAACCCATTGGGGTATGCAGTGTAGTTATTTATGGAATTGAATGAAGAAGTTCCATATAGGGGTTTCCAAAACCTAACTGCGAGGCCGAAGATGCTTCAATATTTTGAGCTCCAGTCATAGGTACCGAAGAGAAGATGGTGCATAGTTAGGGGAAATCCTAGGGTTGTTTAAACCCTTGTACAAGTCCTACTATCAGTATGAATGATAGGAAGAGTTTAAACCTCTGGTGTCATCATCTTTCTTCTGTTATTCCCGTTCGATGGAAAGAGGTGGAGGGCCTCGTGCCCATGTTTGTCACCTAATGTCTTTCCTTCCCCCTTGAGTTTCCATTGAGTTTTTGGAGAAAGGTTTAAAATTTGGATAGACAGGTTGAGCGCATGGTTTTCACATGGTGAGTTGTAACCATGCCCCAGAAAACCATGAAGATATAAGGACCCACATGGTTAGCGCACAGTTTCCTAAACTGGGCGGACTAACCATGCGGTCGTCCCAACTCTTTGAGTTTTGGGGTCTTTCTGTACTGGCCCATGCTGGTCAATTAAGATGGTTGGTTCTTATGTTGGGGAGAACCACCATGGGTCTCATTTACGTTCTTTTGGAAATGTCTAATGGATGTCTACCCCTTGTACTAGGGAGTCCGTTCGGGCCTCCCCTTGTTAGTGTCCCGATTCAGTCTCGGGAAAAATTTAAGTTGTCTCTTATATTGGGGATCCCATTTGTGTCTCCTCATAATAGTAACTCAGTTTTGTCCTTGGTCTTGGCTTGGAAGTGGGTAGTCTCATTTGGAGATATCTAACTACCTACATCTTCCTTGAGTAAATGTTGGGATTGGAGAGTTCCAAATGGTTTAGTTATATCAAGGTAAGTGTAACCTTGTTCGATGTTGTTGTTTGTTTGGGTAAATTGCTTGAGCCTTGTTCAGATAGTGTTTGAGGAGTTTTCTTTTGTGATAAATCCTGAATGTGCTTGATCATTTCAGTAAAGTGGTGTATGTTTTGGTTGTTAAGTATTCCTTACTTAATTGATCATTGGAGGTATTTTGGCTTTTTGGGGCGAAGCTTGGAAAATGAGTCCATTTCAGCCTTTTGGTTGGGTTTGGTTTTTTCTTTTGGACTTGCTATGGATTTTAGAGGGTGGAAAGTTTTATAGTGGGTATAATTTTAACATCCACAAATTTATTTAGAGTAATTTTTCATTTAATTTCCATTCCTTATTTGTTTTGGGGGTTTATCATGCATTTTGGTGGAAATGGTGGGTTTGGAAAATTTGGGCCAAACTGTGAGTCCATTTCCCAATTTAAAAACCAATTTTGTTTCTTTTATAACTCCTTAATTTTTTTAACATTTTTCATCCATTAAAATTCATACATGGACTCCCCTGACCTATTAACACTACCATGTTAATTTTGAGCCTTTATAAATCCATAATCATGGTGTATTTGGGTTTTTACTTAAGGTATTGGGTCTTCCCATAAGCCCATTTTCTGCTTTAAATGTTTTTTTTAATTTTTTAATATCTACTTCATTTTTTATTTTTTTTTCTGGTGATTTAACCTCCTAGAATAAAATATCCCTAGGATCACCTCCATTATTGGTTTCACATTTTTAGAGCTCATTTGAACTGTGAATTAGGGAGAATATTTTCAAGGTTTCTCATACCTTCCAGATTTTAGAAGGTAACTTTCTTCCTTCATAAATCAATCATTGTTCACTCTTTTCCCCCCATTTTAGTCCCCAAATGACCTCTTCAGTCTCATTAGAGCCTCACTATTAGGTTTTTTTGCTTGGAGATTAAACATTTGGTTAATTTAGGGAGATTTATCCAAGATTTCATCAAGTGGTCCTCCCTTCCATTTCTTCCATTTCCTTAGGGTTTCATACCTCTTACATGATGTTTCAAAGTGTCTATAAGTTATGGTTCAAACCTAGGGTTTGACATGGTGTCTTTTTGTTGGTAATATTGAGATTTTAGGTTTCTCTTCACTTCCTTGTGGTGCGGTGGTGGTGCGCTTGATGTTTCACACCAAGATTTGAGGGTTTCGACTCAAAAGGTAGGTTATTCCATGGTTAACCATTTCTTGATGAGTTATTTTCTTGTTTTACTGGTTTTTAATATTCTTCGTTTGTTGTGTGTGGTGTAGAAACCGTTTTTGAGGGATTTAGTTGAGCATTTAATTTTATAATTTCATTTTTGTTGAAGTTGTGAACTTTTCGAATGTAACGCATGTTGTATCTTTTGTGGTAGTTTTATAAAATATGAAATTGATCTATTAGTTGTTTAAAGGGGCTAAAAATTCTATTTTTTAATGACTTAGTGTCATGTGGGCCTTGTAAGGGGGTTTTTGGAATAGGTTTGGTGTTTGAAACTTTGTTATACTTCTTGAGAGCATTTTATGAAAATGGGTGTTTTTATTTGTATCTTTTGTGGTATTATTAAAGGTGATTTTTTAACACTTGAAAGTGGTTTTTATAAATGTATATAGTGCTTCCAAGTATACTTTGGTAGTGTTTTTATGTAGTTTTGTCCTTGAAATATGGTTTTGAAATGGTTTTTATGATAAAGGTTTGGGTCTACTCTTTAGAATTGTTTTATGAAAGATTTGAATGATTTAATGATTTATGTAAGAGGTGAAAACATATTGGAAAACTATTTTGGAGTGTGAATATTTTGAAATGGTAAATTTTAAATGTGAAAGGGGATGTTTTGTGATGTGTGCCATCTTGGGAATGTTTTATAAAAATGTTTTAAGGATTTACTAAAGTGTGTAAGAGATGTGAAAGTGATGTGGGATGTTTTGTGTGAGTGTGATGTGCAAAATGGATTTTGGTTATGAAAAGGGTATTATGTAACATGTGAGTGGGCAGTTATGTTAGTTCAAATATATTGGAATATTTTTATAAAATTTTTAATGGATTTGTGGAAGTGTTAAAGAAATGTGAAAAGTGTTGTGGGCTATTTTGGTGTGAGTCGGATTTCAAAATCAATTTGAGTGAAAAGTGGACTTTTGTGGCTTGTGTGGTATACATGTAGGCTTTTTGGTGATTTTGTGATTTGGAAATGTTATTTTCATGTTCAAAGTATATTTCTTGACTTGTTGAACTTGTTTGAGCACAAGGGGAAAACTCAGGTATCTAGGTGGGTGGACATGTACTAGTATGCAAGTGAATCCGTGGGGTTTGAACTCAGTTTCACTTAGCAAGATTGACACTCACAACTATGGATAAAATATGATGATGATGATTTGGGACCACTAGCTTATGTGTATATTCCCTACTAGTGGCTCGTTCATGAGAACAAATATTTGTGATGGTTACTCTCACTGAAATACGAGGTACCTGGGACCCACATCTAGCTAGTGCTTAGGGGTTATTTCCTATTGATTGTGCTCATTAGATCCTTTATACTTACCATCTACATAAAATATATTTGTATGTAAAATTATGTATATTTGGAATTTATTTTAAAAGTGTTGATTCTTTAAATTATCCCACTTGAAAACTGATTTTTCTAAGTTGCATCTTCTAGAAATTGTAACTAGAAATTACATGTTTTTGAAAACTTGAATTCTTTTCATATTTGAATGTTTATCGCATGGAATATATTAGTGGTGGTATCCTATTGGGATTTGTCTCAGACCCTTCTAACACCTTTCGGTGTAAGTAGACTTGGTTATTTTGTTGTCGTAGGTTTGGGTACAAGTTTTGTGCCAACAGTTCGGGTTTTTACCGGTCGTTCGTAATGCGATGTTGTGGAGATGGCTTGAGGGAGGTGCCTATTTCCATATTAAGGTTATTGGGATGTCCTTATTTGGGTTTGTACCATTTTAATAGTCTTTAAACATAGTTTTAACTTATGTAATTTAGTTTTGAAATTTTGTAAAAGACAATTTTAGTTGAAAAATCCCGATTTGTTTTATTGAGTTTGTTTGTTGTTTAATGTTTATAATCCTGGGTAAATCATTACTAGACATCATTTTATGATACCCATGCACTTATGCCAACTCATGGGGATTGGGAATTCCCTTCGAACCTTATCGTGGGCCGGGTCGGGTGCCAATTTTGATGGTGACCAGATTTGGTTCGTGACACTTCTTCTCTATTTTTTTGATACTCATATCAATTCCAATCACACACCCTCCCTAATAGACTAATACCTATATTTTTTAAAAAATAGATTTAAAATTAATTCCAAAATATCATTTCTAGACCATCATTCTTGAATCATTACTTAATATAATCTTACACCATGACCCCTTTTCATTCCTTAAATGGTTATACAAAAAACCACAAACCCCAATCATGTAATATTGTCCACTTTTAAATAACTACACGTATCTTATAGAATTCTACTTCTACTATTCCTTTCATTCATTTATCAAAAAAATCCATTCCGGAATATTCTCTAGATTTTATCACCATAATAGAATAGTTCAAAAATAAAAACATTATGAATTCTAGAAACACCCACTATACTTTTTTTCTTATTCATTAAACTAAATCACATTTAGTTCTAATCATCAAAACCAAACTTGCGGCATGAGGAAATTATTTTTCATACAACAATTGATAACTAAACATCTTGAAAATCCATACTAAAAAACCATCTTGAATAACTAGATTAACTAATACAATTGATTATTTTAACTTTAATAAAATAAAAACATTGAAAAAATTAAATTTAAAAATGATTTTATGGTGCCCCTTATTAAGAAAACTCAAATTCAAACTCTAAAGTAATTTTTTAGATAAACTAGCATAAAACATCCAATGGATGGCTGCAGTGATAATTTTTTTTGAATATCCCATAATTCAGTTTGAATCACAATTTAAATGTGATTTTTTAATATATGAAGTTCAGATTTTGAAACATTGGGTTTTTGGAAACTCAAATTTTCATTCAGCGGACTTCACCAAATATTCTCTAAGTATTGAAGTCTTTTAATATAAGATAACACCAATTTTCATGACTTTTAAGGTCATAAAAATTTGAAAAGTCTTATTCTCCACCTCATAAGTCACACATATTCAAGTAAAAAACATTTTGTATGATTTTTATCCCTTAAGAAATGTATGATTTCCTAATATATGATGTCAAATTATATTCGAGTGAATTACTTATATATCAACCTAAAAATTTTTAGGTGTATTATAAGATAATTTTATCCTTTAATCATATGTTTTTGAGTTATGTTTCATTGGGATGATTTTTGAGTGTTTTCAGATTGTTTTTAAGATTTTTGAGGGCCTTTTTAAGGATGCATGGTTTAAGAATGGTTTTACCAAACCATGAAGATTCCCTAGGAAACCATGCAACTGAAGACAGTGGTGCAAGGGGTAGCACACGGTAAAGGTGTATGGTTTGAAAAAACATGTGACCTCACCCATGAAACTGTTCTACAAGAACTAGTATCCAACAACATGATTAGAACATAGTTTAGAAAACCATGTGACTAAATCATACATCTTTTCTAAAATCCTAGAAAGTATACATGATTAGTTCATGGTTTATCAAACCATATGACGAAACTATGGACTCATGAAATTAATGATCAAAATTTATCTTTAATGGACATTTATGGACTGATTTAACCTGTTATTCTTTGTATAAAAATCCATCTTGATTTATGAGACTCCTCTATCCTTCCCTAATGATCATTCCCTCTAAATCTAGATTACGGTGAATCCAAGTTGGTTAAAGATATGGAATTGAGGTATGTAATCCATTCTTCAGGTTTACTTCTTAATATACATATTTTTTCTTGATATGACTCATAGATCTAGCATTCCACTCCCCAATCTATGAATTAAAATGAAAACTAATGACAGATTCTTGGACCATTTATAGAATGGAGGTGGATTCAATGTTTCAACAACCTTCCTTTGAATATGGATAGATTTCTCATGAATAGTGGACATTTATAGTTAAGTCATATTAGATCAATCACCTTGAGACTATATTATTCTTTAATCTCATATTGTATCTATTTTCTATTGATTTATTGATGATGGATCAATGTTCATTGGATAGAATTCAGGTTCTCTTCAAGAATTGACGAGGAATTCATGATCTGTTCTTGAATCAACAACAGATCTAGTTAATTGGATCCCTATCATTAAAAATATGTCATAACTAATTTAATTGATAAAATCCATGAGGTATGTAATTATTGAATAAACTTACTAAAATGGAATCTCCTTGGATATCTCTATTCTAACATATTATTTGATGAACCGAAACCTAATTTATGCATCCTTGACATGTGAGAAAGTTATCTGTTGGTGTGCAATTTAGTTTAGGATTTTAACCTTTGATGAGATTTATAGTAATTGATCGACAACTTGTGGTAGGAAGTTCCTTACCCTTTGAGGCCCTTGTATATAATTTTTCCTTGATTCATATTATGCTAGCATAATTTTTTCCATGTTTGGTGGTATTTGATCTTGGGTGTGTGTAGCCCTTGATACCCATATATGATTTTTGATTCCATGAGTGTTTATAGAGTAGCTTATTACTATGCTTGATGTTGGTTACATATTGTTATATATTTCTAATTTATGCTCATGATAATGTTATATGTTTTTCTTATTTTTCTTTAACTTGTTATGTGTATTACCATGCTATTGGAGGTTTTATTATTGGTATTCATAACAGGTGGACCATCATGTTATGATTAACCCTTAAAGTGGGAGTGTGCATGATGCGCGACAATGACTACAGTGGACCCATGCATCGGGTAAGCGCATGAAAGACTCATGGCATGGACCGAAACTCAATTCCTTGATAATATTGAGTAATATACAAGAACATGGTGCCTTGTGGATACCTAGTATCATGTACACTTCATTCCTTGAGGATATTAAGTAACATGTCTCTATCCTTGTGGCTAGTTTTGATGACTTCAAACATATTTTATCATCCTTTAGACATGGAGTTGAAGTAGGTACAACCAGAGATCATGGTGGATTAGTTATCACACAGGTTCTCTATATATGTTTGTTATATTTTCTTTCACATTTATAGTTTTCATGGAATACACATGTTATGAATGTGAACACTTTTTAAGTAAGAATTAGTGGTTTACTACAGGGTTTTATTACTCACACCCTGCATAAGCATCTCAATGCACATGCATAATTAATGTATTGGGATCCAGGAAAAGGAAAAGGGCCCACAGTGGAGAGTTGATCCGAGGATCATGGATATGGAAGTGGTACTTGGATGTAATCCAAAGGATTTATGCAGTGTTACTTTATTTACTTATCCACCTGCACATAAACTATAGTTTGGATTTCCACCTTGGGAGCCTGGTTATTTATCTTTAATTATTTATATGACATATGTGCCATATGATATTATATTATGAATTTATATTCTTACACTTTTATTAATCTAATTTATTTTATATTTTATTTATATTATTGGTTCAAGGATATGATACTGAGGGTATAATCACCTCATTAATGGCATTATGACCCTTTTTTCTAGTTAACAACCTCTTGTGTATGGGGAGGAATACATGAGGTCTTGTGGAACTATGCCTTGGAATCGGTGGTTTAGGATAGGGTGTTACAACTTACGGTTTTCCTCAAAGTCACACTCAATCCACTAAAGTCATACAATCACATACCAAATTTATACAAAGAGATCACAGTCATACCATATACTACCAAAGTCATAAGATCTGCTATCAAATTCATATGATAAAGACTTAGTCACATTTTAGAATTCAAGACTTATATATATATACTATGAAACTCTTTATTTATACTTAGGTCCTCTCAACACATCTAAAAAAACATACCAATAAGCTCAAACAACATCTCAACAACCATTAATGACTCTGAAATGCGATTTACAACAAATACAAACCATCAAAAATTCTAAAGGGAAATTCATCAATATTATGTAATATGGTATATTTTATTCTGAAAATGAAATATGATGCCATAGTAAAAGGATATATATGTTGGTAAAGAGTAAAATAAGTGAAAATTTAATATAATGAATAAATATATAAAACATCCATGAAATATACCAGTAAAATTATTAATGATGGAATTACCAACATATATTCTTCTATTTTCTATTTTTGAAAAAATTTTCTTAAAAAATTATATACCATGCACATAAATTAAATATTATTTTAATTATATAACAAAAACACATATGAAAATGTAAATCTACTCAAATATTCCAACCAATACTTATCATTCAGTTTTCTCACCAATATCACCTATAATTCTCTCCCAAAAAAGACTCTTCATTGTTTGGAAGCCTCACATCTCAAGCAAGATCCACAAATAAAACATTAAAATAGAAGGTTTCCAAAGGAGGTAATGTTTAAATTTAGTGAGTATCAATGTAATTGATTTATATTACTTTTATCATTTTAACCTCCTTTATTTTGAATATTTATTACCACAATTATATTATTTAAAGAATATAATTTTCAATTTTTTATTTTTATTATATAATAAAATATATTAACACGAATCTAATAATTTATAATGTGTTCATGTTTGGGTCATTTTTACCACCAAATATTTTCATTACAAATGAATTTAAAAACCTAAATTCTGAAAATATGCGGTGATAAGGATAACTATATGTTAATTATTTTAATGTTAGAATTGAAATATATGTATATTAATTTTTAAAACTAATTATTTTTATTGAGTTAAAAAATGTAAAAAGGGAAAAAATTTAACCATTCTTTACGATATGTTACTATAACATCCTTGAAATATCATGGGACTCTAAATATTCATGAAACATAACAAAACAATTTCCTTAATAATAATATAGGTAATCAACATATATTTATAGAGGAAGTACCCTAATGACTATACTAAATAAAACCTAGAAAAAATAAAATAATTAACACATTATTATTAATAAATAATATGGATTTGAAATTAAAAATTTAATAAGACATATATTAATTATATTAACTAAAAAAATTATAAATAATGTTTGGATACAGATGGATAATAATATAAAATTTATTATAATTGGAGTTAATTTTAATTTGAGAAACCTATTATATAATTTAAGGGGTTTTTTCATAGCCTATTCCCCTTTTATTTAGTTATAAACATTACTTATTTACTAGGTTCTTATATTTTGTGAATATTTTATAGATTGATTGTCTCATATTTTATTTCCTCTTGTTTACTTGCGTAAATAAATTTCATTATCATAGTATAATTTTTTAATGATTTGTATATTGTAAAATATAAAATTATAAAGGATAATTCCCACAATAACTTCTATATATTTCACTTCTATGTCCATATTATTTATAAATATAAATATTTTTTATTACATTTATTATTAATGATGTATTTTCATGTTCAATAATCATTTTTCTCTTCAATCATATTCGATTAAAAATTTTATAACCCTATTATCATTGTGGGTTACCCCAAAACATTAAATGTATTTATAAAAATAACTTCATATTACTTCCCAAACAATTCACAATTTTCTGCCCCTTTTTATTCAACTTTTAAATTATTTCATTTAAAAGATTGATTATTGGGAAGTTTCTTTCTTAAAAAATATAAAAAAATAATTTTATTGGTTTTTTAAATAAATAATAATTTTGAATTATTTTATCATTTCATGAAAATTTTATTAAAATATTTTGAAAACAATTATCATTATTTTTACCACAATTTCCATTCATTCTCTAGAAGATGCATCTTCTTTTATTACTATGATTAATCTATCAACATATAAATTATTTTATAATATGCTCCTTTTAGGGGATTAAATTTTTTATATCATATAATTATGTTATAATTTCTTCTTAAGTAATGCCCCATTAAAATTTTATATGACGAATTTTATTTTTTTGGGATAACAAATCAATAATTTTATAATAGATATTTAACTCAATTCATGTGGAATAAATATTATTGGTTTATCATTACATTATATGACATGAATGGGACATAAAGGGTTATCCTAGTTATTTATTTTACTTATAGACATGATTTATTTATAATGTTTTACTATATGATATTCTAGGATGATATGTTAGAAATATATTATACCATTTAATTCATATTCATGTGCCACAATTCACTTTCATTTCACCAAATATCATAATTATTTGTTTCAAATTATTATATCATGGTATATATTATGCTTCCATGCTATGATCTATGATTATGTTAACATTCCTTATGATTAATACCTATGTTTATTTATTCTAATACAATTATAAATATCTTTCATCCCAGGTTTATGCTTCCTCACATGTTTTTGATCCTGTGATTTTATGGCCAATTATTTTTTTACCCCATATTTTACTTTTAGATTACCCTTTACTTTAAATATGTTATTCTTAGGGTTTGCTATGAAGTAATGAGTCTTAGAATAAGTCGAATTTGAGGAATATTTTTAAGTAAGTATACAGATTTTTTATATTATATGTAAGTGGAGCTAATTTCCAATGATACTAATCTATTTAGCTCTAAGATTGTGATTAATCAT
Source organism: Viscum album (assembly GCA_963277665.1). Classification (NCBI taxonomy): domain Eukaryota; kingdom Viridiplantae; phylum Streptophyta; class Magnoliopsida; order Santalales; family Viscaceae; genus Viscum; species Viscum album. The sequence goes on along the minus strand of OY728166.1, from coordinate 1,007,332,545 downwards.
GAGTTATAATGTTTAATTTTATATATTGATGTAAATTACATGTATGGTATTATTAGGATGTCTCACTAAGGAAATACCAATGTACCTTGGTACCTTGTTGTATATCTCTCCAAAATTATTTGGTCCTGATGCTTCCCTAAAAATAATAAAATTCAATTCATGGATATGATCTTATTCATGCTACCCAAATGTGTGTCATATACATAATGTTGTGGTAAAATATAGTCTATGTGACTATGATATTCCACTATCACTATTTAAATTCTAATATCCTATTACTCAAATGAGTTTGTATACTAAAAACCACTACTATTATATCTATTATGACCATGATGCTCCCCTATCACGAAGAAAAGAGAGTAGTGTTGGGCCTCATGGTACACTTGTTAGAAACCAATGATTCAACTTTAATATAAATTTTTAGTTTTTTGTAAGTAAATAATTAATTAAATAATCATTCAATTATATGAATAATTATTTCATTTTAGAGAACTGTTGATGGTGGCATACTATATTTCATACTAACCCACAACACATGGATCTCTATGTATATAAAACTCTTATATTTGAGATACTTCTTAAAGAAATAACTCTTTGAAATAGATTAGAGGAGTGGTAATTTAGCATGGATATGTGTTTATTTTGAATAAAATACACATATCATTAATAATAAATTTTTTATATTTTTTATTTAATATTTATTGTATCCCTGCTATACACTATTAATTTACTTATCTAAATACATTATAAGTGTCTATATAGAGTGTTAAATAAAGATTTTTATTTTTATAATACTTTTGTTATATTATTTTGGATGATAATATTTTTTAGTAGACATTTTAATTTTTAGTATAGTTTCAATTTTCTTAAATTTATTAATATTGGGTAGAGTTATCAAAACACCATGTGAGTGATTTTGGGTTTTCATTATTGACAATTAATGATTGAAAAATTATAAAAAATATATAAATCATTTAATATCCATAAAAACATTTTAATGATTAGAGAGTGTTTGAAGAATTGTTGGTTAAAGATTGGATGGAGATATGGAACCACATCATGGTGATGTAAATTATGTAACGATTTAAACTATATTTTGAAAACAATATTGGTGTTTTGGTGGTCATTATCGAAGATTTGTTTTATAAAAAATTTATTTACCCATGAATCACAACAACATGATAGTGGAGACCTTAGTTATAAATGATGGTTATAAGAATGAGTTTTAGGATAACATTCCATTATAGTGGAAAACCATTAAAATTTTAATTTCTAGAAATATTTAACAAATTTACACATAAATGAAAAAATATAATGTTAAATAATATTTGGAAGATAACCGGAAGAATTATATTAGTAATAGTGTATTGGAAATCTTATTTGTTAATTTTTTTAAATATTCATGTCTACCAATAAAAGGCTTACATAATTTTTGGTCATTGTAATAGTTTAAAATAATAATATAGGAGAGTACATGAAAACATGATAGTTATTGTTTTTATTACATAGAGAACTAATTTCAGAAATAAAACATAATGGCGTACTTGATAATATGGGGTTTTCTATTAGAGATATGAGTTTTTCCTAGGTAAATTACCAAATATCTTATAGATATAATTTTTTTACTCTAGTATGAGATGATATAAAAATAAAAAAAACATATTCAAAATAATTATGTATAGTGAGTACAAGAAATGTAATTAAAATTCATTTTGAAGTAAAAAAATGATGGTTCATTCTATGATTAATAAAGGTAATGAAGTATTTATTCAATAGAATGCATGATAAATTATAATAAATTAGAGACACTAGTTATAGAATGTGGAATGAGATAAAATTTAGAATATAGTTATTTTATGATAGTGTGAATTTTAGAAAATCCAAGGCCATTTTAGTTATTATTGGCACATAATAAAAAATATGAATAAACAGAACATGTTATTCTTAATTTTATTTAACATGGAGTTTATTACTACACTAATAGATATATATTCCTTTAGATTTGTTTTTCTATAAATAGAACATATAATATTCAGGGGAAGATAGATTTCTTGTAGCTAGAGAGATGTTAGTCCTCATATTATTGATGTTTCAAACTAAGAGGGATATTTAATTCACTCTAAATATTATAAACCAACAAAACTTTAGTGAATTTTAGTACACTGGCTCACTACCATGTTTGTGATCCATCAATATAACTGAAATTATATGAATTACACAAAATCTCTTCTTACATTTTGAATTATTTCATTCAATTTATACATGGAAGATAGTTGTGTTTTGTATAATTAATAAAAAATATCATTGTATTATGATAAATTGAATTTATATTACCAAATTCACCCACACTTAATGTATCATCAAATTATGTGAAATACAAGTTTTATTAGTGAAAAATATTCAAGTATAGAAGTGTTTTCATATATAATGAAATATTAATGAGGAATGTTCCTCTCTTCCAAATTTTTGGCTGTGTTATCAATGTCAAAGACATTGTGATCTCAAATGGGAGATAATATAAAATTTTATAGGAATTATATGAATAACTATAACTAATCACTCTTAATGAATGTGTACTTTAAAGTTATATAGGTAATTTCTATAAATATTGAATCTTGTTCACTCATGGGAATTAATAGTAAGGAATTACATGTTGAAATCAAAAGAATCAATTATATTTAAATATATTTTTCCAAAAGAATCTATATGTAGGAAATGTCATGTAATTCCTAAATCTTAATGATGGAAATGATTATAAATATCTTTAAATATATCTCAAAAGCAATCAAAGTTAAATTGAATTTTTTTTTTGAAAAACTAAGAGGTCTTTAGGATATAACTTAATAAATTTGTTAGCGATTTCATCAATCTCCTGAATATGTTTTTTAATTAAATGTGTGGACATGGTTAACTTATTTAAGATGATAACACTGTTAATTAAGTTATTAAAGGGTTTCAAGATCTTTTCAATCTAATTATTTAGTGAATGAATAAAAAATCCATTGACTATATTTTCAGGTGATAAACATATTACACATTTTCTTATTTGATGATAACTAATAAAGATTATAATATGATAAATTAATGATCATGAGAATTTTTATTCAATTAAATTAGTAATATCACTATTAATTATGTTTCGTTAGAAAAAGAACATAATGATAATAAAAATAAATATTCTACTAAGAGCCTAGTGCATGTCCAAAAGGAACCTAGAATCTACAACAGTAGAATCTACATGCCAAACTAGCTACCAATGGGTAAACTATAAAACTACACTAGTTACATGGTTAAATTCTTATACCTTACTGTTATTTGATATCATTCACTTTCATTTACCATTATCCTTTAATATTCATTGAACTTATATTAATCAGTAAAAAACTAATGAGCTTAAAATTAAATGAAAAACTAACCTTGAAATATATAATTCATTATATAACTTGATCTATCCATTATAAATATCATTAAAAAATCAATAGAATATTTTCCATAAGAATGAAATATAATATAAATCATTCATAACACATAAACACACACAAAATTTCACTTCAACTTAGATTTACATTTCAATGTGTTTCATTATTTTCACAATAATTTCGTCATAAGATTTTATGCCAATCCTAACAAAAACATTGTACTCAATATGAAACCCCATAATGATCACTATTCTATTATTTTATTTTTCAAAAACATTTTTCTTGATTTTTCATCACTTTGAGGTCATAAAAATTAAATTGTTTTCAGTTTTGAATTCCATATTTGTAGTTGTTTTTTAGCACTATTGGGTGAATTCATAATATAGAGTAAATTGTTTCCATAAAAATATAGGGAACAAACCCTATACTTTATATTAATACATGAAACACATTATCATGTGAAATTTTAGATACAATTTAGTTATTATATTCTAAATAATTTTAGAACATTGTTTAGTTATAGTAGAATAAGTTTATATGTATGGTTGGACATCCTCAATGACCCTTGTATTAGACTCCACTATTGTTTTCTCTAATAAAATTGTATTAATTCACATTATTTTTATGTTTTTATTAATTATATATTATTTTTCTAGGCCTCCTTCATCACATGAAATTTTAGAGTCAACATGTACATCTTGGAAACCTGCTGTTGTACCTAATGTTTTACCATATCACCTCCAATGTGATCTTGTTATAACAAACATCAATTAGAAATGATTGATATGAAAAAAACGACCCCCACATCATGAAAATAAAACCATTCAATGATACTATTCAAGTTCATGTAATAGTACCTATATATTAGTCCTATAAGTATATTTATAAAAAAATACCTTATTATACTCATTTTTTAAGTTTTCATAAGTGACATGTTTTGATCTTGATACAATATTGGGTATAATAAATTCTTAATCTCCTAAAATTTAGATTTTATTATACCACATATATTAAGGGATGATTACTAAATTTTATTAAATGAAACATAAATATTTAATATTGAGATATATTATTATGAATTTCCTCAAAAATTAATTTACTATTCAATTATAAGAAATCATAAATTTTCCATAATCAATAAAACTCTAATTTTTCCCCAAAACTACTCTATTTTATTATGGAATGATTTCAGAGTGTATTCATTACATTATTATCATCATAAGTATAAAATTTTTCATAAGTGTACTTGAATCAATTTTTATACCAAAATATATAGATCATATTCCATTTTTTTATTTCAATAACTCCCATATAGCTTTTAAACCACCCATGAGTTATCAAATGAAAAATATATATATAATAAATAATAAAATCATGATCCTCCAAAGTGAACCTAGCTATGATACCATATGATTTTCTTAGGCATGGAAATGAAAATAAAAAATATAGGTAAATAAATTAGTAATTAACAAAACCTAACCCACAAATACTAGTCAATCCTATATTTGTTAGTGTGCAGGATAAAATGATAAAAAAAGTGATATGAAATCAAAAAATATAGAAATGAAATATATGAACATAAGATATTTTTACAAGGATTACTATATAATTATAAGTTAATGATAATTTTTTATTATTGGGGTATATTCCATTTCACATGATATATATTTTTATTATAATAAAGGATAGATTAAAGCATATATACCTTCAAATAAAATTTTATTCTTTTTTTTAAAAAACTACTTTGAGGTAACTTTGGATCCTCTTACAAATAGGTAATAAAAAACATTTAATTTCAAGAAGTATTGAGACTAAAGATAGGAGAGGAATATCAGTATTTCCATGATAGGACCATAATATCATGATGGGTATATAATTGATGGTTGGATTCAACAATGGAGTACATGAAAGCTAAAGCTGCATGATAATCATCATATGAAAAAACATAATGTTCCATTTTTTAATAAAGGGGTTTTTATTATAGGTTAACTTAAAAAAATTTCAATAGAAAGTCCTAGGGGGTAAAATTTCTATATGTGTGGTGACTTTAATACTATCTTTTGAAAATAAATTATTAATTCTATTCTTACCCTTTACTACTTTTCACTTATCTCTTGATGATTTTATAAAATAATCATATATGTCTTTAACATTTTAAAATAAATGAGAAGGAAATAAAAAACCTGAAGGGGAATTATGTTCCATAGCTCCATCTTCATTATTTATATTAGAATACTACATATTTAACTAAGTGATATTTTATTGTTTTAGGATAAGTTTAGAATGATTATTCTCAAATATTTTATCCATATACTCCCTGGAGATTTGAGTTATAACCTCATTTAGTCCCTTAGCATTATTCCCCCAAGCTCTTGAGAGAAAGTAATTTTTTTTCGAAAAATTCCAGATTATTTTGAGAATGTTTGAATAGATCTTATGATGTTTTGTTTTATTCCATATGGTACATATTCAAATATATATTAAACCCTTTTATTTATCCTGAACATAAGTAAAAATAGTTACTAACCTTCACCTCTTTCTTAAATGCCCAAAAATCTTAGGAAACTACCTCAAAACCCTTGTCAATGTTAGTAGAAAAAAGTAAATCTAGTACATATAGGTCCTTGGACCAAATATATAGATAATGCGTGAACTATATTCTTATCTAAAACACAAAAAATTCATCCCACTAATTATATTAGTTTTTTCATCCATATCTAATAATTTTCTTTATGGTAAAAAATATTTTTTACCGAGTAAAAAAAACCACAACAATATGAAAATAAACATGATATTATTTTTTATATTTAATGAAATATCCTCAAACCATTATGAAATATTCATGATACTAAATAATTTATTGTTTGCCTTTGTTTTCCCACCAAGATGGTTTTTTGTATACCAGACATGTTGTCATGTGGAACATGATATTGTCTTCTTCACCAACACCATGATCACTAATCCATGAGAGTTATATATTTAAAACAAAATGAAGTAAATCAAACCAGAATGTAGTCTAATGTCATAGAAAACATTATCCTTGGAAAATTATTCCAGTAAAATATATTAGAATAAATTGATAAATGATGAATCATTTTCCAAAACTAAATTATTTTACCCTAAACTACCTTATGGGTTTTATCCTTAAGACCACTTGTGGTTATGGACCATTATTTATAGAAATTATGATAACTACCTTGATCATTTTTTGGTTTTTAAAATTGGCCCACATTTCTCAATCATTAAATATGATGTGTTTGTCAACATAGTACATTGGATTTTTTATATTAGTCATTATTATTCATTAAATGAATTAGAACTATATGTTGGTCTATCTTTTATCATTACATGGTTTCAAAATTCTTTGAAATTATTGAATCATTTATGTCATGGTCAATTATAAAACTAAAATTAATTCTTGAGCATGTTGAAAATAAATATAATAAGGAATTATATTAAAAAACATGAATAACCAGCTTAATAAACATGTTATAATGTACAAAAAATATAATATTTATCTAAAAACAACATTATGAGATATAAAAATATATATATTTGTTATAAAATAGTTTTGGTAAATAAAAATACTAAATCCATAATGTCTTATTAATAGGTACTTAATAAAACCTATCAAAACTCTATCAATATATCATATAATTTTTATAATTTTTAATTTAATATTACCTTAGTTTTTGTTTCTAACACTCTTGGTGTTTTTCATAGTCAAATTATAATTATAATCATTATTATATTTAATATAGAATGAAATATCCCAACATTTATTCTATTTATATTCCAAACAAGATGACTAATTATATGGAAATAAGTCCATTCATGATGAAAATCATATCATGATGTTTGAGGAGAAATATTTTATTTTTTATTGAGATTTATATAATGATAATTAATTAGAATATTAAGTGGTAGAAGTTTCTCAATATATATTATCTTAAGGAGAAACTAGATGAGATACCTGTATATGGTACTTTCTATTAGGAACCAAAGAATTAAGTTTTTTGGGAATCATATAATATTAGTTAGAATAATATATATTTACCATTCTATAATTTAGGAATAATGAATAATCAAAATAATTATTCTAAAATGAAAATTTATTGTATTAAAAAAACACTTTATGCTTTCCATTTCCTTTATTGGATATTGTATATTGAATCATGATTTTAAAATGATAATTATGGTTTTGTATTAATTTAGTTTTAAAAATTTCCAAAATATTTATATGTATTATTCCATTAATATATAATCCAATAGTAGTTGTATATCTTTAAAATTTTCATTAAGGGTGCAATTAACTAATATATTGTTACTTATTCAAAATTAATTAGAATAAATGATTAAAATTCAATTTTTAGAATTTTTTCTATCATTGAATGAGTGGGTTTTAGTTCAATTATATTTATGAAATTATTTCTTACATATATCAATTATAAAGTTCAATAATTTTATAATTTAATTTCTAATTTTATTTTCCTCTTTTATACCATATGATATTTTTGATAACCATATCCTATAATTTTTCTTTAACATCATTCCATTTGTACATTTATATTGGTTTAAGAGTAGTATTGATACTCATATTTGATTTTATTTTGTTTCATTTTATATTAAGAAGTAAATTTTCAATTTTATTCATGATGATATTATATATTTTATATTTTTTTAAATTAATTTCTTGATATTATTAAAAGAATATATTTTCATTCTACATAATTATAAACATGAGAATGTTGATTTTTTCTAAATAAATGATTTATTTAAACTACATCAATTTTATTTTACATAATACACATGGGATTATGAAACATAATTCGTTGTTTTATAGTGACCAACATATAATAATGAGATAAAATGATGCTCAAATATGGAAAAACACTAATTTTCACACTCCCATTATATAATTAGTTTTCAAGGTTCCAAAAAAATTATAATAAATTTAAATTATACTAGTTTAAAAGTGAATACATATATATAGACCCATATAGATAGATAATTATATATATTTTACTTTTATAGAATTGGATAAAATATTTCTTTATTTCAGTTTTTTATATACAATTTAAAATAATTCAATTCTCACTTGGTATGTTTTTAATTTAGTGAGTAGATTAAGTATTTAAAAATATTATAGGTTATATTTTTTATTCGTGGAGTAAAATTATTTTTCCTATTTTTTTCATAAAATAATATATCTTTGTTTTTAAGAATCCCTTATGATATCAAAAATATCATTCTCACATTAATCCATATATTATAAAATCTATAGCACAATGATACATTCATCATAAATCTTGACCACATAGTGTGGAGAATGATAATGACGTCCAACAAATCCTCACAAGGTGTAATAATAGAGAAATAAATATAGATGTTATTATAAATAAATAAAACTAATGATTAATGATCTGGATATGATCCATAACAATCCAATATCCATGCCCTTTATATATTATATAATTCTTGGATCATCCACCCAATTTTTCTATCATTTTATTAGTGAAATGTGATTCTATAGAAAAACTTAGTATCAAATTCACTTTGAAATCACCTCTAAATTCATGATATAAGACGAGTTTCATGATTAGATAATATTAAAATTAAATCTTGATGATGTTCCACTACCCAAATTCCATTAATAATCGTTATACTATATTCTTAACTTTACTACATAATCCATTTATAGTTATTAAACTTTATAATTCAATAAATTATGTACCAAATGACATTAAATCCTCTAAGAGAATATGGTATTCCATTTAAAAAATATATGAAAATTACTATCCCATTTCTAATCTGAAATATTTTATGGATATAGTAATCCAATAACAACATCATGTTTAGATTTCACTAGATAAAATTCAAAACCCCGTGATATAAACTCAAAATAATTTTTTTCATCATATTACTCTAAAATAGATTCTTTACAAGAAGATAGGTATTTTCAACATGTGGTTCAACTCTATATAATGGGTTATGATACTAAAACAAAAATACCCCTTTATTTCCTAAGGAATAAATAGTCTCCTATTGAAAAATAATAAATGTTCCTCATAGTATGTTTAACCATTAATAATATCACCATCAAGTATCTAATATCTTTTTAACCCAACCATAGGGTCTTCCATGTCTAGAACCTCCACCCGCCACACTAATAAAAATGTAATTTTCATATGAACATGACACAATTTGTTAGTAATCACCTCAAAATCATGATTTAAAGAATAAAATATGCCTATATATTTCCATTCCCTTTTAATTTCCTTTGGAAACCCAGAAAATGATTTCTAACTCATTATAACAACAAAGACATTAAATATACAATAAATTTATGTAATGTTAAAATATTATTAATCATAAAATTTTATGAATCAACATTATTGTAAAAATTAAACCATAATAGATATTACATGTCACATATTATTAAGAATATATAAACCATAATGATATAAAATATAAAATAATTCATCTACAATATATGCATAATTAAAATAATATCATCTTCTAAACATTAGTAATGTTTCTATATTTATTAATATGAAACTATATAGATCTATATACACTGATTTCTCTCTGCCATATTGGGACTCATCTAAAACCATAATAAAATGAGTTGCAATATACCATATACTGAATACCCCCATCCTAAAATTGAAGAAATTAAAAACTCATTAACTTATCTTTCAAATATTAAAATGTATCATTAAATTACTCTAATGAAAAATAATTTCCTTTTTGTGTTAATTCATATAATGTAGTAATAATAAATGAAAAAATATTTTTGAATATCCTCTAAAAACTATCCAAACTTATAAAAATACACACTTTAAATACTTTCATTAGTGAGTATGCAAAAAAACTTATGTGATCTTTTATGAGTGTAATTTTAGAATAATGATATTAAATAACATAATAAACATATACATGTTCCTATAAAACTGTTTTTTTATTAAATTTAACACCTTTCAAGTATGAATGAAATGATCATCGTCCATCTACAAATAAACAAAAAATCAAATTAATAAACCAAATCATAATGATAGTGTTGAAAAAACTAATTCATAGACCATATATACATAACAAGGTAGTTGTAAGAACCCAAAAAATAATAATAAATTTGAAATGTTAGTAACAAATATAAAAATATGTATTATGTTTATTTTCATAATTATTCATCATATAATGATATATAAATAGTAAATTTACCAAAAAAGACCAACTATCCTCTATTAAAATGGGAAACTAAACATATTTAAAATGAAGAGGGTATTTATTTTTACCATCATAATATTTAAATAAATAAATCAATAAAAAATATCATGCTTGTATCCTCTATCTACATGAATAAAAAATGTGTGGCATATGTTGATCCACTATAAAAATTCAATCCTACCCATAATAACTATTTTTTATATATCATATACTATTATTTTTATCTTGGTAACATAGAATAAAATTCTATTATAGTTGAAGATATAAATTGTATTACATCATTAAAATTTTAATCATCCAACATTAAGGTAACCTCATAACCTCATCTTAAAACATATAAACATAAATACCCATATCTATAGTTAACTCTTACAACCCCACTTCTAATTTATAATGTGTTGAATTAAATAATATTAATTTATTACTCAATGGTTCAATCTATCAATTCCCGAAATAGAAAACTAATTTTCTAATAAAATCCACCTAAAGTCATTCCATACTAAAAAAACCCCTTTACTAATGGAAATCAATACAAGCTTACACATAGTACAACTAATCTATACTAAATATATAATCATAGTGTTTTATCTATATGAATCCTTGGGCTATGATAAGTAATTTAATTCTATATTAATATCACAATAACACACACAAAAAATATATCCAAGATACTATTGGATTAGTTAACTCTCTTATATCTTTGGAATCTTCTCCACTATATCTTCAAACTTATATATTAGGAATAGTGTAACAATAATTTGTAAATAATGTGTGTAATTTTATTAAAAAACCATAATTTAGTAAATGAAAATCATAATAATATCCAAATTTGGTCTATAAACATCATGTATAACAATAAAATTGATTTATATATCATCAACCACTATTTAATATTTCCCATGTTATATGTATATTTATTTTATTTGGTCATATCCCTATACATGATGATATAAATCTCATATTAAATTTTTTATTTAAGAACCACCATATGTTCAAGTCCTTGATAGTCATATATCTAGTTATAACTGCAATAACTTTGTTTAATGACACCAATAAAACTAAAATAATAGTCTACCAACTACTATACTGTGATATGGAATCCCCCAAACAATTTTAAATACATTAGAGTGTAAATATGAAAAATACAACATACTATATGAAAATCATTCAATTTATTTTTTCCCTGTGAATTTTATTTCCTACAAATATAATAAAGGTGAGAACACATTAGCAAATGACCCTCATTATGATTATATAAATTTTATGGACATGAAAATTGAAAATACGAGACTTTGGATTCCGCTTATGTATTGAACTACGAAGAAATATCTAATAATGGTATAATCCTCATCGTTATATTTTATTTGATTTAAATATTCCATAGTGTATTTTTGAGGGAAAAACGTGAAATAATATATACCTACCATTTTATATTGAATTTCAATGATCTCTAAAAATAATTATCAATAATTATATCATTAATAATGAAGATATAATAATAAAAAATGATAGTAAAATCCCTAAAATAGAAATAAATATTATAGATCTCCCTTATTGGATAACAAATATTCCCTATTATCCCACCAATATGATGGTCTAGGATAAGAAACCATTCTTTAAAAATGATTCAAATATATACTACCATATAGAGGAAACATGAAGATCACTAATGTATAGTTCACACTATAAACATTTTGATCCCCACAAAAATCATTCCATTAATTGAATATAGTGCTCGTAACCTATATGAATTAAATGAAATGATTTTTCCTCTTAAAACTAGTTATATATAACCTATCTATAGGTAATACCTTCATACTATAATAAATTATGTTTTATATTTTCATTTAAGGATGTCATCTATATTAATCTTTCCTTCAAGTCAACTTTCTAGCTCATAGCCTCAAGTGATGGCTATACCTCAACTTTTTGAAAGTAATCATGGAATTAATTTTTTTAAAGCTCTTTGATTATAACCAACATCATCCTAAAATCTTATAATTGATAAATATTTCTCCATAAAACCAATTTATATTCTCATATATTAATGATAAATAAAAAAATCATAATTAATCATCATGATCTCAATCAATACAATGCATTAATCCTTACTTATATGGATAAATATGGTTATTTTTTATATCATAGTGGGCCTTTGTTTTATAGACAAATAATCTAGTATATATCACATATATATACAATTAATATAATAGTTATACCCACCCATTCAATCCATACATGCGACCACTCAAAAAATCATGCAGAAATAACTCTTTAATTAAAATTACTACAACTCAAGATAAAAAATCCATTATCTAATCTAGAAATATAATTGAGTTACACCACCTAGTAATGATATATAATAATAAAATTTATGCTATATTCACAAAATATATATCATCTCATAAATTTAGGCATTATTATAATTTCATCGTCTCAGTTTACTTTTAATAGTAGCCAAAATTAGTCACCACATGACTAAAGGAATGTATCCCCATATGGAAGAGGCTTCTAACTAGCAGTGAGGGTCTAGAGAGTTACCATGGGGAGAATATGACCCCATATCATAGTGAAAAAATGAAAATAACCACGAAACATCCATAATAACACAAAATAATTATCGGAATAATAAAAAATATCAATGATATATTAAATAAACGTGAGGAGTCATACAACAATATAGAGTCATATTCATTCTAGTACAAAATACTGATTGTCCACTGGTCCATTCATATAAATGAGATAAATAAAATAATAAAAGATAGAAGGCTCTAGTACACTCGCAAGTAATACCTCATCCCAGTCTCCAGATCCTTTCCAAGCTATCCCACTGAATCATGAAACTCTGGGACTCTTCCCAACCTAAACATGTGATTAATTAAGTCTATATAGGAATCCAAGTGCTACAGATGATCAAGTAAAGGGATGATAAAACTCCATAGGGAACCAAAACATTAGTCCTATACATTTCTAGTAAATTAAGTGTATGTGCATGTGACATGATACACTGAATAAATAAATATAGTGTAGAATCATATATAAATAACCAATTTAGACCCTTCTATCCTAAGAATACAATCAGGATCTGTAACACCCCAAGATTTCATAGTACGTTATTTATTCAAAGTAATTCAATAACTTGCACTACATGTAACACCAAGTTCAAGCGCACCATGACTTACCAAACTAGCCGTTTAAAAGCAGTTATGAATAGTATTAACTAAATTTTGAACTTCATATAATCCTTATAATTTTAGAATCCATATTATGAGTTTCTTATACATAATTTAAGGACAAATTCATTTTTTCAGAAAAAAAAAGTATTTCTCAAAAAATGCAATTTTACCGCCTTTTAATGGAAAACCCTTTTTAAATCCAATATTTGAAACTTTTATATATTCAATTTTAAAAAATAAACTGCTTCTTTATAATTGGGACATAAGAATTTAGTTTCAATAAATATTTGGTGTTTTTTCTGATAACTTTCATATTTTAGTGAATAGTGAAAAATACTATATTTTAACTGAAAGCAACTTTTTTAATAAAAATAATTTATAGTGTTAAATTATAAATTTTAATGGTTTGGAAGTATAAATAGATTATATTTTTACCATTTAATCCAATGCTGGTCATTGTAAGTAATTTGACTTTGAAATTGGACATAAACAAGTGTCAATCTTTTGATAGTTATTATTTCTTAAAAATACGTTTTTTGGTTTTGACAATGGGAATTAATTTTAAAATAATTAATGAAAATTATATGTTTTTAAATTGGTAAAATATAATTCAATTTTGAATTTGTAATATAAAAAATATCTTAGGGTGATTTTTTGGATTTTTTCTGAAAACTTTCAATTTTTGATGAATAGTGAAAAACATTGCGTTATTGTTTAAAACCCACTTTTTTTTAAATAATTAATTATTTTATTTAATTTTTTTTAAGTCAAAATAGATACATAATAAAAATATTAGTTCAATTTAATTAATTTGAATCTTTTTTATAATAAAATTAGATGTATAAAATTTTATTGAACTTTTTACCGTCTTTTACCCACCTTCTAGGAGCATTTGAAAATTTGTATAAAATTTAATTTTACCGCTTTTGTGAGTTGAATTTCAAAAATCTGGGAGACACAGTTAATCTTAGTAAGTAAAATGTGGTTCAAAAAGATGAAAATAATTTTTAGTGAATAGTAACTTTTGACTTTTATTTACCACAGTTAAAAGTAAATAGGGTAATTAAGGATAAAAATGCTATTATAATTACCATAACACTTGTCTTAATTCTATTGGATAAGTGTAATTCGACCATAAAGAACATTAGGAATAAAATATGACCCTTTAGGTTCACTTGAATTAGATCAGGACATTTATTATTATTTAATTTAAAGAAGAGTTAAAAGTGTTAAATTCAAGTTTTCATAACTAAAACATTTTAATATAGGGTTATATAGAAGATAAATTTGGCTATAAATATTAATTAGAAAGATAAAAATATTTCCTACATAATGGTATTTTAATTATAATTTTTAGACATTAAACAATTTAATTTATTTATGACACGATGATGATGCAGTAATTACCTAATTAATGAAAGATTAAAATAATTAATATTATAAATATAAAAATAAATGTAATTTGAAACTTTTGATGAATTAAACTAATTTTATAGGTTAATATGAAATTTTAGGGTTGATTATATAAATTTATTTCTTAGTGATAAGGTTTTTATGACTTTCAGAAAAACCAAATACCAAATAGTGTCAAAATTGACATAATTTAATTTTTAAAGAAAATACTATATTATTGGTTGATATAATATTCCTAAAAATCTAAGGTTCATCCAAAGGTATTAAATAATATTATATATGTCATTAATGAACCAATTGAGGTTTTTTTTGGATGTTTATAGTAAGTGTATTAACCATATAGTGTAAGAATACAAGAAGACGTGATAAAAGTTAAATTATTTAACTTAGAGTTAAATCTAAAAGATAAGGTTAAAATGGCAACCTAAACTTGTCTAAAACCTATTAGTTGAGATTATTTTGACCCATAACCGATTTATATTCGAAATAAATCAATTTTGAGCCATTATAAACTGAATATTACTTTATTATAAAATAATATTTCAATCTTTTCCTAAGGTGCCCCTCACCCCCCTTATAAAAGGGCACTCCCCCTTCTCTCAAATTCACACCTTCAAATCCATTTTCTTGGCAAAAACCTGCCCAAATATCCTATAAATTGTCCTAACTTCATCTTAGAGTCCTTCCTTTAGTCAAAAAGCCAACCTAAGGAGCCCTTTTGATCAAATCAAAAGGAAGAACCCGAAGAAGAGGTAAATATTTCATCACCTCTTTCAAGTTCTTTTCTTCTTCCACTTCTTCTTTCATTGTTGTTTTCATTATAAAATAATAAATCTAGTATATTATATATACTGTGATGTTATTATAAATATTTTACAACCATATTCATTATTCTATCCATCCATTTAATGACATATCACCATACGTGCGTACGTATGACTTACCGTCTCCACGTCGTGGTGTAGTTGTTATTAAATACATTATTATTTGGATGGGTATAATAATGATGTATAATTGATTTAAATAATAAATATAACATGATATTGATTCGGTATATATGATATACCATCAAATTATATATGATTTTAATATCAAAAGAATGATATTGTCGCTCGTGCGTACGTACGGATTACCGTCTCCACGATGCGATGAGATTCATTTCCACATTCACCATTCAAAAATGATTATAAAAATATATATTATTAATAAGTATGTAATATATGACATAATAATTATACTATATATATATATATAGACACTTACATATATCCTATTCACTTACTTCTGTTCAATACGATATGAAAACTTAAACAGCGTTTATGCGTACGTACGACCTGCCGTCTCCATAAACGGTGCCTTCCATTTAAAATATCTATCCAATATAAATAATTATATTCTAAATATATATATGATATATAAATCAAGGTTTATATTCTGTAAGTATTTAAATCATAATCTAAATTATACGATCAGGAATAATAAGTTAAAATACGTACGATAAAGAAAGCGATTATTACCCGAAATGTTAATTTAACATGAAGATCCTTATTAAATGGGTAGTATAAAGTCATAAATGAATCATACCTGATATAATAAATATGAATATGGTTCTGGTATAATTTAATAACATACTATGGTCATTATAAAGGAGGTTAAGCGTACCCTCAACCAAAGGAAAGTGCAAGGTAAGGGTTAATTTCACAATCTCTTTATTATCCGAGGTTGTTTTTACGTAACTATCTACTGTGACCTCTTTATCATACACATCCATGTTTCTTAAAAATGTATTCCAATTTTTTTTACTATTTACTAGAGTATGGGTTAAAGTCATTTATACCCTTGTTTGACTTTTTATAAAATGGTTTGAAAGGAATCTTTCTGTCATTTTCCAAACAAGGTACCTTATGACCTTTTCGACAAAATTAAGGTAAGAATGTTTTTTTAAGTTATACGGCAGGTGCAACTATTTTCCGCCATTATAAAATCATCAAAGATTCCCTTACAATCTTATAATAATATTTTCAAAATAATTATTTTCTTTTATAATTATGTAACTTTAAATGATTTCAAAAAAAGAAAGAGATATTTCTCTCAAATAGTTTTGATTTCATCTATGTCAACATCCTTTGATGGATTTTATACTTGTTTGAAGTCACTCATTATGATAAAAATATTCCATATTTTATTGAAGGTTTTGTGATATGTTTTAATTTGGATGTGTTATTTTTATACCATTCATGGTTTATGGTTAAAGTAATGACATTTTGTATGCTAGTTTTAATACGAATGTTTATGTTATATTTCAACCTTTTCATATGAGGAATGTATTGGAATTAGTAAGTGATGGGTGGAGCCCACTATAGATCCTTGATGCATCAGTATGTATCATGAGACAACTAGATGTGGAATTGGATGAGGCCTTTCCAAATTTGATATATGGTTTTGGCTGAGGCCTTAATCATTTTTAGACGTCTTGGCCGATGCCTTGACAAAATGTTTCAGAATGTCCGACATTATACATTCCCTCATTATGAAAATAATATTGATGGTTCATGTGGTTATTCGACTAGTAGATTACCCATAAATATGTTTTATTCTGGAATTATTTACTTAGATCATATTTCTTCCATAAAGTGTTCATGTTTATTATTTTTAAAGTCATGTGTTTTCAATTATTCACTATGCCTATTGTTTATGTTATCTTCTACTAAATTGTTTACCCTTACTGAGCATATGAGCTCACCCCTTTCTTATGTTTTATTTTCCCAGGATTTACAAGAAGTGTATTATGATTGATATGCAGGGTTAGCCTAAAAAGGAGTAATAGAGTTCTCAAAGAACTATTTATGTTGTATATTATGTTTGAAATTATAATGTGAAGTTGATGTATGTAATCTATTTCCAAGACTGCTAAACTGATTGGTATTTCGGGACATTATTTCCTTGTATCATGCCAATGTATTAAATTAATGCACCAACTCTGGGTAACTGGGGTTAGGGCATTATAGGATCAACCAAAACCTTATTTGGTCAATGCCTAAGTTCATTTGAGCATATAAGAAAACCATGGAAACCAATATCAAGCCCATGAATGATTCCTTGGACAAATTCCTAGTCATTCTAGTAGTATCGGGTTAAATAGATGATTCCTAGGAGCAAGTCCTATGCATCCACTGATATACTGATTACTCAAGTGGTAGTGCATATCTCCCTGATCATCTCATGTATACATCCCATCCGGGAGTAGTGCATCCTTCTTAGAACATATCATAGTATACTAATCACTCAAGGGGTAGTGGGTCCCTCCCAGATTATCTCACATATAAATCTCATCTGGGAGGTAGTTCATCTATCTCATCCTTCTCATTATAACATAAAAAGGAAAAATCCAAGTAAATCATACATGTAATCTTATTTATCTCAATAATTCATGGTGGGAAGTTTATACCACCCAAATTATCTCATATAACGCATATCGATGGGTTTAGAATTATACCCAAACCCATATCAATATCTAGGATCATCCTATCAACTGCATGACCTCTCATTAGCTACTAGAGCCATATTAGGATCATCATCTATTTAGGTTATATATTGGAACCCACAATCATCCATACCCATTCTCATACGCACCCATTTAGGGGTTGTTATATCATTAGGGAACCCTTCAAGGTCCCCTAGGTCATACTATAACCTGGTATATTCACATGGGATCCTAAGACTTTGTCTTGTATATCACATTAACACATGTCACTCAAAGGGTATAATGTCCCTCAACTCATCATAATCATCACATGATATCCTTGGCCTCATTGGTAATCCCATATTGGTATCACACAAAGGAGATGGCCTGAATCCAATGTCGGTTCCTATGACATCTCAAGTTAGTCCTCCCACCCAACCTATCTATAGTCTATCTAAGGCATACCCCATATTTAACAAAACCTTAGTAGGTGAAGAACACTCACCCCATGTTGATCTCAACTAGCTATATGAATTCAATAAATCACAAGTTCCAACATATCAAATCCCTAGAACATCCATCTCAAATCATCACTCACCTCTACCTAGAGGTCACTAAGGGAACCTATTACTAGGGCCAATACAGCTCATTCATTTCATTTTATTTAAATCATTTCATTGGAACCCTTCCTATGTTTAGGTATCTTAAGGAACATATTTATAATCATGAACACAACTATAAGAGACCAAGGCCTCTGCACCAGGGCCACTACATCTCATTCATTTCATTTTATTTAAATAATTTCATTGGTACCCTTATTATATATAGGAATATCAAGGTGCATATTTATAATCATGACCATAACTATAAGAGTATGAGGCCTAAAATAGTGTTCATGAGTTTATTGTTTCCCTCAAAACATTATTTTATCTAGAGGTAATAGTATGAAATTTATTTAAATGAATGGTCAATCACCCTCAGTGTTGAAACCATATTCCATATTTATATAAATAAAATTAATAATTCTATATGGGTATGATCAAGGAACATATACCTTATTTACAAATCCACTCCCTTTTTAATTCCATATCCCAATAATTCTTCCCAGGCCTATACATGCCTTGTTAAAGTCTAACCGACCATTTTCAATCAACCCAAGGTCCTAACTCATTCGATAATGATCAATATTTAATTATAAATAATTATAAATAATTATTAAATTCATTTTATCAATCCATAATTAATTTTAAATTTAATTCAATTATGTATAAATTCCCAATAACTCCATAAGCAATATTATCACACCAAAACTATGACTAATAATCATGGAAGGTCCATGATGTTCTATCAACATCATCTAGGTCTAATGAACTAATGCACAACATTAATTCAATAGAAAATTTATTTTAATTTAATCTAATTTTAATTAAAATTATTTAAAAATAAAAACTTTTAAGTAACTTCATAGAAATGACATGGAACAACATACATACATCATCTCAAGTCATCATCTATCCATATCACACAATAACCCTATCACATCAGGAGGATTCCATGATAAAGCAGTGGAATCATAAATAAAAACCTAATATTGATCATCCAAATCAAAATTAGGATCACGTGGAAGAGAAAATAATAATTAAAGAAAGAATATCATCTCAAATATTAAATCATCACTAAAATCAGAACCAAAATCCATACCACACCTAGGGGTGTTGATGGAGGAAGGAGGATGAGGTTGGATAGGTTAGAAACATGCGGATGAAGATAATAACACAAGGCCCAAGCCTATAATAATAAAATAGGGTAAAATGGGTTATTTAAAAAATATTTTAAAATTATCAGGGTAAAATAACTTGCACCATGTCTTTCCCTATACTGTGGTGTGCTTCAGCCAACCACAATGATCCCTAATACGCCCATACCCATGGATAGGCGCCTCCCAGTACACTATAGTGGAATTTGATCTCCCCATCAACCCAAAATGATATTTATAACATGGTAGATATCTCTTGGACTTTTTCCACCCAGGTCAAAAAGGCTAGTGAAGTTCCCAATCAGGGCATTTTCTAGCTATTATTCATAGGTAGTGATGCTCAAGTACCACACTCAACAAAAAACCTAACTAGGGAATTTTTACTTGGTAAATTATCATGAGTAAAATCACCAAGAATCTTATAGACAACTAAGGAACTATAATATTCCCCACATTGATGCCTTTTCATCTAGGATGTTTCACCCAATACCACTAGATCTATTAGAACATTATCTTACTCATAGTGGTGAAAATGTAGTGAAATATTACTGTAGGTCCACAAAGATCTACTTGACTATCCAATAAAGAACCTAAACACCTCTTGGTATCTGTTACACATATAAAAATAACTATTTAATATGTTTAAAAACTAATAACTTATATTAAATCATCGGTTCCCATAATAAATTCCACTTTAGAGAACAAAAATAATTTTTTTGGTACTGGGGTAGGCAGTAGAAGCTGATGGTCCAGTGATTTAAATTTTTTCACCTTTAGAGTGACATAAATTCATTGAATCTAGTGATTTGACCCTCGATAAAGGTCCTAGGATCACACATGAATTTAATTAATCATAAAAAATAGATTGAACGGTTACCTCATTTGGATTAAAGGAATGTTTGATGTCGATCCTCACCAATGACCATTTCTTTAAGGATTTGATTTAGATCCCCTCTAGATCATCCATACACACTTAAAGAGTACATGGGTATTCCAATCATCATAATATAAGTGTTATCATGGAGGTGTGATGATGCATTCTATGTCCTGATGATCACCATGAGTTCCTTCCTTCGATCTACAAAGGAATTCTTGGATTGATCTCTTGGAAAGAGTATTCTTCTCTTTAGGATGTGAGCAGGAGGATATAGGAGATCTAAAATTCTTGGGAATAAATAATCCCTTATAAATGATCTCCTCTTTGCTTATTTAGTATAAAATAAACACCTGAAATTGGTTCCCTAGCCCCCATATATATAGCTCCCACTAAATAATTCATAAATGAAACATTATTAACAAAAAATTGATTCATAAAGTAATTTATATTTTTATAAAGTACTTTTAATATATAATAAATACATTACATGATAAAATCATGTCAATAAATAAAATCCTAATTACCACAAATATTAAAACAACCTTGAATATTAAAATAATATTTTTTATATAATATTTTTCCATGTATTCACTTAATAACTTCTGAATAATTCTAATAAATAAATTCAACCCAATTATTCTATACTTGAATAATAATGAATTTATTTTTTCATTGGTGATTGTTTATTCTCAGACATATCTCAAACCCCATGATGGGGACCACAATTTCCAATATTCTTATTCATCATAATAGTGTCAACTTTTGAATGTGCTATTATGTGTGAACCTCTAGGACCTTATCTCAATAGCATTAAATACAATTCACAAACTAGGAGTTGATTCTAGAAACCCATGAAGGACCCTAAGGTGATAAGGAAAAGTCATAGCAAATAAAAAATTTCATATGAATACATGTTGATAACTCATAAAGATGGATACATATCTTGTGTCATCATTCACACTTGATTTATTATTAATTGACCTAACTAATTTAACATAAATTATTTTACTATAGACAAGGATTTAGTGAAGGTACTACTCTCCTGATCAACTAGGCCCGAGATATGACTTCCTTTCAGAAGTGATTTTTTTCTTGATTATTCTATAAATTTCATACTACCAATAGAATACCCAACACAAGATACGTCACTATGACATAAATTCCATAGTTTTAATATTGTATCAAAGTATATAATAAAAAATTATACACTGATAATAATATTAAGTCACGAGACCATTACACATGTTCAAATATAGGAACCACCAGTGACACCTGAAACATGTTGTGTTCCTATTGGTGGGTTATTATTCATGATATCATCTATTCAATATCACCAAGAGTAGACTTAATGAGAATAAGTCTCAATGACTATGAGACACTAACACCTAATGGTAACATACCATAGGACATAAATTTATTATTTATATCATAGTATCTTTAGGTTCCCATTATATCCGAAGAACTACTATAAACCTTTGATATGACATGTAATCTAAGGAAATTACCATAAATATAGTGGATGCAGAAGTTTCATTGCTATTATGGTAAGGTAAAAACATGTATATTTTAAATTATATACGTGTAATGGAAAAAAGGTACACAATTGAGTTGGGTCTAGTTCACCCACTTACAACATTACCACTTGCACTAAATCCAACTACTAACAGGTCACAACCTGCTAGTTCTCACATGAGAATCATGATTTTTCTAAGATATGAATTTAATAAGGGGTTCTTCCTTGTTATCCTCTATGGATAATATACTAACCGAAACCTAACCTCTATTATTAAAACCCCTCAAGAGATGAAACTTCTGAATTATATTCTTTTTCCTCTAGCGTGACCTGGGATCCTTTGAAAGAACCACTGCTTATTATCATAATAAATTGGAATAGGGTATGCACTTCTAAGAACACCACCAATGTCTATGAAAAATTTGCATATCCATACTTCCTCCTTATCTATATTAAAATCCTCTATATACTTATATTATTCTATAGATTTGGTGATGATAGGTTTCTTTAAGATTATCTATGTCACTACACCACCATTCAAGCAAAGTATATTTCCTAACTATGATTTTAGATCATCATGATCTTTCTGGAAACTAGAATTAGTGTATCCCCTCACTACCGGTTCCTCTTCTCCTCCATACACTAGGAACATATCCTTTGTACATCTCAAGTACTTTAGGATAGTTTTACAGTCTACCAATGTAGATATAATAGATTAGATTGATATGTTCCCACCATGATTAAATAAAAGGTAACATAAAACCTTGTACATATCATGGAATACATTATAGATCCCACTATTAAGGAATAAGGTATTATACTCATTCTTTAAATATCTTTTTATGTTTCTACACACTTTTTCTTAGAGATATTTATACCATGTGACATTAGCAATAACCCTCTCTAGGTTTGTTCTATATTTTACCTTTTGATTACCTTGTTCATATAGGTAATTTGACTTATCCCAAGTATTAATTGAAATTTATCTTGATATATCTAAATCCCTAGGATATAGACCACTTCACCTAATTATTTCACGGAGAATAATTCATTTAACTAGGTCTTACTGACTGTAATACTTTCAGTTCAGCCCTCATAAATAATATTCCATCAACATATAATACATGGAAAATGATGAAAATACCACTAACCTTCATATAAACACATGGATCACTTTCATTTATAATGAAATCAAATTATCTTATGAGATCATAAAAAGAACATTCCATGATCATGATGCCTTCTTCAATTTGTAAATGGACCTCTAAAGTTTTCATATTTTGTTATCACTATTTGAATTAAGAAACCCTTTGGGTTGATTTATATAGATATCAACAACAAACTTCCTATTTATAAAAGTAGTTTGACACCCATTTCTCAAATTTCATAATCATAGAAGTATTCTATTACAATTAATATGATAATGTATTTTAGAATTGATAATATTGATAAGGTTTCATCATAGTTTATGCCTTGAAATTGCCAAAAACCATTCACTACCAGTCATGGATTATAGGTATTTACCTTACCAAACATGTCCAACATTTTATTGAATACCCATTTTCACCTAATGGGTTTTACATCAGTTTGAGGATCTACCAAAATCCAAAATTAATTTTAGTACATGGATTCTATGTTATAATGCATGGATTGTTTCCATTTAGTATCATCATTTCCATATACTACCTCCTTATACATTATAGGTTCATCATTCTCTAAGAGAAATGTGTCACTTGACTCGGTGATAAGAAAGCTATATTGTTTTGTTTCTCTAACCTTAAATTTGAACTATATAGTACTTATTTCTTAGGAAGATCCTCATCTCACATTGTCTCTTGTGAATATTGTTCCCTTACCAACTATTGTGCATATAGATAATCAAATTCATAGAAATAAATCTTGATCCCACTATTTCCATTGGAAATGTGTTCCCTTTATATAAATATTCCATGCATTTTCATAATAAATTTTCTATCTGAAGGGTTATATTGGTAATATACTTTATTTTCTTTAGGATAACTTATAAAGATGCAATCCATGATTCGAGATGCTAATTTTAAATAGTAACAGTCTTGAAAAAAATCCTTTCATCCCCATACACATATATATGATAGAATGGGTTTCTTTCCATACCAAAACTCATATGGAATTCTATTTGTAGATTTAGTTGTCACTTAGTTAATGGAATATGGTTCTATCTATAATACGTATCCCCAAAAGGATAATGGGAGTTTCTTGACTCATCATCAATTTGACCATGTCAAGAAAGGTTTGATTCATCCTTTCAATAACACTATTCGACTGATGTGTATATGGAGGAGTGAGTTGGTATATAATCCCACACCCCAGTAATTGATTAATGAATTCTTGGTTAAGATAATCTCCACCTCAGTCTGAGAAGAGAACCTTAATCTTATTTACAATATGGTTTTTTACTTCATGTTTCTATTAATTAAACATAAAAAATTAATTTGACTCATACCCCATTAAGTATATATATCCATACTTAATATAGTCTTCGGTAAAAGTAATGAAGCACAAAAAACCACCCCTTGCTTCAAATGGAAACAGACCACATACATTAGTATAAATCAATTCCAATAATTTAGTGTCTCTTAATCCTTTCCCTAAGAAGGATTTTTTGGTCATTTTTCCTTGTAAACAAGCATGACATACATCCAAGTTTTTTTAACTTAGTTTATTCTAAACACCCTACTTTATTTAATTTCTGTAAACACTTCTCATTTACATGAACAAGCTTGAAGTTCTAAAGGAAGGTGTTCTATGAGTCATTTTTACTAGTTTTTTATTGGTTTCTAGTATATAATTTTTGATTTCAATTATACACAATCCATTTCTAAGATGACCCATACCATAACATATGTTATTCTTATAAAAGAGATAATATTTATTTCCAAACTTGAAATAAAATCCCATGGTGTCCAAACTTGAAATCTACTTGGTTCCTATATGTGAATACAAATTTGTGATATACATTTTGTATCCAATATCGAATATATGTATATAGAAATATTGTATTCAATGAAAAAAATACTTGAATTGGAAGCCTTATTTTTCTTCTACTTCCTAACCTTGCAATTATTCATCAAGTGGCCTTTCTTTCCACATGTAAAGTATACAACCTACTGCTCATTTCCCTACTTATATATCATTTGATATTTGGAAGGATAGTACATAGGTTTCATCATATTAGGATTATCTTTAGACCCCTTAGCCTTACCATTCCTCCTATTATTCACTATAAGTACTAAAGAATTAGTATTCTTCGTATCCTTATAATCTTGGAGAACTAAATCCAAAAGTTTTGGGAGAGACTTTTTCATGATATTCATGTTATAATTAACAATAAAAGTTGAAAATCTTGGAGATAAAGAGACAAGAATGAGATCACTTTCTAGTTCATGGTTCAGCTTGAACCCACAATATTCAAGTCTTTAGAAGTACCCAATCATCTTGAGTACACGAGTTTATGATTGATTCCCTTATTCTATCCTTCACCTATAAAATGCACTTGATATCACATACCTTTATTTCCTTAATTTCTCCTGATATGATTCTTAGAGATGAGTTAAATTCTTATTGGTATATTAATCCTCATGAATTTTATATAATTGAATGGAAATTGATGACAACATGATACACTGTACATACAATGCATCATCTACATTATTTTTCCACTTGTCTTTATCCACCTTGCTTATCCTTGAGGAGGCTCAGTGGGAAGTAATGACTTAATCACATAAAGATTCCTCTATTGGAGTAATACTATGTGCAATCACCGGCACCACTCCTGTAAGTTATGGCTAGTCATGATATTTTATTTATCCTAAATTGATCACAATGATAATGTACTAGTGGTGTTTATTTCCATTCTATTTACAACAAATAAATATTGTAGTTATTACTCTATATTGATTACCTTTTTGACATTACTGATTAATTAAATCTTTAAATTTCTTACACTATTTTATCAAACCTTGGTAGCCCTCACTACTAGATTTGGAATACTATATCACTTGAGTATTCTATTGGAAAGGATCCTTAAAACCCATCCTAATAGTCTAAGCTATAGCTATGATACTACTCAGAGAGTTACAAGGTAGGTACTAGACCAGCCAAAAACATTAACATGGGACTCATTAAACTATTCAGTATTTTCCCAACTTCTTAGAATATTAATATTGATTCCCTAAACACTTTTACTATAAAGTGGAAGAAATCTATCTATTAATACTTCTTTGTTACCATATTTAGTTAATTTAACTCATCACTCTCATAATAATTTTCTGGAAGTAGGATACACCCTAAACTATGGATGATGAGCACCTCATACAACTATTATTTTCTAGATTTGAGTGATAGAAGGAATTTATGACTTAATATTACTTTTATTGTTTTTAATATTACATGATGAGTGTAATAATTTTTCTATTAAATATGTTCATTATATATTTTCTCACTCACAAAGAAACATGTAATAATAGAAAACATTCATAATATCTTTATGCATTATTTGTTTATTATTTTTTATGTTCCTATAAACATGTATATTCATAAAATAATAAACAATGAATAAATTAAATAAACTACCCAATTGATCTTGATCATCGAATATTGGTTTATCCATTTAAATTCAATGGATCAACCATGACATATAGATATAATAAATAAGTAAGATCTTAACTTGTATCATAGATCACACCCTGATCTAATGTTTCCATGTCTAGTATGGGAAATAACCTTCTCTTGTCATGACCCACAACTTATAGAAACATTATCATAGTAAAAAATATACTTGTGTGCAGGTGAGGGGGTCTCGAGAAGCAAAAAACAAATAAAGAATAAAACTGATGTATTTATAGAACCTTAAACATATTAAATGAATAAATATGATATACATACCATAAAAAATTAATTAAATATTATGATCATCACACAAAATTATAATAATTAATTAAATAAAACAAACCCAAAAAAACAAGGTTAGTCAATGCTCAAGATCAGTTGACTATTATATTAAAAGCACAATAAGATTAAATTATAATAAATTTAAAATCAAGGGAAATTAAATGAATCATAAAAATTATTTAAATTCAAGTAATTTATTTCATTTGGTCCCTATAATCAATTTAATTTTCTTCCAAAATTAAATTAATTTTCAAATATTATTATTTTTTTAAATTCTAAAAATTAATAAATTATTTTTCAGATATATAAAAAAAATGTCTTGGGCCCTAAAACCCTCCCAGACATGTTGCAGGTCGGGCCAACCCTACGTAGGGAAGTTCAAGGTAGGGAAGACCTATATAGGGTTTTTTGGGTCAGGAATACCCGTGCAAGGTAGTTTTGGGTTGGCTAGAGCACGTTGGCTATAAGAGGTAGTGACCGCAACAACTGTTATGTGCAACCATTGAAGACAATGACCATGAGAGATGAGAGAAGTACGATAGGGGGATTTCATGTGTGGTGGTGGGTATAGGAGGGATATTTGGCAGAGGTCGGTTGTGGGTGAGGGTCGAAAATGGGTCATGGATGGGTGGGACACAATGATGGTGGGGTGACCAACATGGTGATGGAACAACGAGAGTGGTGTGGTTGGATGTAGGATATGACAATGATTTTGTATGGGGTTACCAATAGTGGCATAAGTTCCAGGGGTTTTAATAGGTAAGGGAGATTGTTGGGGTGGTGGAGGCCACAATTGAGTTGGGAGGCTTGTAGAGGGGCGGCTGTCGGGCCAGGGGGTCGGCTAGAGGAGGAGGTGATATGACAACTTGCTTCCAGTGGAATATTCTCCATGAAGAACCATTTTTTTATTATTGATTGTGTCCCACCAACCATTTTCTCAAAAATTAAAATGAGGCTTTTGTTTTTATTGCACAACATGTCACCCCACCACCCCTTTTATCATTTATTATTATTATTATTATTATTATTATTTTTAAAAATAATTTTAGTTGACCCAAAGGGAATTCCAATCACCCCTTTAATTTCTTAAGACTATTTTTATATTTAATTAGGCATTGTTTTATCTTAAAAAAATATTGAGCATTACTACATCCATGTGGAAAACACCCCATCAACTGAGACTATTCTGACCATGGTATTTTGGTCGGAACTTGGTCAGGAAAAATTGGGGTTTCTAGAAACACACTTTTACTACTAGAAATTGATATTTCTTGTAAAAATAATATATATATATATATATAATTTTTCCATTTTGTACCCATAAAAACAACAAATGATCCATGTTATTTTTTTTAGATGACTGTAACATTCCATCTGAGATTAGATCAATGCATGGTAAAATCCATTTATACCTAAATGAATCCCTATACCTAATTTAATGAAAATTTAATTTTCTTGGATTATAAAATTTACACGATATATTTGTACCAATTGTAGGTACTAGGGCATGAAGTGGGAGTTCATGGGATAGGGATTTTAAAATTTTCATCATCAAAGTGACATAACTTCATCATATTCGGTGATCTTAGACCTGGTAAAGTTTTGAGGATCACATTTGAATTTAATTAAGCACAAAAAATAGATTTAATGGTTACCTCATTCAGATTAAAGGTGTGTTCGACAGTCATTCCTCACTAGTGATTGTTACCTGAAGGATCTAAACTCAAACACCTCTAGATTGTTTACATATGCTTCAAGAGTCTATGGGTATGCTAATCAATGGAATCTGAGTGCTATAGCAGAGGTTCAATAACACCTTTGACATCGTTATGATCACCATGACTCCCTTCCTTTGATATGTGAAGGTGTTCTTAGATCGATCAATTAGAAAGTGTATTTCTCTCACTAGAATGTGTGAAGAAGGATTGAGGAGCTCTCAAATTTTTGGGAATGAATAATCCTTTATAAATGAGATCATATTTTCTTATATATTGGAGGCTAAACACTAGGAATGGGTGCCCTGAATCTCTTATATATAACTCCCAGTAAATAAGATATAAATAAAAAGTTATTAACAACTAACTAAGTTATAGAGTCATTTATATTTTTAATAGTTACTTTTAATATATAATAAATATATTATGGGATAAAATAGAGTCATTAAATTTACTCTCAATTTCTATAAATATTAAACAAACCTTGAATATTAAAATAATATTTGTTCGTATAATATTTGTCCATGTATTCACGTAATGCCTTGTGAATACTTTTTATAAAAAAAATTAACCCAATTATTCTATTCTCGAATAATAATGAATTTATTCATTCATCGAATATCATTTATTCTTGAACATATCTCAAACCCCATGGTGGGTCCCACCACATCCTATATTACTATTCATCAGAATATAAAAAACTTTTTAATGCGCTATTTTGTGTGGACCTTTATGATGTTATCTCAATAATACTGAATACTATTCCAAAACCAGGAGAAGAGTTTAGATACCTACCAAGAACCCTAAAGAGATTAGGAAAAGTCATTGAAACGACAACCTTTTCAATGAATAGACATTGTGTAATATAACATATTTTTTGTATGATATCTCATAAATTGGGATGCACAAATTGTATCATCATCCATACTTTATTATTCATGATCCTAAATGAAAAAACATAACTTCTTCTAACATGGCCATGGATTTAGTGAAGGTAATACCATCCTGATCAACTAGGCTTGAGAAATTATTTCCTTTTAAAAGCAATAGATTCTATCATGACTATTGATTCAATTTTATACTACTAATGGCACACCCAATTCAAGCTAACTCACTAGGAAATCAATTTCATAGTTTTCCTCTTACATCAAATTATGTAATTAAATAGTATGCATAGAAAATAATATCAATTTGAGAGACCATTACACATGCTCACATATATTAACTACTAATGACTCCTTAAATTTGTTATGTTCCTATGGGTGGGGCAGTCCTCATAATATCATATACTCAAGATCACAAAGTGAAAACTTCATGAGAAGAAGTTTCAATGCTTACGAGCCTCCATCACCTGATGGTCTCACATCATCTATGTCCTATCAGTATGATGTATCTGGACCATTGGACATAACTTTAAGATTACTCTCATAGTATCTCTTGGTTCTCCTTATATCCTACGAACTATTATAACCCTTTTACATGACATATAATCTAAGGGAATGACTATAAATATAGTGTAAATTGAATTATCAACACTATTATGGTAAGGTAAACAAAAAAACCCACCCACACAGACCCATATATATAATTGAATACAACTAATGGTAATGAAAGTACATAATCAAGTTGGGTCTAGGTCACCCACTTAAAAAATTATAATTCAATGTATCAACCCAAATTAACATGAGTATTTATAATATAACCACTATTACACTTCTCATCCATGAGAATTACCTGTAGTCTTTTGACCATTAAACTTAACATATCTAGGTCATCTATTCAAAATTGAATCTTCACATTCTATTTTGGAATGTCTAATGAGCTTCCGCTGTGAAACTCCAAAAACAAGGATTACTATTCATCATAGGCGAAACTACCACTTTTTACCATTACTAGATTACACATATGGTACTTACTCACACACCACTATCCCATAACACCATAGTTTCATCAACCTGCTAATCCATAATCATATAGAACTCACCATCATAAGAACCTACTCTTACGAGTATATTCTAAGCCATAGTTCTCCCCACCATCAAAAGTTTCCATCAAAATTAATTTCTAATGGTATAATGGAACACTTATCATGATTTCCATATCATGTCACCCAGTATCACGTAAAAAAACTAGTTGGACCTCCATTTTATGACTCTTCTAAAAAATTAATACTCACACTTGTCAATGCACAATATAATCTCCGATCCCAATTAATTTACTCCAAATGAATCCCACGATCTTAAAAATTATCACACCAAATTCTGAACCCTACTCTTGATGTAATTATATAGTTGGATGAAAAACTTTCCACACCGATTGTCATGATATCACTCAAGCACCGACACATCTCTGATTCAACCCACACTATGATAACATCGAACCATCCAGAGACCAATGACAATGAACAAACTCCATACAACACCATATCTAAATATCAGACCCATTATTCACTATATAACTAGATAAAATTGGATTCAACCACTCCCTGGTATCTCAATGCTACCTTGACTATCCACTGACATATCTCATCACACTGGAGACCCTTCTAGTATAATGGTTGCCCATCCATGACCAATTCAATGCTCTTATTATGGTATTATCCTTATTTTTATTAAAAAAAACCAATACAACAATCTATGTGGCCCAAACTACATCTATTACCATATATGATGACTAGATGAAACCCTCTTTATAACACCTGAGAACTGATATGAAACATCAACCACCCCTCATTCCCAGATTTATAGAACATCATCCTTGGAACCCACTAGAGGTTTTATATTACAAGGGCCACACCCTCTAAAATCCCATGGTTTCCTCCCCATTGTATAGATTATCTTATAATACTGAATAAGTATATCCTTAATAGGTTACACCATCACACCTACCTTACAATACTTATGAAGTCACACACTCAGGTTGATCGTATCACATTTCTTAAACTATCATCGATATCACCATTCCCCATAAGGTTACATTTACCATTTCATATAAACTCTTAAGAAGCTAATATTAAAGGTATTCCAATAGAACAATTGATTTTATGATCTCACATGTCCTCTCACTGATCAAATACTCAAATGGTACCATGCATAACAAATAGGGACCATCTTGACCGCATCCAAACCCAACTAGTGCATGCTCTTGCACCACCTAGTCATATAACCAGACTCAAAACCCCATGATTTTTACATAATTAAACCTAGGATCCTGAACCTATGATACTTACCATGATCCTCTTACATATCAATCTCATTTATCCAGAAGAATCCTTGATGTTCCTATTCAAAATCAGGCATTTCTACAACTTCAATGTCTACCACATGATCACCTATCACTCAAGCATCATTATAAAATAAAAAGTGTCTACCCACACTATATCTATCCTAGATCTTTAAATTTTTTACATGATCAAATATATCATAATAAACCATATACAATGTCACCATATCTAGGCATCTTACACATCCTTCCCTCTAAAACCCTCCTTGATGCGATAATCACCTCAAGTTTTTAATTTCATGATAGCTCAAGCCATCACTATATTTTCATCATATTTAATATAACACCTCTCCTTCACTAATCTCATATAAAAAATAATCTACCCATTCTTCCTATGTCCATGGAACTTAAAAAAAGTTCTAACCCCTCTCTTTGGTTACCCTCATACATATCACTCAATATATAAATATCTTGATCCACATATGAAATCATAAGACTATACCATATAACCCATATATCATATCATATAAATAAAAACTTATAGGAATCACCTCTCTATTCCCATTGGAAATATAAAATAGAAAATCTTGTTCCAAAACACTCATATATATTCATATATACTACTGGAATCACATGACAAGTCATCATCCTATTAGGGAACTAATTCTCACTGAGAATTTATATATGGGATCTCCCTCTCATGATCCACAATCTTAAGATAATCCTTATAAAACCTCCATATATGGGATCCAACCCCTCATAGAACATTTTATCTTTCATCATCCTATATGTATAATAAAATCTCTCTTTAATGATCTATATTGAGTACAACATGACCATGTGATTTTGATATAAATAATTCCTCCAATAATATATATGGTAAAACACAATATAGGTCATTTTTGACACTTAAAATATCATAAATAATTGTCTTTCATAACCAACATCACAATCATCCACTAGGGGCACATCACAAAGGTATACAATTTCTATTCTGACCTACTAGGGTCACTATAAATCTCATACACCAAGAGACTATATAGTCATTAACCAGGTACATTTCATCATATGCCCAGATGAACTATCATTAGAGAAAATATGCCATCATTCACCTGAGTAAAATTTCACTAACATGTTATATTTGAAATCACTATATAAGTTACTATTAACACTTTAAAAAAATGAACCCACTATCTTTCCTGATATCAATCACACACAAGTAAAAATATTACACTTGAATCCTATATTCCAAATGACGCATGTACACAAGAATCTTGACAAAGGGACAAGTGTCACAACCCCCTACCACTAAAGAACTACAATGAAGGGAGAGAGATAATGACCGCCAAGTCCTACCTCTAGTAGGCCTCGGGTTGGAGATTTGTACTAAGGGTATGATAATCTCATAAATGAGAGGCATTAACCTCTATAATAAAACAATACTAGGAGATATGATGAATTGAACAAAAAAACTCCATGGCATAATATAAAAAGAAAACCAAAAAGTATCCCAAAATGCATGTATAAATAAAACAGACACAAATAAAAGTCTCCAAAGTAAATAACCAAAAGAAAATCTAAAAAAGTGATGAAACAACTATCCAAAGGTTTGATCTAATAATTTATATAATGGTATAAATAGTCCCCATGGAAACCTAAAAATCAATTTACATGCATAGGGTGAGAATACAAATATACTCAGTAGGAAAAAAAAATTCTCTTGTGCACATATGAAAGAAGAATACTAACGCACCCATAAGAAAACAATAGAACCAAACATACCTAAATAGATCAAATATCTATCCCAACCTCACCAAGTCACACTCACCAACTAATGCAAGCCAAGTATAATAATATAATATGAAGTATATCGATAAAGGGTACCCCCACCACTTTCCTACTAATTTTCCACTCTCAAATCCCAACATCATACATCATGGAACTCCCATATATTTCTTAAAACATATAACACCACCCCATAGTATGGTATCATCAAATTATTTCTATATAAACCTGGTCCACCACCCCACAACATGGTCACCTATCACCTCTCCAAAAGACACCTGGGCCACCTCCCCACAACATAGTCTCATAACACCTCCCTTGAAGACACCCAGGCCATCAACAAGTAAACTATCAGACCCCAACCATCATAAAATATGCATATCTACTTTCCTAGAAGAGATAACAGGAATTTGTAGGTATCCAACCATCCATACTCATCATTAGGATGTTGGAAAAAACACCCCTGTATAAATATATGGGTGTAGGCACATGGTGCTCGACACAAGTGGGGTGTGTATAGAAAATCATAAGGAACATAAAAATATATATACAATCCAAACACAATCCCAACCTACGGGTTCACAATAAATCAATAACTAACTCACAACACTTCCACTTTCACTTCCACCACTAAATGTATAACACCACAAAATCCACAAGACACATTTCATATCACCAGCCGAATTTCATTGAAATGTACCATTACTTTCAGTGTTTATCAAAGAACACATTTAACCACATAAATCATCATTAACTAAATCATTAACCTTTTCCATCGCATTAACCAAACCAAACCCCAACCATTTTAATAATTATCTACCAATTCCTTTACTACTCAGGTAACTAGAACAATACATCACAACATTAAAAAAAATAAAAAATGCATCAACCTTACCAAGCC
This sequence comes from Viscum album, assembly GCA_963277665.1. Lineage (NCBI taxonomy): Eukaryota > Viridiplantae > Streptophyta > Magnoliopsida > Santalales > Viscaceae > Viscum > Viscum album. The sequence goes on along the minus strand of OY728166.1, from coordinate 1,007,297,149 downwards.
TACCAACCCCACATCACCAACATCTCACAACCACATCAAAAACCAAATTCCATCACCGCCGCTCATAGAAAAACCAAATAAACCATCACATCACCACCCCACAATGTGAAAAAACAAACCCATCTCATTTCCACCCCATAACATGACCTCACAAACCCATCATCCCCATATGCCACAACCATACATCAACACCCCACAATATGACCACACATCAAAACAAATCACTAACCATTTTAAATATTTATCGATGAGTTTTTTTTCAATTCCAATTATTTATTTTAGTGATATTATCACATAACCCATAGAGCCTAAGGCAACCATTTTATCAACCAAGTATAAGTTATTATCAAATTTATATTTTAGAGTGATTCCAAACAATCACAACAGGGTTCCCTAATCACTATAAACACTATACGAAAATAGACCCCAATGAACATGATTTTCAGTGGGGTGTTTATCCCATTCAATCACAACATCATACTAATATCGAAGATTTAAAAATAATGAGAATCATTCCCATTCCCCATAAATTTCAGTTATATGACTCTTTATATTCATTTATCTAGTGTGAAATCTCATCCAAAAGATTAACAAAATATCACCCCTCTTGTATGATACAAAAAATTGAGAAACATGGGATTACCTATCTCAAAATAGATTTCTAATCTCACTGTTCGCTGAAGGGTGAATGAAGAATCACCCATAAAATAAAACTACATGAAAAACCCAAAGATCAACCTATAGTGCATCAAATGTCCATCAAAAACTTATCCCACACACACCCTAAACCAAACTGCACCACTATAGGGGATCTCTAAAGAATAATGAAAGGAAAACCATGAAGAATATAAGAGAAATCACCATGGATCACCAACATGCATCCATCAGAACCAACAGAACAAAGAGAGGGAAACAGGGTTGGAAAATCCTCCCAAGGTGCCTAGGTCTCTACCTAAATGAGACAAAAGGAGGGTATTCAAATGAATAAAGATCGTCTGAAAAAAGTATTTAAAACCTCTAACTCTCCAATTTCATGTCATGAATGGAATTCATAATGTGAATTCTATAGGAATTCATATATTTTCAGTTTCCTTAAAAAATTTTGTCACCTCAACTTAAATTTAATACATGTTGTGAATTCATTTCATGAAGTGAATTTATTTCATAGACTCCCTCTACTGCCACACACAAGCTGCGAATCTTCCATCCTCACATACCGAAAATCACCAAATCATGATGTGAATATAGTTCACATCTTGAACCACTACCTGTAGTACTCCTAAAAATCCACCTCCACTGAACCCTCTAAAATTCCTATGAAAACCTCCAACTACCCAATGATAAAGTAACAGGCTGGGAAGGTATGGCCCATTACACCAAGATTTAAAAACCCATACACCATAAATAAAAAACCCAAGTCCATCGTGATAGATGAAATCCTATAACTATAAAATCAAAAACCAATAACACAAAGCCATCCCCTAGGTAACCTAGACTTACTATTAGAAAAGGTGTTCATGATGCACTAGTTCGAGGTCTATCATAAGCCCTGACAAATTTCTATTTCACCTGTCTACTATCTCTTTAAATAGTAAGACAAGAAATAAATTTTGATACACTTTGTGATATTACATTCATAAGATCCAATTCCACATTGTATCATCCCTTTACAGGTTCACATTGAACAATAACTAGATCAGATCACCACATGAACTCAAGCATGCCTCCCTATATACCTGAAGCTACAAAATAGAGGTGGGGATCTATGGGGTTTCTATGGGGAAACTATACCCCCATATCAGAGTGTTATATAATAATAAAAATAATCAAACATCATAAAAAATAACACATTGGAGTACATGTAATAATAAATAATGAAAATGATATAATAAATTAATATATAGAAGCATACAATCAAAAAAAATCACAATTATTCTAGCACACAAATAATGATCTCCCACTAGGACAATAATATACATAATATAAATAAAATAATAAATGATAGGAGGTTTTACTACATACCTGGTCATTACCGTATCCTAGTCTTCAAACCCCATATGAGCTATCCTGCTAAATCATCTAAATCCGGTACTCTTCCTAACATAAACCTGTGATCCATGATTTCTGATCAAGTATCAATGTGCCATGTCCTCCCAAGCATGGTGTGAGTACTATTTAGTAGGTAACCACCAATAAAATCCCTTACATAGAAATAAAATGCAATGTATGTGTGTATGACATGTAAATGTGAATAAATAAATATATTTTAGAAGAATAAATAAATAATCATTGTCAATCATTAGGTTCTAACATGATAACTAGAATAAATTCAAACCCACTTTAGCTAATTTCAGAGTGTCTCTAATCATGTTAAATAACCATTACAACCAATATCAAGCCCATGGATGATTCCTAAGACGAAGCCTTAGGAAATACAGTAGTATCAGGTTCAATAGCCATATCATAGGGGAAAGTCCTATGAATCTAATTGTATGTTGATCACTCATGGGGTAGCGTATGTTGGTTCCTAAAACTCTAACAGTGTATCCACCCAAAATCATCACATGTATATTCCCCACTAGGGTTAAGTGAATCCCTCTCATAACATCTCATTTTATAATTATCACTATGGGGTAAGTGTGTCCCTCCAGGATCATCTCATGCATATGTCTCATTGGAGGGGGGGTAGTGTGTCCCTATTTTCCATCTAATCATAGTAGGACTAAAGTATAAATCTATGGAAAACATAAAATTACACCAATGATACTCAATAAATCTTATTGGGTAGTGAAAATAACCCAAATAATCTTATATAACACATATTTATGAGGTTGTCTTGTCAAGTGCTCGACCTATCATTAGATACTAGAGAAATATCAGGCTCATTGTTGATTTGAGTTCCAAGGTTGTAACTACAATAATCACTAACCAATCTCATACAAACCCTCATATTTTTCATTATATAAATGGGTCAGTATCCTAGGGTAAACCATAATCTAGAAACATCAAATAGGATCCCTGGTCTCAATCTCATCTCTTTGGTCAACACCCATCACTCAAAGGGAATAATGTCCCTCATCTCATCATAATAATCACATGGACTCCTTAGCATCATATATAATCCTGCATCAATATCATATATGTGAGATGACCTCAATCCCATATCTCTTCTAAATTCATCTTAGTTCAATCCTCCCACCCAATCTATCCATAGTCTACCTAGGGTATACCCACCTAGGTACCCACACCTCAGTGGGGGAGGAAAAATCACCCCATGATAATCTCATTCAGCTTAAAGCCTCTATGGAATCTCAAGTTTCTCATAAGGATAATACCTAGGATATCCTACTTAACTAATCAACCACCACTACCTAGAGTTCACTAAGGTCACCTATCTCTAAGTTCACTATATCTTACTTATTTCATATTAGTTAATTCATTTCATTTAAACCCTTTATGAGTCTAAGTATCTCAAGAAATATATTTATAATCACAACCTCATGCATCAGTGTCCAAGGTAACAACTAGAGTTCAGGGGTTAATAATAGACCTTGACACCTCATTCTATCCACATTAATCAGTAATAAATTTATTTAAATGAAAGTTCAATCACCCTCGATGGTGAGACCACATGTCTCATGTATATAAATAAAATGTATAATACCACAAGATTGAAATAAATGACCACCTACAACATTTAAATAGTCATTCCATTTTTAATTCCATACCCCAAAAACCTTTTCAATGACTTTAACTTCATTTTACAAGTCTATCAAACCACCATCCATCAACATGATGTCCTAAAACATGGCATAACACTCAATAATTAATTATAAACAATTATAATAAATTATTGAATTCATTATAAAAATTTATAATTAATTTAAAATTTAATTCAATTAAGCATAAACACAAAATAACTCATTGATTGACATTGTCACACCAAAACCATGACCCACCACTAGAATAAGGTCTATAGTGTTCTCTTGACACCATCCCTGTCAAAAAACCTAACTTTTAATAATGATTAAATATCTAATTTAAATTAATTTAATAAAATTTTAATTAAAACTCATTAAAAATTCAAATGATGACATACCTTTATTGAAATGGAAAAAATAATGCATACATCATCTTAGGTTATTCTCTATCCATCACATGAAAAATTTCTATCATATAGAGATGATTTCACCATGATATGGAGGAATCATTTTTGAAACCCTAAGTCAGATCACCCAAATTAAAAGGAAATTAAAGTAAAAGAGCATGGGGATTATATAGATGATATCACATCAAATATTTTCCAAAATCACAACCAAAATACACCCCATACCATATGGGATCAAATTAAGAAGGCCTAGGAGGTAAAATAGCTTGAACGTTCATAAGGGAGGAAGACAAAAAGGGACTTAATCCCTTAAAAATCATAGCGGGGAAACATGTGCATTTCCCAATAATTTTAAAATGCCCTTGGAAAATGGATTCCACTAAGTCTTTCCCTATGTCATGGTGCAATCTAGTTGTACCTTGAGATCCCTGATATGTCCAATATCATGGCTAGGATCCTCCCTATTCACCATGGTGGATAGGGATCTCCTCACCAGACTACCCATACTCTATGGTGTTGTGAAGACCCCTTTTCCTTTTTATCCAAACTAGAAAACAAATATTTAAAAAAATTAAAATATTGGTGTTTCTACCCTCATACTTCCTACATGTGGAACCCCTCAAGCCCCACACTAATCAAAACACCAATCCATTCCATTTATCCTTGGTCGTTTCACATGGAAACAAGACCTATCTGCCTTTTAGGAAACCCTAGAATGAGGAACTTTTCCAATTTAAATTCCCACATTCCTAGAAGTTTTAATCTCCACCACAGGTTCCACTATGACATGGTTATCTTTATGGTTATTAACTTGTAGTAAAATATCACAATAGGATCACCTGGATCCACTCAAATATCCACATGGGAAACCGTGTAGGTTCCGGGTGCAATGGAAGCGTGGGAGGCGCAGTGCCCAACTTTAATTTTTTCTATATTCAATGAACAATACGAGATCAATATGACAATGAACGCCAGTATCCACATCAAGGATTTATACAAAGGAATAGAAAATTGGAACCAAGAGAGATAGGATCAATATATTTTGTTTATAATTAATTATATTAAATTAAATAATTACCTCCTAGGTGATTCTTTATTCATTTATGCATCTGGCCAAAAATCTGGAGTGCACCGTCATTACGTTATAGAGATCAAGGGTAGATCTCCTCTAGCAGTGATCCACACGTGCTCCATGTATCTCTAAACATCACTGATAGAGTCTTTGGGTGATATCATGGAAGATCCTTACACTTGCGATGTTCGCCTTCGATCTCCTTGAGAACCACTTCTAAAGCATTCTACTTGATCCGGTGGAGGATGATCTCCCTCATTCTTGAAAGAATTATTATAGAGGGATAGACTCTTTAGGCTTGAGATATTTTCTTCAATTCATTATGTGCAACTGGTGTCATATATCTTTCCCTTGGATAATAAGAGAATAATATAATCAGACATTTATTTCACTAGGGTAATAATAAATAATTTTCACAAGTGCCTTAATTATTTTATTAATCATAGCGAAACTGCCATGTCAAATAATAGAAACAACATTATTATTTACTGACATGTGCTTATCTTGTGAGTTATAATTAAATATTATTTTATCAAATAATATTCAATATTATTATTTCTCACTGAACTATTAACCCAGTCCTCCAATCCTCCACCATATTTATTGAATCTTGAATAATGACTATTTATTTATTAAATAAATATCACGATATTATTCACCAATAAATATATAAATATTATATTCACTAAATAGAATATAAATATTAATTAATTATTCCATCCATAATATATTCTATTGAATAACTAGTGTAGAAATAAATGTGATTAGACATCCATGAGTAATTATTAAATCACAACCAGAAATAATATTTATTCAACCTATTAAATAATAAATAATATATTATTTAACTATTGTGTGTGGCCTTCTATAACTCTTTCTCAATGGTATTAGGGGGAGAAAACTAAAGTCCAAGGTTAGTATCTAGCAACATGCCAAGTCACCCATAGATAAATAAGTTAATTCCACAACGACATGTCACCTCATACGAACACTTACCATGTAATATAATCCCTTTGTCTTGATATCTCCAACCAAGTGGGTTGCATGCAAGTGCCATCAAACCATGTGCTAGATTTCTCACTCTTTGACTTATCGGAAATTGAACTTACCTATATAACACCATGTCTATGGATTTATTTAGGATATATCATTCCATCAAAGGGCTTGAGATATCAAATTCTGTTATGGAATAGAAGGGAAAAATCCTTTCTCGCATTATTCATTAATGTAGTATTACTCATAACACACCCAACATATCCTACCTCATCGTGAACATATGTTGTCATGGTTTTCACTAATACATCTAATTACATGATCCATAATACCAATTAATAATAATATTAAACTCTGAGGACCAATACACACATCCTCATATCAGAACATCCAATGAAACTTATAAATGTGGATTTCCTACTGGCGGGTCTTGTTATCATAATATCCTCCTAAAAACTACCAAGGGTTTACACCATGAGAAGGTGCCTTAAAGTCCTAAAAGTCTCCAACCATGATAGAATGTATCATTTTTGTCCCATTAATTGATATCATCTGACTATAGAACATATATTCAAGAATAGTGTCATGCTACTTACAGGTTCTCATCATAGTAGGGATCCGCTATGACATTTTAGTGTGACATATACTCTTAGGACATTATCACATACAATGTCATGAAAAATAATAATCATGATGTGATAATGAGTTTATTAATATTCATCCAATGAATACATGTTTATCATAAAGTACAAAGAAGTTGGTTCTAGGACACCAAATCTAACTAACCAAACACCTTCTAAGAATCATTTCACATCCAAGAATTATTATTTAATAAGTCCAAACACTTCAATCTTTGATCTGATCATCAATTCCCAAAACAAACTCTAATTTGGAGGAAAAAATTCAAATTCACATTGAATTTCCCAATATGAATGGATGAATTTATTTACAATTATCCTATGTGAAGATCATAGGAAAATGATGAACCACTAAGAAGGGAGTGGGGTGAATAAATGATTCCTTTTTATGATTTATTTTTCTTTTAAATAATACTTTATTGGCCTATTAATATCAAATACACTCTTATATAATTACTCAAAACACTAAAATGCATTATGAAAGAAATAGCACACTAACACATGATTTTTAAAATTTCCATCCCCTATATGGTAGTCTAGTCTTTACTATGATGGGTTAAATTCCCAAATTCCATATCCTACACCATAATAAAAAGTGGTTTCACTAGGAATAATATTGATCCCTTAACAAAATGTCTAGTAACATAGAGTTTCAATATGCCTCCTAGAGTCCCATTGAAACTAAAATTTCTCTCTACCAGTACAAAAGGATTTAAAAAATAATTAGAAAATTTACTACTTTTCTCCTGGTTATTTATGAATTAGTTAATGATGATCTTCCTCTTTGATCTTTATAGATCAACAAAATTGGATGTTCTGACTTATTCAAGAACATTGATGTATGATAAACACAATCAGATGAACTTGTCTTGATCACTTATTCAAATCATCAATGATATATTTTTCTTCCACTTTATTCTTATTTAACCATAAACATTGATAAAATAGTTATTCAATGTTGTAGTATCTGATCTTATATTCTCAATTATTTATTTACTTCATTTATTTTTACATTCTTCCTTTTATATAACCATAACAAGTGTAAATATTTTTCCATAATATAATATATAATCTCTCTTTATTTCTTGATTGTATGATATTATTAATCAAAATATTACTAAAAAATAAATCATTGATTGCAAATAATAATTTCAAATATTTAAATTTGAAATATCTAAGAATTTAAGTCTATGATCCTATAATTTAATCTCCATTAAAATCTCCACAAATCATGGTTAAAATCAAGAATTTTACTTTTATCCTATTTAATTTTTGATTTTAATACCCATGAAGAATCCTTTGATTTATTTCCCAATTAACTCATCTTCATACTTAAGAAATGGGTAGTCATCCTTATGAAGTTCCCATTCCTTGTAAAAATATCAATTTCTTCAAACAACTATTATTAAATCAAGTTATAATTTCAAAGATCAAATTATCCTTATAAGGTAAATAGATCATCTATAAAAATTTAAAATCATCCGTAAGATATTTTGGACCATAATTTTGATGTTTTCATGATACTTATATAGTAAATATATGATCTTTATAAGATGAGAATCAATATTATGATGAAATACTTATTCCTTTTCCATTATATTATTTTGATTCACTTTATGAATCATACAATGAAATGTTATCGTAACGAAGAATAAATAAACCTTATAATGTAAAGGAAACCACAAAATAAACCAAATCATTAGTATCTATTAGTGTTATAAAATTTATCAAAAAAATATCATGTTATTCTTCTATCAATGTAAGAAAATCTATAAATAACCAAAAAAAATTAAAAAAAATTATTAAACATCCATCGGAGATTCCATATCCTGACTTAGGAAAATAAAACCCTTAAATAATTCAATTGTGTACATTAATCCCACACTTTAGATTTTTTATAAACCTTATTAAATCTTTAAAAACTAATATTTTATCAAGATACATATAATCACTTATTATATTATATGAGATTTATCATGACACCACACTATGGATAATGTTGTTTTTTGTGAGAATTCCATCCCCTAGTGACAAGAATTATTTGGAACTGTAATTTGATTTATCTAACCCTTAATAAATTATCTTACATACTACTTATGATTTTATACCCCTATTTTTGGATAATTAGATCTCTGTATTTATAATAGGTATAATATAGAGTTGTATCAATTATCCATATTAACAACACATCCAATTCATAGTGGTGGAGGGTGGGACTTTCCACACCTCTTAATGTGAGAGTTAAAGACATAACATTGAGTTTCTTCCATAAATAAGCAAGCCTCTCACTTGGATTTACTTTATTACTGATAACTAAAGTCTTATTTTCAATAAAAATGTATTATAGGTTGATATCTCCATTGGCCACATTTTCATTGATAAAGTAATACCTGATGCCAATGTTTCTTGATATTGAGTGTTTCATATAGTTAATTGATAGATCAATAACACTCTGATTGTCAAATTTCTTTTTCGTGTCATTTAAGTATCAACCATCACATCATCTACCTAAATATTCATCTAAAACATATATGTTCAAGCATGTGTAGTAGCTATAAACTCTACCTCAACTATGACTACTATCACCAAATTATACTTTCTTACTATAACAAGTTACACAAACCTCATCAAGAAAGAAAGATACACCTAAATTAGGTATTATTTTAGTATAATCACCACCTCGATCTATATTTGTAAAGTCTAGTAGGATAAAATATGCACTATTTCTATATAACAACCCATAATTAAATTTTATGTTCACATATCTCAGGATTATTTTAGCATCCAAAAAGTATGATTATTTAAGATCACTCTTAAAACCAAGAACACATTGTCTCTACATAAGTTATATATGGTGTTGATTTAGTTTGGTAAATAAGGCCTTTGATTATACTTTTAAATTATTTTTGGCAAACACTACTTTCAATATCATCCTTGTATAGTTTTTCAACTAAAATTGTTGTTGAATATTATTTTTAATCTTCCTTTCCAAAAACTTTCAAAAATTCTATAGAATTTTATGATTATTATAAAAATATGCAACCATGTTTTTCTCAATCTATATTCCTAGAAAATATTTAATCTCACTTGGAATAGACATATAAAATCTCTTATCCTTCTACATAATAAATTATTCATATATACTCTCTTTATATCGAGAATATATGATGTCATTAACATGGAAAAACACTATGAGAGTACCTATGTAAATATATCTAAAATAAATGTTTCTATCATCCATCACTTTTATGAACTTAATTTCCCTTATAACATCATCCAATTTAAAATATCGACCTATAAGGTCTTGTTTTAAACCATACTATGATTTCTTTAAACCATAGACTATCTTTATATCAATTTCTAAGAAGAAAATCCCAGGGTGTTCAATGAAAACTCATTCTTCAAAATCACCCATTAGAATTTATATTTTAAAATCATTTAATAATCATTATAATGTTTTTTTCCAACACTTATAATAAGATTCTAATAGATTCCATCATTTCCACTGGTGTAAATGTTCTTTTTAAAGTCAATGCTTTCTATTTGAGAAAATCCTTTCCATACCAACCTAAATTTATTTCTTTAAAACTTCTTTTTAAAATGAAAAATCATATTCCTCCCTCATACCTTGATTAAATTATTATACCTTTCTCATAATAAGATATATTAATATGAATTTATATAATGAACATGAATATAAATTTATAACATAGTTAAATAATTCATTAGATAGAGCAAAATAAGAAATTGTGGTTAAGAAATTCAATTAAAAATTATAATAACTACCCTTTATAAGATTAAGTAAACAAAATAATTTTAAATGTATAATGAGTTTATAATATATTATATAATTCACTTGATATAGAATATAAACATATATACAAGTTTAAAATAAAAATATATTCATAATACTGAATATTAATAAACTATGAAAGTGATATATTATTAAAAATGTTTGGATTGTCACATTATTCCCCCTTGTTGAAATTAAATCCTCACAATATTATCACAATTCAGTGATAAAGGGCTTAAAAAGTGAATAAATACACTAAAAATTTTATAATCCATTTTAGTGGGTGAAAGAGCACTTTGAAAACAAATTTTTTTCAAAAGAATTTCAAATAATGAGGCTTTAAAAATAAATAAAAGAAAATGGATGAAATGTGAAATGAAAGATAAAATAAACAAAAAAATGTGTAAAATATACCTTTACCTATTTTGAAATGGTTTAACAAACCCCCCCTTGATAATATAAATATAAAATATCCATTTGAATAGAGAAAATGTAACATATGAATTTTTCAGAAGAGAATACATGATTATCATCCAAAATAAGAAAATAAAGAATTCATTATATGAAAGATCATAAAATGAAAAAATGATTTACCTAGAGGAAAATAGAAAATACCATTTTAGAGAGAGAATGGAAGAATATATCAATCATATAAGAACATGGTCAAATAATAAAGGTTATGACATAAGTAAAAGACTTGGAGTCATGAAAAAGCCTTATAACTTTGGTAACATATAAATAAAAATCAAATGAAACAGAGAACTTGATATTAAATTGTAAATAAAATTAATCATATGTAAGTCATGATATGTGATTTCAATGGATTAGTGTGTACACTATGTAAAAGTGAATTTGTGCATAATATGAAACATGAATCGATGAATGATAATTGAGACAAAGAAAACCCTATGAATTATGAGAAAAAAATATAAATTCCCCAAAAAGATAGAGGAATATAAAACAATATTATAGTAGATTAAAGTAATATTATAATAATTTATTCAATGAAGAGTTCACAAGTCACAATGATAAGACATTAATTAAAAAAAATTATGAAAAAATGGTGTGTGAATTATAAATAAATAAGTGAGGAAAAATTATCAATAGTTCATAAAAAAATAATGTAAAGTGTCATTTTAATTTAAATATATTTTAGAGGAGTTACTATTAAATAAATTAAAAATACATGAAATTAATGGAGATCTTGAAAGGAGACTCAAGAAATCAAGAAAATAATGATCACATGTTCTTGAAAATGAATATAATTTTTATCCCCAAACAATATTAGTCACTCATTATGTAAAATACCAAACATAAATATACTATAAACATATATTACCTAAAAATATACTTTTGAATTCCTAAAATAACTTGAATAACTATGACATACAAACTTAGGAAAAATAATGTAATCTTCATCTCTCAAATAATATCAACCAATTTGATATAAAACCACTAATATCCAATGATTATATATATATATATCCTAATCATTAAGTGTTCCCAAAATGATATGATATTTCTTTAAGATAACTTTTAAATCACCAAATTTATATATATTAATCAACTTATATTCCCAAAACCAAATATTGTTTTTCTAAAATTACCTTAACATCAAATTACACAAAATACCTAAAGGTATTCTATACATTTTAGCTTATTTCCACAAACATATAGATACATTCTTACCAAATTCACTTCACACTAAATCAACTATTAAGCCTAAGGGTTTTATATACCTCTATCATGTATTATTTATAGAACCAAACATGTGTATCACAAAATATTATCAATCAACTTATAATACAATAAAATAAGAGTTTAAAAGGGTATCTATAAACATACTTAAACTTATTATCCAATAATGGTATCTATAAATCTTATGTTATGATTAATTAATAATATCCTCTCCTATAAAGTTATCTTAAGTTTTTTTTGATTCCCACTATAATGAACCAAACCTAACCATCCCATAATTACATCATCAATAGAAAATATTGTATCATTTATATACAAAATTACTTTTAGGTGTAGAGTTTTAGAGGATTAGGAAAATTCATTACATGAAAAAACCATTACATTCATCAAATAATTTTTTTTATAATAAAAAAATATCTAAAAATAAAAACCCATTTCATTCAAGGCTAAAATATCTACTGGAAAATTGATATAGTTTTCAATTTATTCTCCAATACTTAGGGAATGGAAAAAAAGAAAGGGTTGATCTCAAAAGTTTAGTAAGTGGAAGTGTACAAAAAAAAGTTATCATTGAATGAATATGGAATGGATAATGTGGAAGGAATAAATAATAATAAACCAATTTCATAAAACTCATAACATTATTATGAAATAAATCCATGTATAACATAACAATGTAAATAATACTATTGAAATCAATAACCAACTTCATTGTGAGGGAATGCGTAATGTCAGACATATAATTCAAACTATTAATGAATTGTGTAAATAAATTATAAATAATTCAATATGAGTATCCCACATGCTAAATAATTATAGATAATTCATATCTTCAAGGTCTCATTCTGAGAAATTATAAATAAATGGCTTGGCATACACTAAATACCCAAGGTAGTTTATCTCATGATACCTACCAATGTATCAAGGGATAAACACTTCTACAACCCACCTATAACTAAATAAGCCTAATTAATTCATCATATTAAAGGAATATACAACAATCATATATAATAAATATGAATTATAAATCAATAATTGTCTCTATTGAAATAACAATTATACAAAATGATAATATTTCTATAGTGAATAAAATAAATAACATCCTCGGTAAGAAACCTTCAGACTTACACAATATATATTAATGTGTATATGATTAGGTCAATATAAATTTATCTTAAGAAATAATATATCCACAGATAATAAAATTCATAATTATAATGAATCTAGACATGGAGGAAAATTATTTCTATCTAGAAGAAGAGATAAGGCCATGACCACTTATAGGAGAACTGTTTGTTGAATTCTGAACTCAAGGGAAGTGAAATTGTAGAAATAAATTTAAACCCTAGAAAAAACTAGAAGAGGAAAAAATAGATTGGGTTTTAGAGATAAATGAAAAAATTTATCCTAATAAAAATTTAATATAAATATCTTCAATTTCAATTTTAGATTTAAAAATAAACACTTATAATTATCATTACATTTATACTAGGATTTTATTAAGAAAAAAATTATGTAAAATAAATTCAAATGGATAAAAAAGTAAAAATAAAATATTTTTTGAGGTTATAATAAAGATAATCATAGAATAACATTGCCAATGAATAAATGATATATCTTAATGAAGGGTTATTGAGTTAAGAATCCACTTACCTTAACTCCTAACATTCACTATACATCCTCTAGACTCGTAAATAATGAAATTATATTAATTATTAAATTTGATTATTATATTTTTAATTTTAATTTCATTATTTTTTTATAAACCCTATTTTTTCCTTGTAAGATTTTGAAATATTTATATATATATATATTTTCAGAGATAAGTGCTAAAATGACGTGCGATTCTGAGGGCCGGTGTTCCTAGAATTAATTTTATAAAAATATTAAATATATTTTATAATGTGTGTGTGAGTTTAGTTAAAGAAAATGGGATAAATCTTAAATGGTTGATCATATAAAAAATCTGATACCACAATTGAGTTCAGACAACATTTTTTACCCTAGTTATGGCATAAAATGAGCCAGTGTTGGATGTTCAGACCCCTCGATCATTGGTGGTGCATTTAAGTGGATTAATTAATTAATTAAATAAATAAATTCATTTAACCTAGAAGATATGTTTATAAATATATTTCTAGGGAGAATTCTCAAGGTTTGGTTCATAATTCTCCCACCACTGGTGAATCTTTGTTCCTCCACCCTTTGACGAATCGAGATCAAATGATGATAAAACCCTGAATTAGATTGCATCTGGACGCAACAAATGCCACAACTCCTTCCAATCATTGTGTGAGCATGTTATTCACCAGCGATCGATCCAAAACAGTGTTAGGACTTTTATTTTTGTGTTTTACTCCCTTTTATTAAATTATTGATTAGATCCATCCTTTTCCTTGGATATACACCCATTTTCAAATTTTTCATGAGCCCACGTACCAGATTTTATATTGTTTAACCAATGTTCTAACAATGGTGCCCTGTTCTTGATCGCCGACCAAGAATGATTGGATAGTGATGTTTAAAACTTTTGTTTTTGGTGCTTTTATCCACTAATTCTTTTAGTTCTTCTCTAGTTGGATCCTTGTAGCCTCAACTAGACATTTTTGGGAGGTATCGAGCTCAATTGGACCACAAAATACACAACGAATCAAAAAAATGATAGTGGTTTGATGAACTTAACAAAGATCTAGAAATATTAAAGGATGAGGATGATTTTTTGGTGATTTATGTTTGTGAAATCAAATGTTGAAAAATCAGCAGCATGAGGTCCAAACAGAGAAACCCCCAAGCATGACGGCGATCAAATTTTGGTGAGCAGTGGCCCAAAATCATAATTTTTGGGTAGATACACTTTTTTCGACATTAGATAGATCTAGATCTAAAGTGGTTTGAATGGATTCAAACCACATACATGGATCTGGAAATATAGACTTTATGGTGAAATCTCAAATACACACCATTTACAAGAAGAAAAACACTACGTATAGAACCCCTTAGGGGAAGTTCTAGGTTTTTGAAAATATTAAGGAGGACACAATATACAGTCCCCCTTACACGCCATCAAACCCTTCCATGATTGGAAAATCCGTGTGGAGAACCACACAGGAAGAAGTCTATGTAGAAGTACATGGACACAACTTTATTTCACAAACAACATCCCATGTGAAACCACATGTCGTGTACCGAAGTACATAGACATGGGGTCTGAGTACATAGACATGTCTGCAGGACACAACCCCAGTCCCAATTAGTCAGGTCATGAAAATTAGTCCACCTACCCAGTGTGTTCTACTACATTGGATGAATCCATGTTCCATATAGGTACATGAACACGCTATGAAGTGGGACTACACTTCGTGGGGGTCCCCACACATTGTGTACCCCTTGATCTCCTTTCATGAGACTTTATACGTCCATATTTACTTCATTTGAACTCATATTTTTATCCTGTAAGTAGCCTTTCCTGAGTCTTTTTTTCACACAGAACACGATGGTACCATCAGTAACAACTTTAGAGATATGATTTGAAATGTTTTGAGCTTGACACCTTCCTAGATGATGCTTGACAATGATAGTGACCAGGTAGGATCACTAGATAGCTTTTTGGTCTTACCCTCTAGCAGGGCTAGGTAGTGGTGTTCTCTAATGATCTTTTTGAGTTACCCTCTAGTAGGGCAGGGTAGTGGAGTTTCTCAAAATTATAGGCTTACCATCAAGTAGGTCTTGGTAGTGGCGTTCCCCTATGATCTTTCCAAGTTACCCTCTAGTAGGGTTGGGTAGTGGAGTTCCTTAATGTTAGGGGCTTACCCTCTAGAAGGACTAGGTAGTGGAATTCCTTGAAAATATTTCCAAGTTACAATCCAAAAGGGATGGGTATTGGAGTTCCTCTACATTACAGGCTTACCCTCTATCAAGGCTGGGTAGTGGAGTTCACTAACAACCTTACTAGAATTATCCTTCAACAGGGTTGGGTAGTGGAGTTCCTCGGTGACCATTCCTAAGCATTACCCTATAGTGGGGCTGGGTAGTAGAGTTATTAGATGACTACCAGAGTAGGGGCCTCATGTCATACCAAGGAATGATATCCTTACCTAGAACTTGTGACCCATTGACTGTGCAATATAGTGACGAGACATACCTCTAGACTCAAAAGAAATATGGATGATTTCCCCACCGAGATGCATTTTTTTGACATGAACTAAAACCATAATATTGAGTCAGTGTTGCCCAAAGAAGATAGTATCAAGGTGTGGTGATTGAGTCCCTTAGACTTGTGTTTTCATGTAAGATAAATGGGACACTAGGTATCATAGAAGGAATTATTCTTTTGGAACTGTTAGCTACTCTTATTCTTAGACTGAGCTATGAGATGGAGATCCCCTACTCTCTCATTTAGGTTTCTTTGACTTAGAATATATATATACTTCTTTGGTATGAACTCTTTGGGTTTGGTTACTCTCCCTCCAGGAGAGGTGAAGACGCACCAGGTATGCCACATTCTTTCTCTTTCTAGATTCTCATGGTTGGATAAGCCTACTACAATGATATAGGTGGAGAAGGATTGATGGGTAGTTCATATATTCAACATATTTAGCCCCTTCTAATTGGATAAGCTTACTTTTACTCTTGTTGGTTTGAACTTTACTCTTCCATTGTACCTTGTTTATCTGTTATCTTCATTTTATATTGTTTCCCATACTTCCCCCCTTCACCATTTTGGAGAATTTTACTAAGTATGTATATACTCACCCCTTCATGGGATTTTCCCACATGTGTCATGTATTTTTCAGATGATGGACACGTTGATCATGAATTCATAGGATCTTAGAGGTACTGGGTGTTTGGACCATGTATGATGGTCATATCTTGGGATATAGGAGATGATATATCTCATCTATTTACTCTTTTCCAATTTTTTCTGGCTGGGACATAGTTTTGGTTG
Source organism: Viscum album (assembly GCA_963277665.1). NCBI lineage: Eukaryota > Viridiplantae > Streptophyta > Magnoliopsida > Santalales > Viscaceae > Viscum > Viscum album. The sequence continues at coordinate 1,007,279,902 of OY728166.1, read as the reverse complement.
GACGCGTATTTTTCCCCTTTACTTTTCAGTATACACTACCTTAATTTTATACTTTCTAGAGGTTCATGCATGCTTGATTTAATTTACAGTAGCATTTCATCTTTTCCTTCTTTCCATATACACTTTTTCATTGAGTTGGTTGTGTGTGTACATGTAATTAGGAAAAGGAATCCCCAAGTTAGTTATGCATTCATCACTTGTCTCCACTCATGGCATATGGTGGCAGACTTGGGGTAGTTGCGTCTCGAGCCCTAGCATGGTTCGGGTCATGACAAATTGGTATCAGAGTGAGTTCATTCCTTAGGACATTGTTCAGATGTTTCCCCTTAAAAGGTTTGGTGGGGTTTAGAGCAATAATGTCAAATTTTATTTAGTGTGTCTCTTATTCTAGGGAGTCTAGTGATGGTATGAGCAGCCGATGTATCCATTCATCAGGACCTTGACTACCTGCTTGTCGACTCAGCATGACGAGACATTTCTTGTAGGGAGTAATGGTACATGCATCATATAAGATTGAGTCTTTGACTGTCCTTCTTGAGTCATCTCCCCATTTTTGCTGATATATATATATTCCCATCTGACTACGGTACTCCTTGATAACATTCAGTATGCCTTTATGATGATAACTAGCTAGGATACCATCTTCGGTTCATGACAACGACCCTATGAGCGATGGAGCCTCAGTTCAGGGTCTATCCTATGATCCCCTTCCTCTAGGTGGGCAGGTAGTTTCTCCTACACATGTTGAGTAGAAGATAATCACAACAGATCAGGTTGAGGATGTTCATAGGCTTAACACACTCTATGAGTTCCAGCATGAGAGACAACTAGGGTTCCATGGTGATCCAAATACCCAGGCATCAGAGGATTGACTAAAGTCAGGGGTCTATATATATTTAGGCTTATTAGTACCTTGAAGTATCAAGTGGTAGCTTTGGAATCCATCCTTTTCCATAGAGAATTTTGGAATTGGTGGAGCCTAGTTACATAGATGCATGATGAGTCGACACTCTCGTGGGACGATTTTCAATAGTTGTCCCGTGAGGAGTACTGACCCTCTTGGTTATGATCCATTCATATCCAAGAGATTATGGAGCTTCACTATAGAGGGATGATGGTGGCTGAGTACCTAGATAGGTTCAAATACCTTACACGTTACTCTCTTAATATGATCAGGGATGGATACTTTCGAGCATAGAAGTTTGAGCAGAGACTCCACCTAGAGATCTATGATTGTATAGTGACCTTGTGCATCCCCACCTATGTCGGGGTGCTAGAGTGGCAACTGATAACATAGGGATTTATTTCAGAGGGATTCCACACAACTAGAGATGGTAGTGGGCATCTTGGAGTTGATTTTTCTATAGTATATAGTAGGTTATAGTTGACGAGATCTTGATGCAGGACACCCTTTCGTGAGTAGGCTATGAGATGTGGTCATACAGTGCAGGGAATTGTAGAGTAGTAGGGAATCCCAAGGAGGTATGGTGTTATGCTTGTGATGGGTGAGGTCACATGGCATGAGACTTCTCGACCAGATGTGCTGAGCAGCATAAGCAGATAATTGATGGACCATAATGGCATAGGTGGTGCTGTGATCAGGGATATCCCAGGCATGAAAAAGGTGGTCCCTAGAGAGGTGGATCTATAATAGGAGTAGGAGGAGATATATGTGGATAAAGACATTATGATGTACTTTCACCACCACCACCACTAGGTGGCCCGCGTTAGTCTTAGGGAGCTAGCGGTTGGGGCCGTGGATAGTTGCATGCTTTGGACGTCTATGATCCAGAAAAACACGAGAATATTCGAGTTAAAATCTATGCTTACTCTAATCTTGCCTTAGTACTAGTAGAAATAGGTTCCAACCATTATTTAATATCGATAATCTTGGTGTGAGGGTTTAAGTTTTCAGTAGATGCACTAGCACAACATCTTTTACTTGATATTTCTTTTGGGAATGTTTCTTATGTATCTTTCATTTGACAGCATTGCGAGATATATATTGAAGGTTAAAGGTTCACGTGGGACCTTTCGGTCATCATTATGGAACCCAATTATTTAATATTGGGTATAGATTATCTATCCATGGTTCGAGTCTTGATCGGCTGTCACTGAAGAGAAGTTACAAGCCTATGTGCTAATGAGATAAGATTCTTATTTTTTGGTAAGATAGATCTCATGGAAACACAAGTGGATTCTGTGAATATGAGGTTGCATCCTATCACCCTTCAATTGGAAAGTGTATCCCTTGGTGTAGTAGTCTCTTCAAGTACCTAGGTTCCTTTAGTTATGGAGGATTATATGCATGTATTCCCCAAAGACATTCCAGAACTACCACCAAGGAGAGAGATGGAATTTTGCATTTAATTTCATCCTAGGACAACCCTGATATATCCTGCGACATATCATATGGAACATACCGAGATATAGGATTTACAATTGTAGTTAGAGGACCTTCAAGAGAAGGGTTTCATCAGACCCAGTGTGTCCCCCTGGGTAACTCTGATGTTGTTTGTGAAAAATGTGGGCTGGAACTTGCGACAATGTGTGGACTATCATTTCCTAAACCAGGCCATAATAAAGATCAAGTACCCCTTTTTAAGGATTGAAGAACTCTTTCACCAGTTATTATGCGTTATATGGTTCTTAAAGATCAATATTAGGATCATATTCCACCAGTTGAGGGTTCGTGAGGTAGATATTCCAAATTTTTCATTTCGATGTTGCTACACACACTATGAGTTCCTAGTGACGACCTTTGGTATGAAAAATGTCCCCAAAACCTTTATAGATTATATGAACTAGTTTTTCCAGCCATACTTAGGCCAGTTTATCATTATCTTCATCAATGACATACTCGTCTACTTTGTATTAGAGGAGAAGCATTCAAAGCACTTGAGGATGGTCCTAGATTTGCTTCAAGATCACCAGATTTTCGAAAATCTCTCTAAGTGCCATTTATGGATACATAAGGTTCACTTTCTGGGTCATTTCATTTCTAAACAATGTTTATATATGGATACAACAAAGATCGAGGTAGTGCTTGATTGGGATACACCCAAGAATGCGAAAGAGTTATGAAGCTTCCTTGGATTTGTGGGGTACTATAGGATATTTGTGGATGAATTCTCTAGAATTGCGGCCCCTTTGACCACCTTGACATGGAAAGGGAAACCATTTAACTTTTATGAGTAGTTGTAGAGGGCCTTTGATAAGTTGAGGTAGAGGATGATGAGTGATCTAGTGTTGAGGCTACTAGAGAAAGGCGTTGAGTTTGTAGTGTATTGCGATGCCTTAGAAGTTGGGACCAGTTACTTGTTTATGAGATGACATGTAATTATTGCATATGGGTTGAGGTAGTTGAGACCCCACAAGTATAACTATGCAAATCATGACCTAGATCTGGCAGCGGTAGTCTTCGCCCTGAGTATGTCGAGATACTATCTTTTGGGAGAGCACTTTGTGGTTTACTTAGACCACTAGAGCCTCAAGCACGTCTTCACGCAGAGCGACCAGAACCCGAGGTAGTGACATTGGTTAGTGTTCTTGCAAGACTATGCCTTTGAGATATTTTATACTATAGTTAAGGGAAATGTTGTAGAATATTTCCTTAGTAGTAAGTCCTAGGATCTCTTAGTGTAGGAATCTTTAGAGTAGTTAAATTCCCAACAACTGACCATGGGGGAGCAGGAGGGTACAACCTTTGTTCAGTCAATGGTGTTGAATCCTTCTCTCCTCAAGCGTGCGAGAGAGTCCCAGCTGGGAGACATCGAATGTGAGGTGTTTTGTGACTATATATCCATAGGCTAATCACCAGATGGATATTATGAATGAGGGAATCATGCCATCATGTTCTAAGGGTGGAAAGTGGTTCTAGTCACGATGTGGGAGGAAGTGATGCGAGAGTTCCACACTTCTACCCCAACTGTACATCCTAGTGTGGGGAATATGTACAGATAAATTCAATGGTAGCTTGGATAGTATGACATGAGACAAAGTGTAGTTGAGTTCATCTCTCAATGCCTCACCTGTCAATAGGTGAAGGCTGAGCACACAGTTCTGACAAGTTTGCTACATCCCATTCAGATCCTGGAGTGGAAATGAGATAACATATACATGGTCTTCATCATAAGGATTATATGAACAATGAAGGTCTATGATTTAATCTACGTGATAGTTGATCAACTCATGAAGTCAGTGCACTTCCTTGTTATCAAGGAGCAGATTTCAATAGAGAGTTTGGGGAAGTTGTACATATGGGAGATCATTCACCTTCATAGGGTAACCTCTACGATTGTCTCTAATCATGATGTGTAGTTTACATCACAATTATGGAAAGTCCCATAGGAGGAATTCGGGACCTAATTGCGAATGACTAAAACCTTTCACCCCCGGACCGATGGGAAGGCTGAGTGAACTATCCAGGTGCTAGAGGTTATGTTGAGGTCTTGCATGTTAGACTTCATTCGGAGATAGGAGTATCACTTACCCTTGGTAGAGTTTGCGTACAACAATAGCTACCACTCTACCCTTATCATGAAAACTTTTGAGGATTTGTACGAGAGACCCTACAGGTTGCCCTTGTGCTTCACAGAGATCAGGGAGACATCTCTGGTGGGCCCAAATATAGTGTTGTAAAAAAATTGAAATTCTAGATCATCCAATAGAAAATTATTATGGCATAGAGAAGAAATAAATCCTACAAAGACCGTCATCATAGGACCTTGGAGTTTGAGTAGGGAGCCCACATTTTTTTTGAGTCTCCCCATGATGAGAAATGTGGAGGTTTGGTAGGGGAGGTAAGCTATATCGGAGGTTCATTGGGCCATTTGAGATCGTGCAGCAGGTTGGAGAGGTTTCATATCGCCTCACCTTACCCCCACAACTATATCAAGCACGCGATGTCTTCCACATGTCGCAACTGAGGAGATATGTGCATGAACCCACACACATCATTGACTGGGGAGATCTGAACATTGAGGATGGAACCAACATTGTAGAGCACCCGATAGAAATTGAGGATTGGTAGGAGAGGAGCCTATGTGGATGGACCATCCATTTTTTGTGTGTGCTATTATAGCACAGAAATGTGTAGGAGTGTTCTTTGGAATGGAAAATCCACCTGTGGGCTTAGTATCCTAAGTTATTTTCCTATTTTTTCTTTTTAGGGATGTAAAAAATTAAAGGATAGATTGATGTAGAGATACTGTTTTTTCCTTGTAATACTTTAAAATATTACATATATTTTTTCAAAGCTAGGCACTGAAACAACTTGTGATTCCGAAGCCCTTAATTAATTTTATAAAAATATTAAATATAATTTATACTTAACATGAACATTTAGTAAAATAAAATAGGATAAATCTTAAATGGTTGATCAGATCCAAAATCTGAGAGTACAGTTGAGTCCAGAACATGGTTTTTACCCTATGCGTGACATAAAATGTGTCGACACGAGATGTTCATATCCCTCTATCGTTGGTGGTGTGTTTAAGTGAATTAATTAATTAATTAAATTAAATTAATTTAACCTAAAAGATATGTTTATAAAAATATCACTAGAGATAATTCACTAGGGTTGGCTCATAATTCTCCTTCCACTGAAGAATCTCTCATCCACCTCCCTTTGACGAATTGAGATTGAATGGTAACAAAACCCTGAATCGGATCGGGACACAACAAACAACATAGATCCTTCCAATCATTATGTGAGTGCATTCTTCACTAGAAATCAATCCAAAATAGGGACCTGACTCATATTTTGGTGTTTTATGCTCTTATATTAAATGATTAAGTAGATACATCCTTTTCCTTGGTTCTGTGACCATTTTCAGATTTTTCATGAGTCTATGTACCATATTTCATATTGTTTAACCAATGTTCTAACCCTGGTGCCCTATTCTTGATCTATAGACAATTATTCTTGGATGGTGATGTTTAAAAGGTTGGTTTATGGTTCTTTTATCCACTAATTCTTTGCGTTATTCACCGGTTGGATCCCCATGGTCTCAGATCGACATTACTGGGTGGTATCGAGCTTGATCAGGCCCCCAAATACGCAGTGAATCGATGAAATTAAATCATTTTGAAGAACTGAGAATAAATATGGAAAGCTTGTGGGGTGATGATTCTCATTTTGGTGGGTTATTTTTGTGAAATCGATCATTAAAGAATCAGTGGAGTATGATTAAAGTGGTAGAACCCTCATGCATGAAAGCAACCGATTTACAATGAGCGGAAACCTAGAATAATGATTTTCAGGTAGATACACCTTTTCATCCTTATATAGCACTTGATATAAAGCGGTTTGATCAGATTCTAAGAACGTATATAGATCTAGAAATATGGACTTCCTGGGGAAAACCCAACTACACGTCGTGTAAATAATGAACAACACGACGTGTAACGACACTGAGTTCTGGCACTAGGGTTTTGTAAATCTTAAAGAGAACACAATGTTTAGTCCCCCTTACATTCCATCTACCCCTTCCATGGTTGAAAAATATGTATAGTGAACCACACGAGTGGGAGTCCATATAGAAGTACATGGACATGACTTGAGTACATGGGAATCATACCATGTGAAGCCACATGCCGTGTACCAAATTACACAGACACAGGGACCGAGCACATGGACACATCCATAAGACATAGCTTCAATCTCGATTAGTTAGGAAACACCATATAGTCCACCTACATGGTGCGTTCTACTACATGGGATGAAGCTATGTTCTGTATTGGGACAAGGCCAGGCTTTGAAGTAGGACCACACACCATGTGGGTCCCATCACACACCATGTACCCCTTAAGATCATTTCAAGAGACTTCATACATTTGTATCTCCATCATTTAAACTCTGATTTTGTCCTGTGAGTATTCTATCCTGAGTGTTTCTCCACATTGAACATGATGGTTCCCTAAGTAGTGGATTTATAGATAAGATGTGAAATGTTATGAGATTTAAACCTCCTTAGGAAATGATCTATGATTCCAGTGATCAGGAAGGATCACAAGAGATCTTTCTGGAATTACTCTTCAGTAGGGATGGGCAGTGGCGTTCCCCAATGATCTATCTGAGTTACCCTCTAGTTGGGATGGGAAATGGAGTTCCTTGATATTCTGGGCATACCCTCTAGTATGTTTGGACATTGGAATTCCTCAATGATCTTTCTGAGTTACCCTATAGCAGGGCTGGGTAGTGGAGTTCCTCAATTTTTCAGACTTACCCTCTAATAGGGATGGGTAATTTCATTCCCTGACGATCTTTCCGAATTACCTACCAGTAGGTCTAGGCGGAGGATTTCCTCAACATTTTGGGGTTACCCTCCAACAGGGCTGGGTAATAGAGTTCCTCGATGACCATTCTTAAGCGTTACCCATCTGTAGGGATAGGTAGTGGATTTCATCAATGACTGTCATAGTAGGACCCTCCAATCATATTAGGTCATGTGATCTATAACTAGAATTTGTGACCCCTTGAATGTGCAGAATAATGGCGAGATGTGATTTGATGTACCTCTAGACTCATGAGGAAGAGGTATGCTTTCCCCACCAAGATTAATTTTTATAATGTGACCTAAAACTGTGTGAGCGAGTCAGCACCTCCCAGTGTAGATAGTACCAATGTGTGGTGTTTTACTCCCTTAGACTTGTGTGTTTGGGGTATATGGGTGGGGTGATAGGCATCATAGATGGACTTCTTATTTTGGAACTATTGACTACTCTTCTTATTATGATGAGCTATGATATAGAGATCCCCTACTCTCTCGTTTGGATTTCTTTGACTGAGCATATATATATATATATATCCTTTTTCAGTACCCAATATTTGGGTTTGGTTACTCTCCTTCTAGGAGAGGTGAAGACTCGCGGAGTATGCCACATGATTTTTGTGTCTAGATTCTCGTGATTATATGAGCCTACTCTCCTGCTATAGGTGGATAATGCTCGATGGGTAGTTTATCTACTAACCATTTTTATCCCCTATGCTTGGATAATCTTAATTTTACTCTTATTGGGTTGAGATGTACGCTTCCACTATACCTTGTATATATTTTATCTTCCTCTTCTATTGTATCTCTTATTTATCCCCCTTCACCCTTTTGGGGTGTTCTACTAGGTATGTATATACTCACCCCTGCATGGGATTTTTGCACAAGTGTTGTGTCTTTTGTAGATGACAGATAGGTCGACAATGACTTTAGAGGAGCTTTAAGGTACTGGGTTCTTGAACTGAAAACAATGGTCTTAACTTGGGATACAAGAGATGGGATTTCTCAACTGTCTACTCTTGTCCATTTTAATCATGTTGGTACATAGTTCTGGTTGAGCATGTATTTTTCACCTTTACTTTTCAGTATACACTACTGTAATTTGGTACTGTATAGAGGTTCATGCATGATTGATTTACTTTATAGCAGTGTTTAATCTTTTCCTTCTTTCCCTCTACACTTTTTCATTGATTTGGATGTGTGTGTGTGTGTGTGTGTAGGTACTTAGGAAAAGGACTCCCTAAGTTAGTTATGCCTTCGGCGCTTATTTCCACCCCCTGGCTTATAGAGGAGGGCTTGGAGTAGTTGCAGCTTGAGTCCCAACATGGGTCGGGTCATGAAAATTATTATTACTTTTAATTTATTTAGGATATTAGTTCATTAATTTACTAAATTTTTATAGTCCATGTCAGTTGTTTTGACATCATTAGATCCAAAATATCCAAAATTTACACAGTATAATTTTAATGGTAAACTATTATTTTATAAAGGTTACATAATCTATAAATGTTTAAAGGTTTAATATTCAAGTAGTTTTATAATGATGGATTTTCAATATATTATCAAATCATTAAATTTTAGAGAATCTTCCTCTATGAGACCATTTTTCTATTAAAATTGACTATGAATATTTACCATTAATTTCACTATTATGTCAGATACATACCATTCTAGAATAAATATGAATAAATTAATTAAATAGTAATGTTGTATTTAATCAAAAAATCTTTTTTTAACAATACCCGTTAAGGTGATTTTTTTGAAAAAATAATCATTCACTTAGGCAGTAAAAAACCACTATAGTGAAATATTTTATTGAAAAGAGACTAGGAGAAGGGAAAAAACAATAAATAATCATGTTTTTTTAAAAATTATATTATAAATATGATAATATCTTATGATTACTTTTAGATATTAGTATTTTTATTAAAATAATTAATAGGAGTTGAAATAAAAAACACCATTCCTGAAAAACAAATATTTTGACATAGTAACGAATTATGAAAAGAGTTCAGTAAGCGTTAATGAATTATATTTCATAATTTATTGAAACAATAATTAAAATACCATATTATAGAAATTATGGAAGTATAATAAGTGGTTGTTTAAGGTTTTTTAAGAAAATTAATTAGTATTAAGGCAAGAGACATAGGATTGGAAATGATTACCATGATCTTTGAGTTGCCTCATTTTAACAGAGATTAAGGCATCTAAAGGAGATGATTTTTATCACAAAAAGGGATTAAAGACGTGATAAGGGAATTTTAGAGATATATTTAGGTAGAGTATTCATAGAAAACTAATCTTTAGATGTTTCATTAAATGGGTGGTGGAGGGGAACTTTTCTATGCAAGAAGGTTGATGTTTTTTTAAAATACTCATTTACTATTATAAATAGAATTTCATATGATAATTTGATCCAGAATTTATGATTAGAGAGGATAAGATAAGGTAAAGTAGATAAATAACTAATCCACCCATTTATTGATAATTTTTTGTGATATATTGTGAAATTATCAATTAATTTATCCAATTTACCTCTTTCTAGCCATTACCGTCATAACTAATTTTAACCTTGGAAAATTATTTTTATGACTAAAAATAAAATTTTCAATATTACATAATAGGGATATTATAATTTAAAATATTAAAAATATTTCATTGGATTTAATTTTTATAAGTGATAAAAATTATCCTTAAATATAAGTATAGATAACGAAATAAAAACAATTTTTAGAAAATTTAATCTATAGAATAAAAATCAATTTATACATTTTTATGCCAATGATTATGAATATTATTCATACAACTAAAATTTATTGTCTTATGATTCAAAAAATGAGGGTTATTTCAATTTTAAAACAATACATAACTAAATGAAATCTTGTGAATACTTAATTTAAGGAGAACGACTAAAAATAGTTTTTTATTGAAATAAAATAAAACTTTGGTTCCTAAATGTTAATCATAGGCTTCTAAATTCAACATATTATTTTTAAATGAAATGTTTTTTTCCATAAATATATATTTTTTTTATGAAAATGATTTCATTATATTTATGTATTTCTTATTTCTTGCTGATTCCATAAAAGATATAGCATTTACCAAAACTGTATTTTTTTACTATTCAGTAAAAAATAAAATTGTTCAAAAAATACCAAAATTTCATATTAATCTAATTTGAAAAAGATAATCCAAAAAAAATTCTATTTTATCCAATTTAAATTCTAAATTTTATAAATATAACTCTTAAATTAAATCATAAAATATATCAAAAAATAATATATTTTGAATAAAAACAATTTATTTTTTAAATGAAAAATAATATTATCACCTCATACCTTGATAGATTTTTTCTATGATTATAATATTAATATATATTAGTAATAATTTATAGTATTAACTTTAAAATACAATTATAATATAACTAAAATGATGCTTCATATATATCAAATTAATAAATTATTTTAATAAAACTTATTTAACATTTATATAAAAATTTATCTATAAGATGAAGTAAATATAATAATTTTAAATGTATAATGAGTATATAATTGATTATATATCATCATTTATGACTTGATAAAAAAATATACACACACTTATATATTTTTAAAATATATGTATATATATTTTTAATATATACGTATATATATTCATAATAATGAATATTAATAAACCATAAGAGTAATATACTATTAAAAATGCACAGGTTGTACCAAAAACTTATTTCTAGAAGTCATTCATCCTCCTTAATTCATATAAATGTTTCTTGGGATGTTTGTGTCACCGGTACCATATTAGGACTACCCACTATAAAGCATCCATTAATTGATTTTTTTATTGTAATTCAATGAAAATTTATCAATGCATGAATTTCCTTACTTCGTTTTCTGAATCCCCTTTTATCTTTAATCATAGGGAATCTATTAAGGTAGACTAGTTATACACTCATCATATCTATAACCTTGCTAATTAGATCTATCAAAAATTTATTCTATGAAGTCAAATAGATTCTATCTTAGATTATTATAAGAAATCCTGGTTATAACTTGATTCCTTTGATAATCTATTCTCATTTTACCAAAATAGACCCCCTTAGTTCATGACTCTATCCTAGTAGAAAATTATTGAAATATAATGATAATGATTTATTCTAAAATTCTCCACAACACTAATAATATCCTATAATATAAGATCTTCTATAGTAATAATAGTTCTATCCTAATAACTGTAAATGCTATATTTCCATAAAATTTTTCCATCTTTTCATAGGGAGAAACTATCTTCTTGGAGTAATCATCTTTTCCTTATATGTAGAATAAGATTTCACAGTAGTCTTATTTGTCCAAAATATTCTATATTTGGTGTTAGAGCCCACACTATTAAAGGTAATGGTTTTTTGAGGTATCATAGGAGCTGAATTAACCCACATATTTAGATCCCTCTTTTTAATAGATTTTTATGATTCAACCTTGATCTCAACTAAATTGTTGAAGTCTTCTCTATTTTTTTTTAAATCATTCTAATCTCCAATATAATTTTCTTGTTTTGGGAAAATTATTTATCTCTTAGATAATGATTCTATCAATTAATTTTACCATCATTTATTTCTCATCCACTTTCAGTTTATATATCTTGATCTCATCAATGTATACTACTAATTTATTAGTATATTAATCCTTTTCATCGTCTAAATTTTCATTTTCATTCAACACCAAAATCATCTCCTTCCTAAGCATTGTGTTTTACTAATGAACATCTTCTAATGCATTCTTAATTTTGTGTTGTAATTCTCTTGGTCAACTTTCTTCATTATAACTACATGATGATTCCACATATCTTCTAACATGAGGCATAATATTAGTGAAATTATCAAAAAATTCATCTTATGATTGGATACCTAATGTGTAGTTAACTTCTTCTTCTTTTTTCATCATATTTACTATTTTAAAAATAGATAACTTCTTTTACCTCATCTATATTTGGTTACATCCTTTTAAATTTTACAGCTATTATTTTTTTGAGGTTTTTCATCATGTAATATAGTTAATATTTTGTCCCCTTATTCTTCAGAAATTTTATAGATTTCTATCCAATTCCTTTACGATTGTAAAACCTTTGTGATAGTTTTACTTTACTCATTATATTATTCTTATTGAATTTATTTTATATAAGATAAATAATTTTATTTTAATAATAATATTTATCCTTATCATCAGGTTCACATGATTATATTTCTTCATCATCTTGGATTTTGAGTTTTTTCATTTCTTTAAAATCTAAATAATATTTGGTTTTATTTTTTAAATACGGAATCATCCTTATTCCATAATAAATGAGAATACTATATAATTACTCTATATAAATATCCTATATATTGTCAAAATAAGATATTTTGTAATGAAACATATTTGAAAAAATTCACATCATCTTTTTGATAATATTTGAATAATTCATATTTTCTCTAATTCCCTAAATATTTATGACAATTTCATTGACTCTTGAAATGCATTTATTAATGTTTTATTTATCATTCATATTCATATCCTTAAATATAGTTCTCTAAATTTTAATTTTTTCCTCATTGGATTTCACATTTCCCTTAAAACTTATACCCAATTTATCATATATTTCCTCAGCAGATTGGAGTCCCATGAATTTTGTATATAAATTTTATGAAAGATACTTCAAAATGGAATTTTGAGCTTTACCATCAACATACATATTTTTCTTATAATTAGAGAATATAGTAGAATCCAAATCAATGGGTGTAAATTCTATTATTTCTGTATCTCATACTTATGGGAGATGATATTGCAGATAATGAAACAGATTATTCTTATAAAGATGATAGTTTTTGAAATCAAATGTAGGGACACAACTAAAACTCATAAGAATCAGAATATCTATTTTCAATAACATCTTCTATCTTATATATAGAACATGGGTTTTCTATGATATGAATTTAAGAGCCCAAAATTGTGTTGCATCACTTGGATGGGGATGGTGTGGTTAAATCAATGATGTCTTTTTATGATTTATTTTCTTTAAAATAAACCTATTTAGACATGATATCATTTGATAGACTTTAAAATAAATAATCATCCTCACCTAAATGTTGAAATAAATAAATAGCACATCGAAAAAATATTTTTTCCATGACCGACCTCAATGTGAGACCCTAATACTTGTTATGAATGGTTAAATTTGCAAATAATATATCATCCACTATAATCATATATAATTACAAAATAAATATTCTGGAACCCTTTACATGATCTATAATTGTATACAACTTCACTATTCATCCTAATGTTTCATTGGGACATATCTCATCACTACCATTAAAAATGAATTTGAAAATAATAATAAATATCAATACTTTTACACCATTTTTTTATTAAATGGTTGATGAAAATATTCCTCTTATATCCTTTTAGATTACCGTAATTAAGGGTTCTCACTTCACAAATAGAATTGTTGTATTATAAACATAATCAAATCAACATTCCTTCCCCAATTATTCATATATTAGATGATCATTTTCTCTTCCTCAATATTATTATTCAACCTCATAGTTATATATAGCAGTTCATCATTAAAGTAGAGTATCATGTTCTGTATTCTCAATTATTGAACTATTACATTTATTTACACATTCTTCCTATTATATACCCATAATAAGTGAGTATATTAAATCCATAATAGAATATAGATTCTACCATTCTTTCTGTGATATAAAATATTCTCAGTAAAATGGTTTTTGAAAAATAAAAACATTTATTGAAAATAATAATTTAAAATATTTGAGTTTGAAATCTCTAAAAATTCCACTCTATGATCCTCTCATTTAATCATAACAAAAATCATCAGAAATCATGTCTAGAATCATGTATTTGACCAAATATGTTTCTTTTTTAATATTTTAACTCTATAAAACCATTATCTGATTTGATTCCTAATTAACTAATTTTCTTCTTTATAAAATATTCAATAATCCTTACAAAGTTCCCCAACTTGTTCTAAATTCCAATTTCATTACATGATTCTTATGGAATCAAATCATCCATATGAAGGTCAAATGACACTTATAATGTGAATAAATGATGTTCTCATATGAATTAAATATATGATCCTTATAAAATGAAAATCATCATTATAATGTGTTGAATTATCCTTATAAACTCCCCATACCTTTTCAGATTTCATATTCATAATCATAGAATGATACTTTTAAAGTCAGGTAATCCTTACAGATCTCAAATAATCTTTTTGAAGTTAACAAATTATCCTTACAAAATTAGAACCATCCTTACAAAGTGTTGTATAATTCATACCTTGTTTACATAATATTTATGATATAAACATATTATCCTTATGAAATTAAAATAAAACGTACAAAGTGTTGAATCATCCTTAAATGCACCCCATGTATTTTCTATTTTTATATTCCAAGTTATAGAATAACTCTTATGAAGTCAGGTTTAATCTAAAATAATACTCAATAATTAAAGGGCTTTTGTAAATCCATAAAATCACTATATTCCAAAAATGATACAACATCTCTCAAATAATCATAGAAACTTCTTACATCAATTTAAAACTATCTCTAAAAAACCCCAAAAACATCAAACATGTTCTTAAAAATCCATCCTATCTTTTATCATATGTTTGAAAATAATTAAAACTCCATCGACAATTCCATTAAGCACTTCAATTTGAATAGAAAAAATGCCCTCATCATGAAATAATATAAAATAAAAATTTTAACATGAAATAATGATTATTGTATAGTATAATTATTATTAATTTATAAAAAATAAAAATATAATCATAAATAAAACATTAATGCCAAAAACTTCTATATACCTCCAAAAATTAATTTTGAAATACAATTCCACCAACACGCCTCATGTGTTCAGTGACATGTTGACTAAACACCACCATTGTAATGAACCCTCCATGGATAACCTATCACGTCACCTGATGTGATCTGCTACTAGGCTTGATGGTCATTACCAAACACCTTGGACTAAAAACTAGTGTCTGTATCTCAAGAATGCACACTTGGGAATAGTTTCACCCCAATAGAATCAAATAAAAAAGTGGATGAAACTACTATGAATCTAGCATGACCTAGCCATAGGTCAGGAATCCATTCATGAAAAATAAGTAGAAACATAATAAATAAACAAAACTAATAGTTCAAAATTAATAATAAAACATGAAATACATATAATTTAAATAAAATACAATATAAATATAAAATACACTTGAAAAATAGATATTACAACACCTTAATTAAAAAGAGAATAAAACCTAAACAAATAAAATGTCACCACTAGTGACCCACAATCACTAACCATATCCCATTCATCCACACACACACCCATGAACATCTTTCAAATTGAAATCATGATTGGGAACCTGATAGGAAGCAAGGAAACCACATACATACCTATATAATAGTGCATATGCATGGTGTGATCTAAATAGGCTTAGTAAGATCTCACTATGCAGTTTTGACAATTCCCTTCATAAAATTTTGCATGAATTCTAGTTTGATCATACTATATAGAAATATATTTTTCATGTAAGAGTATAAAATAAACCAAGTAGCACTTCCCACCAAATTTATAAAATTAACACCCTTTTTTAAATAAAAAATGGTTATATTAATCCATTAGTTAAGTATTTTCAAACAATAAAAACAGAATTTTTATTTAATATATATCAAATTTTCCCATTCACCCCCATTTAAATAAAATTTCATAAAAATTATATTTTCCAACTAACCAATATTCCTTTTCTTTAAAACAAGAGTTTCCAAACTATTTTAAAAAATTAGTTTAAAAATAAACCAAAAACACACCCAAGGTTAAATAAAATCATGATTAGGAACCATGGTATTAAGAATACATAACCGAAAAATAAACTCAACCAAGATTTTTTCCTACACAATCAAGAACTAGAAGATCCCCTAGAATGATCACAATTCATAATAGTGGTTCATATATCAAAATATCTTATGTAGTTCCCAAGTACTCCCATGAAATCAAACAATTGAGGTGATCAACCATGTAATGAAAAAATAACAAGTATAAAGAATAAAAAAACACATATCCTCTCCTATACCCTCACATAAAACAACCCATTCTTCCATATTCAAGCATAAGAATAAAATATAGATATATCAATATAAATAATCCCCCAGGGGTGTTCTAAAACAAAAACATGAATAATAATTACTAAGATGATCAAATGAGGGTCTCAGTTATTTTAGATAACAAATTATTCAAAGTGATGAATGTACTTTTGAAAAGAATATCAGGGTGCCAAGACATTTTACACCACTTAAAATTTCATTTCAAACCTTTATTTAAATCCACATTTCCAAATAACACTTGAAATTTTATTTAGAAACTGAACCATTTTACCTTAATCCCTATTTAAAAATTCAAATAGGCTAGATAGTCTTAAACCCAATTTCATTAGGGTTTAACAGACCCCCTTTTTGGAAAATAAACCCTTTAAAATAATAGACCCCATTAGTTTAAATTCAATTGGTGTGAATATCCCATTCAGAAAACCACAATTAACTTTTTAAAATGCATCTAGGAATTTTATAAGACACTTGGAAAATATAATCATTATGTATGAAAAATTAGAGATCCATAAAAATCTCCTCTTTTTTCCAATTTCTAAAAAAATTAAAAAATAAATTACTTACCCATTTTGAAAAATATATACTTTTAATTCACAATAAATAAATTAACATCATACAATATATCTATGACATAGGATACAATGGAATTTACTAGAAACACCTATGTCATCATGCAAAAATACACTACAACGCATCAACTTCAATGGTGAACTTTCACCCAAGCAAGGATACATCCTATTAAACCCTATCCAACCCATGTATCCATCATTAGAACCATAAAAAGACTAATCCCAACCCACATAGTGGTTAGGGTTTGCATAATAAGTATCATCGAATGGGGAATTCAAGGAAATAAGAGAGGATGAGTAATACAGAATATAAATGGGATTACCTCCTAAAACATTCTTGAAATTGATAATGTGATGCCACCAAATCAGTAGGAAGGGAGGAGAGATCTCACTTTAATACCCAATTTAATTAGTAGATACAAAATAATGATAGACAGGTCAAATAATTGGGTATAAACCTTATGAGAAAATTCAAAAAATCACTTTTAAGTGAATATAGGTAGCCTAAATGGTTTGGGTACATGGTTTGGAAAAATGTGTGCCAATCGTGAGGGAGTTACTTGATGATACATGGGAACTTACAGATTTTAGACTCATGGTTCCTCCTAATAATAAAAAAATGTACAGGTCACTCCCCTACACAAAACTACTTATACAACACACTCTATAACCCCACACGATTTTACAAACTATGCAGAAACCGTGAAAAATCACAATACCAAAAAAATAAAGAATCATATTCTATCAATATCATGGTTATCCCTAAAAATGTACAAATTATGTTATATCAACCCAATAAATATGTGATTCACATGGTTTCTACTAGATGTTATAGGATTTGGATCCAACTATGTCCTAACCATGAAGACAAACCGTGCAAGAATAGAATGAACTAAAAAAATCAATATGTAAGTGTTATCACAATGCTTCCCTTAAACCATACACAATAACAGTGCAATAGAGTAAAATTTACATATTTTTGAAATTTTAGAACTAAAACTTCTCAAAAACACAAAACAATCTAAAATCAGATAATTTAATATATAATAATAAGCAAGAGTGACCTTGGGATATCACAACCACTCTCTCTATCAATAATATTTATAAAATATTACTAAAAAATCAAGGGCGAGGATATAAAAATATATTAATGGATTTTTCCTATAAAAATAATTTTCATATGTAAATAATAATGTCAAATAATCTATAAAGAACATAAATAAATTAATATAATAATATAAACCTTAATAAATACAATTTCCAATCCTCCTTCATCATATAACTCTAGGACATAAAATTATTTTAAATCCATGTAACTATATAACATCGACCATATAATTCAACCTCCAATCCATATCATGAAATGGGATGTTGTTTAACCTCATGGAAATTATTATACAATATCAAAATAACTATCCACCCTTAAGCACCTGGATAAATAATTCAATTATTGGGGTTTTCTCACTAGTATGTATTCTTAATGTTTCTTAATATCCACTCATAGGAACTATACCCAGACAAACTGGTCTCTACTACTATAAAATATTTTAAATATACCTATTATAATGGAATCTTAAAATTTATATGCATCTATACATATGGATATTTCTATCTACAACATATATTTTTATAAACACATGTCAAATATCACTATAAAAGTTATAAACATTGTAAATATCATCATTATTGAGTATCATAAATCGATTCAAAACCTCATTATCTAATCTGTAACCACATTAATAGAATCATTTCTATACCTATCCACCAAAAATATATTTAGACTAGTGACATTGATATTATTCCTCATCCTTTCAAACAAGATATATAATGTTTCAACAATATATCATCATTTTAGATTGATATACCACTATTTATATAAGGAAAACACTAACTAAAACCTAGGTATTTTATTTTTAAATATTTAGTATTCAACATATAATGGATATTTATGGGTTCAAAAAACTCATTACTCTATATCCAATTAAGGAAAGAAAATTCTAAATATTTTTTTAGCTATCATGATTTTTCATAATCATATCACCAACAAAGCAAAACCTGGTTTATAGAATGATATATAAGTTATTAAAATGTCTTTATTAGTATAAAAAAATTCCTAATGAAAATTTGATAAATGTAGAAGTGATAATTTGGTATCATAGTCCATAAAGAATATGGCATGGCCCCATTCTAATTGGAATAACCATTGTTGAAATTTACCTAACCCCTAAGGAACTGATTGTAACATAATACCTTTAAATAATATGGTATTATACCACATTTTTTAAATTTTAATTGAGTGGTATGAACCTTATGTGGAATTTTCACGATTGAAGAAATAATAAAAACATAAAATGATCATATTCCTAAGAAAAAACCTATAAAAATGAACTCCCCTTTAGAGTTATTATAAAATAATACCCATTAGATCAAAAACCATTGTTTAATAAAATATATCTCTTTAATAATATATTATTTTTAATTGAGTAATTTCAAAAAATTCTAATAATTATTTATCATAGTTTAAAATTCTCACATCATTCTAGAAAAAAATAGTTATAATTATTTTAAAAAATCACATCAATGATATACAAAATATATTTTTTCTACTATAACTAATATATTTATAATTATTTTCTCTTTATATTTTATAAAAAATTGAGAAATTATCATTGATATTAAATTAGATCAAAAGTGTTAGTGATCAATTTTGATATAATGGTTATGAGATTAAAATCCATTAATTTTTTCAAACTACATTTGGTTTCCATTTCAAAAATAACATTTAAATACAATGATTGGATTACACCATATGACATTGGATACATACAATATTCAACTTCAATATCCTCTAATATTTATCATATAATAAGCTACCATATATCTCAATTTTTTAATAGAAAATACCATTGTTGAAAATTTTGTTACATGAGAAAATATTATTTTTAAATCAACTAAACCAAATTCAAAAATTTATAAAAAATTTTGAATACTAATTTTTTTAACAAATATCAATCAATGAATAAAATTTTTATCATAAATAAAATTTTGAAATTAATATTTTTATTTTATCATGGTAAAACTTCCAATTTATGCTTTAAAATTTAAGAGTTAAAAATAAACAAACATATTTATAAACTACCAAACATTAAATTTTTAGGTCTCTAAACAATCTATCATATAAAAATTATTTTATTATTTATTAAATCAAGAATAATTATCTATAATATAATTATTTAAATCATATATTATTTATATGTGATTTTTATAACTATTACATCATATTTTAGAGAATTTTGAAAATTAATAAATATGTTATGTTCACTCATCATAATAATATTAAATTAATATTTCATAGATACCAAAATAAAACTATAAAATATCATTATAGAGTGATTTAAGATAATTAAATTATCATGGATATGAAAAATCAATATCAAAAATAAAAGTTTGATAACAATATTTTCATATATTTTTTATTCAATGAGTTAATTTTTTAAAATAAGGATTGATAAATCACAATACATGACACTCAAAGGTGGATTATATTAATATAAATATTTACTATATTTAAAAATTTATGTTCACAATATGTATATTCAAACTAAAATGGTCATTTAATAGAAAAATATAAATGAAAAAACCTCAAAGGAAATAAATTTTAACTATCATTTGAAAAAAATTGAAATTCATATTTTTTCCAATGGATTATGTTGTCATGACCTAACCCACTAGGGCCCGTATGGTCAGTGGTATAAGGACCTAGCCTTAAAACATTACATATTCTTGAGTTTTAGACAAGAACATACATTCATACACATTGAGGATCTTTTAAGGTTTAGAGTTTTAGAAAATTAGGCCATAAAACATACATAATATCCCATAACCATACATGTGGATACTACTAAAATAGTATCCATTTATTTTTCCAAAATATAAATTTTTTTAAAATAAAACATAATTTATTTGAAAAATCTTCATGAAATTTAAATTTTATTCCTTATTTATTTTTATTATACTTATATCCTATGAAAAACATTTAAAAACTTGGGATTAGCACAAAAAGCTCAGTAAGGGATATAAAGAAAGAAATTGTTGGTCAAGTGCTAACAAAAAACCCAATAAAAATCATTTTATAAAAACTCATTAGAATGCATAGTAACATCATGTAGTTGACTTGAGAAATATTTACCATATCACTATTATAATCACCCTTACACATGTAATAACCATTCAGTCAACTTCCATCTTTGGAGTACCCAATGCATTGAAGAGTTATAATGGGGATCACCCATCATATCTTGAGCTATAATGGGCTCAACCCAACATATATTGAGCTATAATGGTCTCAAACCAACATATATTGAGCTATAATGGGATCAAACCAACATAAATATGTACAAGGAACACATCATAGTAATAAATAATCATGAAATATAGAGAAACCACTCATTCCATATATATAAAAAACAATCATTTTGAATTTCATTAAAGAGAATTTAAAAAGGATTTTAAAAGGAAAGTTACGTACAAATATAATTAGAGTGAGAATTAAAATAATGGAATGGATATGTGTATATACTATAAGTATACATAATACAACATAATATAAAAAAAAATTATCACAAAAATAATCTGAATACCACATAATGAATAAAGTATAAGGTTAACCCAAAGATTGGAAATTGGGTTATGAATTCCCTTACCTCAGGTTCATATTACTTAAAATGTGATTAAACCTCCTGAATAATGATTAAAATAGTGTTATTAATACTTTACATAATAATGATAATTTTTATAACACCTTATATGATCATTTGATAACATCATTCTACCCATTAATTAATAATATTATGTTCTTTCCATTATTTTGGGTGCATTCTTTAGATGATTTCCATGGCCGGTTCATATTGGATATTCTCATCATATGGAAATGAAACTACAGAAGTGTAAGGAGATGTTATTAAAATTAATACAGAATATTAAATTACTATATAAATCATTTTGGTTATATGTTATGAGGATTAATCATTGGATAAATAATTAGTGACAATCGTTAGTTTATTTTGGTGAATTTTGATCTTTACAAACCACTTTTATTTATTAATTAATAGTATGCATAAACACTAGTTCCAAAACATAATATATCATATAATATCCATAATAAAATATTATTGAACCATAATAATTTTTTTATGAATAGATTTTAAGGATCTAAAGGAAAATTAAGACACATCGTCCACAATGTCGGTAAGTCGACACATCACGGATGATGTTTTTATTTTGAGAATAAGAGGGAGAGGAGAAGAATTATGATAGTGATTTTTTCAAAAAAAAAATGATAAAAATCTAGTATATATAAGACAATGTAACTTTTATGACTCTTGTGTAAGGTTAGGGGAAGATACTATAAGAATATAAAAGAATTAAAAAGAAAGTACAAGAACATGAAAGAGGAATTTTACCTCTTGACCTCTTCTCCTTGAGATTCTCCTTAAAGCCTTTGGTATTAGCCTTTTGGTGAGACCAGTAGGTCTTAGACGTGGGTAAGAGTATCAGGAAGGGTATTGGGAAGAATTTAGGCAATAATAAAAGCGTGATAGGTGTGATAGGAAGAGGGGGTTTATGGTAGTATTTATAGTGGAGGAGAGGAGAGGTTTTCCATTATTTTAGTCATTAGTTTAATATTTCTGGTCAAGACTATGAATAGTCTAGATTATTGTGACAAAAAATAGTAATAATTGAATGTGATTTCAAACTAATGACCATTTTAAATATCCATGACTCAATCATGATGCATAAATGTATTTATTTTGCACATTTCTTAAAGTATCGAATTTCACTATTCACAAAAAATCAAGTATTTCTGAAAAATCCAAAAAATTCACCCCCAAAATTTCTTGACATATTGAATTAAAAAATGAACCCCCTTTTATCAGAATAATTTTATAAATATGAGAAATTTAATTTTTAATTAAAATCACAATTTATTCAAAAAATAATAATTTTAAAACTATAACTCATTTTATAACACCTTGAAAAATTATTCAAGGTCTCATAAAATTATCTTACAACCATAATAAAATTAAATAATAATTTATAATTGCATTTTTAAATTATTTAATTAATCATAAAATTTTAATTAAATATTTATGACTTACAAAAATACCAACACTTATATAATGACCATATTATCTGTCACACCACGACCATGGACGCCTATTGTTTTTATTCTTTTCTCGGTCCTGCGACTTTGGACAGAGTTGGTTTTGGGTCTGGATTTAAATTTTTGAAGCTTTGGTGTTTTTCAGTGGGTCTCATACCAGTGCGCAGTTACCGCACTGCTAGCGGTCATCGCACATTCGGTCCGGGTAGGTGCACGGTCTCCGCACCGCTAGCGCCGGTCGTGCGCTCGGTCCTGGAGACTGTGCATTTGACCGATTATAATAATAATAATTATTTTTATTATTAATATTAATATTATTATTGGATTATTATTATTATTATTATTATTATTGGATTATTATTATTATTATTATAAATATTATTGTTATGTATTAATAATAATATTAGTATTATTGTTATTTGTATTTTTTTACTTTATTTTATTTCATTTTTCTTCTTCTTTATTCTTTTCTTTTCCCTCTTTCTCCTTTCCTTTTTTTCCCACGTGCTTGTCCCTTCCGCTTGCCCTCCCCCTCGCATGTCACACCTGCAGCAACCTTGGTCTTCCCCAAGTCTTCCTGTCGCCCCTCATGTAGTTCGCCGCACCACCGCAGCGCCTGGCCACCTTTGTCTGTGATCAGGTCCTACTCTCCACCTCCGCCCCTCCTGCAGCGCCAATCTCGCCCCAAAAGACTCATCCAGGACCTCCAGCTCCCCGACCGGCCTCGCCCAAGCCCTCCGCCAGCCAAACCTCCTCCTGCTTTATCCTCACCACTGGCCCCATGCGCTCCTCTCTCTCTATGTTGCCCATCACCCAGCACCTCGCCCAAGTCCCCTCCTGCAGATCGTGAGCCATCCCCTGGCTTCTTGTACGAGGCACCCGACCACCTCGGCTCCCTGTCTGGCTCATCCTCCCTACCCACCTTCCGCCCGCCAGCCCTCCTGCAGCGATCCAGTGACCCAGCGCCCCCTCCCTCTTGCACTGCACCCGGAACGCTGCCTCCCTATCCGGACTCCGCCAGCCGGCCGACCCAGTCCGCCCCTCGAATTCTGCTTCCTTCTGTGCGCTGTGCACCTGAACGCCGCCGCCGACCAGTCCCCATTCGACCTCGACCTCGCTTTTTCCTGCAGTGCCTCCCGGTCAGCCCTTGTTTTTTCTCATCTATAGCAACCCGCAACCCCCTTCCCTTTCTAGGTTAAGCGAGGCCACCCCTCCTTCTTCCTCGGCGGACAACCCATCTTCCCCCTTTCCTGTGCGATTTCGGCAAACCCGACCCCCCCTGTCCGGCGGCTAGCAATGACAAACCTGTATCTCATCGCGCAACGCCTCCGTGTTGCTTTGACGTTATTGCGAATCCCCTCGCAGGGATCGTGAAGGGTGTCTCGGGTCACATCAGACCGCATTTTGTCCACCGCCATCGAAGGAGAAGCAATTCAGATCGCTTCGGACCATTCGCCTTTATTTACGGGCCGCGTTTGGTTTTACCGCATGTTTTGGGTTCATTTCATTTCTTCTGCACCAGTGTCAAGGTGGGTTTTACTCTGTTTATTCATTTGGATTATTTTAAGACAATTTTTCGGTGTTTTTAGATGCTTTGCGTTATTTCAACACTTTGGAAAAGTTTTTCTGTGATGTTGCAGTCATCGGAAAGTGGTGCGTACTTGTGTGCAAGTTGGGATGTACCACATCGTCGTCCTAACCGGGATACAAGTTGAGGTAGGTCCCCCACTACACTCACCTTTAAATTTAGAATTTATTAATTTCTTGATGTTTTATTAATTTTAATAAATAGAAAAATAATATAAGATGATTAATTTTTAAATGACTATTTGGTGTAAAAAAAGAGCTGTTTATTTTATACACAACTTTTGAAATATTTTTTTGATGAGCGGACACCCAGTAGTGAAATAATTCCAGTTTGGTCTTTAAACATAATTCATGGAATTTCAAATGTGGTTCTCATTTTAAAGATAAATGGTTTTTCCGAACAAGCGTTTTGTGTTTTCTTTAGAAATGAGGTTTTTCTTTAAAGTTGGTGAAGGCCCATTTGGCACTTTAATGAAATAAATTATTTTGGAAAAACTCACTTTGGGGTTAATAAGGGGTTATCTTTGGTGTGCGTTGATTTCATGAGTTGTGTGTGATATTTGTGCTTCATGACTAATTGATTTACATTGTGGACACAACCATTTTTTATTGCTGTGTTGACATGGGAACCTGACATAGTGAGTGAATCTTCTGAGAACTATTGGTGCACTAGTTTAGATTACGCACTGGATAGTGGCCCCATAGCAGGGGAATACTGAGTTATTGTTGTTATGGGGATTGAGCCCCTCGGTTAGGCCATGCAGGGCTATGCCGAGCATTAGGGTGTTATGACGTCATCGAGTTAGGGAATGCCTTCAAGATGAGTCACATGTATAGTACGTTATGGATTGTTCATGATCTCCTAGGTTTGACCCATGTTTATTTTAGTGTTTATTTGTATGTGGTGGACGATTGAGAGGTCTAGTTCGGCAGCTGACCCCTATGTGCTACTTTTTCAATTGCCCTTATTGTGTGTTGTGTATTGTGTGGTTTTCCTTTTTGGATAATAACTGAAGTTTGGATTTCTAAATGGTTCGTATAAAATGTTTTAAAAATAAATATACCTATTCCTTTTAAACATTAAACTTGTTTTTAAATTAAAAAGGGCAATGGGATGATACTTGTTTTAGAAATGAAAGTGTGTGTGTGAAAACCAATATTTTGTATATTTAGTTCAAACTTGGAGTTAGTAAATTTATTTATTTAAAGGTAGTGCATTGGGAATAGTTTGTTGGGCATGCCTACTGAGTTTTAATACTCACGCCTATAGTTCTTTTCTATTTTTAGTGTTTTTACAGGCTATAGCTTGGGTGCGTTCTCTTTGGGTGACGTTTGGTTGTGAGTTGGAGAGTGACCTGCGAGGTCACACGGAGATAGTGGTTGTCTCTTTTAGTTATTTTTTTTCTTTTGTTCTTGTTAGTTACTTTACTCTTTTTATTTATTTTGCGTTGCTCTGTTTATTTTCTGATACTTTATTTATTTATTTATACTGGGCAAAATCATTCCCACCGCCTCTTTTGATGCCTTGGCGCTTGTCGTAAGCCCGAGAGGATCGGGAACGCTTCTCGAGCAATGTCACGGACCAGATCGGGTGACCGGTTTAGGGTCAACCCAGGTTGGTTCGTGACAAAATGGTATCAGAGGAGGTCGGACCTAAGAGGACCTCGCTTTTCAGAGTGCCCTTTGTTATTTGGGATGTCTGGTAGAAAGAGATTAGGACTGTTGGGGCTTAGGAGGTAGGTTAAGGGTCGGTGCCTGATCACCACCGCTCGTGACGAGACCTAAGTTACCAAGTTTAGTCTAGGATTTGAATCTCTTGTCCTTGGTTGTTTCGGATTGAAGAATGACAATGGAGGCGAATCGGTTCACTTTGCGGCCTCACATGGGGTGGTGACCCATGTGGAGTCCAAGTGCCCGGTTTAAGGTCATCTTAGTGTTATGCCTTATTTGGGGCATGTCTCACCACCATGTCGCGGGGTCAGACATATGCACTAGTTCCTCATTCCATTGGGTTATTACTGCTTGTGTTTTGTTTTAGTCTAAGTTGATTTGAGTGTGCGTTAAAAGTGAAATTGGTTTTTAAATGGATTTCTTTTTCTTCCAAGTTGTTTTTGAATTTACTAAAGTGAGTTTTTAAAGAGGAGGTGTATTGGTTTGGAAAAACTTGGTATGTGTTTGGATTTGGTATGGAAAAGAAGTGTTTGAACCTTGGAACTCCTTATGGAGGGTCACACATGTGTGGGTATGTATAGAAAGTCCATGGGGGCACTTGTTTATAGAATATGTGAGCGGGATTGAAAAAACGCACATGTGACGTTTCATAAGGTTCCATAGGTGAGTTTTTAGAATTTTAAAGAGATAATGGTTTTGGAAAATTGATTTCTCCTTGTGTTGTATATATTTGGATTATGGGCCTATTGTCCTTGGCTTGTGTTGTTGCTTTGATTGAGTTTTTGATTGATGCCAGTTTTGATGGTGTTTCTCGTGTTGTCATGAGTATGCCGCCCAGAAAGCCTCCAAAAGTGGTCAATGAGTTATGATCAGTTCTCAGTTTCTTTTGTGTATTGATTGATTTTTGAGATAATCGAAGTCTGTTAGAGGTAGTTGTATTGTTATGAAAGATAGTGTGTCTTCGGGTTGTTGGGAACTCTCAGGATAGTTAAGGTTTGTACCACCCTAGATTAATTTGAGGGCTCAGTTATGGGGTATTAAATATGAGATGTCTCATTGTCATTGTAGTTTTGGGTGTGATTAATAGTGGTCGACTTCTGTGAAGGTTCCCCACCTGGCAAGGAGTGTGGGCTGATGGAACCTGTCTCCAAGAAACCATCTTCGTCGGTACCGGCTCCTAGTTCATCGGACCGCTCTCTTGTGCGCCACCAGTATGTCATGTATGAACATTCTAAGTCATCATGTTGCATCCCTTTGAAAATGTATGACCATCGTGGTAGTTGGAATCATCGAACGGAAGAAGGAGTTAGAGACCAGAAGATGAAAATGCCTGACTGTGAGGCAGTAGATGCTTCAGCCATTAGGGCCCTAGCCACAGGTCTTGGGGTGAAGCTCGCGCACAATCAGGAGTTGATAAGGGTGTGTGGAACCTCGATCTAGATAATGTCTTCGTATTTGGAATGGAAATATCCAAAATTTCCCTTGTTCTATTCTCATCACTATCGTAAGATCATCCTTGTTGTTGTGGCATGATGAGCTCGTTCCCACACAATCTAGGCGGTCTTATCCACTCTCAATGTGGTTCTTAAGTTGTTTGGTCTCTATGAATAGTGTGGGCCTGTGAATAAACGGGCCTGTTCTGTTTTTGAGTTGGTCTTAGTTGTGTTCGATAGGGGAATGTTCGTTTCGCGAAGTTGATGGGAGGTGTTGAGTTAATTTCTTATCCTCAAGTTACTGGATTATTCCATATCAATATTTCCATCACGTATCAGGTGTGTTGTTCGGTACATGTGGAAAAATGAATGAGTTTGGTTTGGGAGTTCCTGTGTTGGACCCCCCGAGGGGTGGTTTGTTCGGGTTTCAAGGGTTTTGGGATCAGTGAATTTTTGTGGTGGGGAGAACCCTCTCATGTTCTTCCCTCAATCTCGGGCAGTGGTTTTCCATGAATTGGTCGGGTGTGACATTTGTTGGGAATGGTCACTCCGAAGCTCTCGGTTCTCTATGATTTTGTATGGGAATGAACTCAATTTGTTTCAACTGTTGGCTTGGTGACTTTCTGGGGGCATAAAATGTCTGTGGTGGGGAGAATTGTCACACCGCAACCACGAACGCCTGTTGTTTTTATTCTTTTCTTGGTCCCACGACTTTGGACAGAGTTGGGTTTGGGTCCGGAGTTAAATTTTTGAAGCTTTGGTGTTTTTCGGCGGGTCTCAGACTAGTGCGCAGTCACCGCACTGCTAGCGGTCATCGCGCATTCGGTCCAGGTAGGTGCCCGCTCTCCGCACCACTAGCGTCGGTCGTGCGCTCGGCCAGGAGACTGCACAATTAACCGATTATAATAATAATAATTATTTTTATTATTAATATTAATATTATTATTATTAATATTGGATTATTATTATTGTTATTATTATCATTATTGGATGATTATTATTATTATTATTAATATTATTATTATTTATTAATAATAATATTTGTATTATTGTTTTTTTATTTATTTACTTTATTTTATTTTATTTCATTTCATTTTTCTTCTTCTTTATTCTTTTCTTTTCGCTCTTTCTTCTTTCCTTTTTTTCCCACACGCTTGTCCCTTCCGATTTCCCTCCCCCTCGCATGTCGCACCTGCAACAACCTTGGTCTTCCCCGATTTTTCCTCTCGTCCCTCATGCAGTCCACTGCACCACTGCATCAGCTAGCCACCTTTGTCCGCGGTCGGGTCCTGCTCTCCGCCTCTGCCCCTCCTGTAGCACCCATCTCACCCTAGCAGCCTCATCCAGGACCTCCAGTGCTCCGACTGGCCTCGCCCAATCCCTCCACCATCCGCGACTCCTCCTGCTTTCTCCTCGCCCCTGCCCCCTGCGCTCTTCTCTCCCTATCCTGCCTATTGCCCAGCACCTCGCCCAAGTCCCCTCCTGCAGATTGTGGGCCAGCCCCTGGCTTCTTGTACGCGGCACCTGACCACCTCGGCTCCCTGTCTGGGTTGTCCTCCCTGCTCACCTTCTGCCCGCCAACCCTCCTACAACGATCCAGTGACCCAGCACCCCTGCCTTCGGTGCTGCACCCGGTCTTCCCCTTGCTTTCTGCTTCCTTCTGTGCGCTGCGCACCTGCATGCCGCCGCCGACCAGCCCCCATCCGACCATGGCCTCACTTTCGCCTGCAGTGCCTCCCGACCAGCCCCTGTTTTCGCTCATCTACAACAACCCGCAACTCCCTTCCCTGTCCAGCTGGAGTGAGAACACCCCTCCTTCTCCCTTGGTGTACAACCCATCTTCCCCCTTTCCAGTGTGATTTTGGCAAACCTGATCCCCCTGTCTGGCGGCTAGCAATGAAGAACCCGAATATCGTCATGCAGCGCCTCCGTGTTGCTTCGACGTTGTTGCGAATCCCCTCGCTGGGTTCGTGAAGGGTGTTTCGGGTCACTTCAGACCGTGTTTCGTCCGCCGCTGCCGAAGGCGAAGTAATTCATATCACTTCGGACCATCCACCTTTATTTACGGGGCGCGTTTGGTTTTACCGCATGTTTAGGGTTCGTTTCATTTTTTTCGCACCGGTGTCAAGGTGGTTTTTAATCTGTTTATTCCTTTGGATTATTTTAAGACAATGTTTCAGTGTTTTTAGATGCTTTGCGTTGTTTCAACGCTTTGGAAAGGGTTTTCCATGATGTTGCAGTCATCGTCAAGTGGCGCGTACTTGTGTGCAAGTTGGGACGTACCACATCGTCATCATAACCAGGCTGCGAGTTGTGGTAGGTCCCCCACTGCACTCACCTTTAAATTTAGAATTTATTAATTGCTTGATGTTTTATTAATTTTAATAAATAGAAAAATAATATAAGATGATTAATTTTTAAATAACTATTTGGTGTAAAAAAATATCCATTTATTTTATACACAACTCTTGAAATATTTTCTTGATGAGCGGACACCGAGTAGTGAAAGAATGCCAGTTTTTCCTTTAAACATAATTCACGGAATTTCAAATGTGGTTCTGGTTTTAAAGATAAATGGTTTTTCTGAACAAGCGTTTCATGTTTTCTTGAGAAACGAGGTTTTTCTTTAAAGTTGGTGAGGGCCTGTTTGGCACTTTAATGGAATAAATTATTTTGGAAAAACTCACTTTGGGGTTACTAAGGGGTGATCTTTGGTGTGAGTTGTGTGTGATATTTTTGAATCATGACTGATTGATTTACATTGTGGGCGCACCCCTTTTTATTGCTTCTATTGACATGGGAAACTGGCATAGTGAGTGAATCTTCTGAGAATGATTGATGCACTAGTTTAGATTACGCACTGGCTAGTGGCCCTATAGTAGGGGAATACTGAGTTATTTCTACTATGGGAATTGGGCCCCTCGATTAGGCCATGCAGGGCTATGCCGAGCGTTTGGGAGTTATGACGTCATCGAGTTAGGGCATGCCTTCAGGATGAGTCACATGTATAGTACATTCTGAATTGTTCACGATCTCCTAGGTTTGACCGATGTTTCTTTTAGTGATTATTTTTGGTGGATTGGAATCTGTTTCTTGGATCTGGGTCCGTTCTGCTCCAAGGGATGAGGATTTGGTTCGGCCCTTTGCAGATTGATGTTAGGTTTTGGGTTTTGTGAATGGCGTTCGGCTGTGAGCTTTGCAGTGATCAGAGATGGAGAAGCAGTGAAGATTGGTTGGTGTGAGATTGGATCTGAAGATTGTTTGGTTCCTACTTGATTTGGATTTTTTGATTTCTCTGATTTCGGATGGATGAAGGACGATGGAGTGGTTTGACTCCTTTTGTGATGTTTCTCTGTTTGTTTTTGACAATGGTAATGGGTCCTTCCGATGGGCTTCAGATTTATAGGATGCGATGGCGACAAGGGGTGGATTGCGAATCCAGGAGCATGCCTTGAGGAGGAAGATTTGAAATCTGCATTTGTATTTTGATGTTTTGGGGTGGATTTTGGAGGCTATTTGTGATGTTTGAAATTTGGTCCTTTGATGTTTGGAATTTGGCTCTTTTATTGTGAGGTTCCCACTTACCCTTAAAGTGGTTTATTCAGAAAATGAAAAAAAGAGATTTGAGGAGGACGATTGAGAGGTCTAGTTCTGTAGCTGGCCCCTATGTGCTACTTTTTCCATTGCCCTTAGTGTGTGTTGCGTGTTGTGTGGTTTTCCTTTTTGGCTAATAACTGAAGTTTGGATTTCTAAATGGTTTGTATAAAATGTTTTAAAAATAAATATACCTATTCCTTTCAAACATTAAACTTGTTTTTAAATTAAAAAGGGAAATGGGATGATACTTGTTTTAGAAATGAAAGTGTGTGTGTGAAAACCAATATTTTGTATATTTAGTTCAAACCTGGAGTTAGTAAATTTCTTTATTTAAAGGTTGTGCATTGGGAATAGTTTATTGGGCACTCCTACTGAGTTTTAATACTCACGCCTATAGTTCTTTTGTGTTTTTAGTGTTTGTACAGGCTAAAGCTTGGGTGCGTTCACCTTGGGCGACGTTTGGTCGTGAGTTGGAGAGTGACCCGTGTGGTCACACGGAGATAGTGGTTGTCTCTTTCAGTTAGTTTAATTTTATTTTGTTCTTGTTAGTTACTTTAATCTGTTTATTTATTTTGCACTGCTCTGTTTATTTTCTGCTACTTTATTTATTTATTTATACTGGTAGGAATCATTCCCACTGCCTCTATTGTTGCCCTGGCGCTTGTCGCCTACCCGGGAGGATCGGGAACGCCTCTCGGGCCATGTCACGAACCGACTCGGGTGACCGGTTCAGGGTCGACCCGGGCTGGTTTATGACATTATCACTTATAAGATACCTTTTTATTATACATTCATGGATGAGGTAACTATACATTTAGCTAATTTACTATTCATAAGGGTCATATCACTATTCATAAGGGTATGTTACTATTCATAAGGGTATGTTACTATTCATAAGGGTATGTTACTATTCACTAAAAATTATGTTAGTCTTATCAAACTCCAAATAACTTACTGATCGCAACCATGTATGTCCATTTTCCGAAATTCAAAACAAAATAGAGGAAAAATTATGTTTAACAACTAGTTTATAACTATCTACTTAAAAAAAAGTGTCATCATGTAGAGACTCAATGTTTCATGCATTAAATTAAATTTATTTGTAAAATCTTGGGGTGTTATAAGTGGTAAGCCTATAATGACACCCCAATATAGCCTCTAATAGGTTAGGGGCTGGTGACTAGCACTGAGTAGGCATATCACACACATGGGAGACCTTAGCCTAAAGTACTAGTACACAGACACAGCTCCATACAACAATATACTATGGAAAGATAATGAAATCATACTATAAATGCATGAATACCTTATATCCCACATTAGAGTAAATTAAGTAGTTCATTAAAAGTAGAAAGGGGAAACCAGAATCCCACAAAATCTATAAAATAACCCAACCTGTTGACAACATAGGGGAAACTACCCCATTGAAAACCTAGATCCATTTGAGTTCCATCTAGCATAACCAAGCTCCAAATATGATTTTCCTACTCTTGGTCCCCCTAGGAAACTAAATAAAGGCTTGTCATCTGTATAATATAAGACATATGTGGGAAACACACATATAGGGGTGAGTATATAGATACCTTATAGGACACCCTGAAATAAAAAAAACACAAAGCATCAAGGGAGAGTATTCATTTCAACACCAAGAAGGAATGTCAACTAGAATATGAGAAAAAAACCATAAAAATAAACTAGATATGCTCAATAAGAATCCAAAACGAAGAGAGAATGGGGATCTCTATCTATATAACTCATCTAAGAATGATGAGTCAGCCTGTAGCTCTAAAGGTTCATCTTTGATACTCAACATCATTAACAACCATGCTAGAATACGTGTGGAGGGTCCACACCTTTACAATGTTCTCCATATCTAGTATAAAAACCCAAGCCTTTTACAAATATTATTACATGATTTTTAATATAAATATCTAACAAGTATTATCCCAAAGATCACGAGGCCTGGTGTCTTTGGAAGACAAGGTTCATATTATATCAAATTAATTTAAAACATGGAATCCACAATTAATCCTCCTTAGTGAGATCCTAAAATCCATTAAAGATCATATAACTATATGATATTAATTGAGGAATACATAAATGAAATTGGTGAGATAAAAATACTATAAAAGGAATAAATAGGACAAGGAAGCATAAAATATGATTTGATAGCCCATGGGGCATAATTATTTCCCATAGGGTTAACAAATTTATAAATTTAAAATAAGAATAAAAAACCACTAACCAATAGGGTAGTATAGAATATGAAATTCTGAGGTCAAACTCACAAATATAGGGTTCAAGACAATATTAATTAAATAATAAAGACCAAAACTAATTATGATTTGATAAAATTGAATCAAAGCTACTGATCATTTGATTGGTGAAGAATGTGGGAGAAGAAAATATAAAAATGGTGTTGGGAAGTAATGAATATAGGTTCATTAGATAATAAGGTATGAAATAATTAATTAAAAATCATGCAGTCATCAGAATAAGGTCCCAATTAGTCCAATGGTTATGGTAAATGGTCTCCATCCTAATTTATTCTTTTCTCATGGTCAGATACTTTAAATTTCAAAGAATGGGTAACCTGAAACCTTATTTAAATATATGGTAAGAAAAAACCCTATGGTCATGGAAGAAGTCTAAACCCAAGACCTCACATTAGAAAAACATATTCAATCAACTCAGGCAATGGTCATGCTCAAATAAATAAAGAAATTAAACCCTTTTCTTAACCCCGCTCACAATTTTCATGCAAGAAGAATCAAGAAAGTGAACAATGAATAAAAAACATTAAATCCCAATATAAATTTCAAAAAAAAAACAACATATACAATAAATTCCCATTCATCACGAATGCCTTGGCACAAAGAAATCAACCCCTCAAGCTATCCATGAGAGGGTGTAAAAAAGAATAGAGAAAATCCTACAGAGTAGCGGTGAATTAGGGATCTTTGGTGGTGCGACTTGGTTCGAAATCATCCATAATCAAATATCCCTCCCTAATGTCTCAAAATAGAGTCAAAGGGGGTGTATATATAGGCCTCTAATAAAAACCCTCACACCTAGAATCTTTAATTTCTTTTTACCAAAATGTTTACATCGTGTATTTTTTTTACACAACATGTAGTCCACATCAGCAGTGAATTCTTCATATCATTCTCTATCCCAAACTTTAATGTTGTGTATAGTGTACACAAATTGTATTGGCTTTTCAAAATGTGTAATATTTCTAAAAATTTATTGAGTGTGGACTTTTCTCCATGAACTCATGTCACGTTATGAAATAAATGACATGTAAATTCTTTCTTCTAGCTTATGGTGCGAAGTTCCTTTTCCTTAAGAAAGGAATCTATTTCTTCTCGTTTTCCAATTATTCATTTTATCCTTCCATAAAACATAAAACAAGGAAAACATTCCCAATATTGGAAATATTAATCAATTAAATACTAAAATCAATGTATTCAAATACCATAAAATATATTCATGAAATAAAAATATCACGATTCAAAGGTATAATATGATATCATAAAAGATTAGGTACCTGAGTAATCAAATGGGGGAATAACATAAATATACTGGTATCATAAGATCATGAAAAAAATTTAAAGTGAAAAGGACATAAAACATGACATAATCATAAGTCAAGGACAACTGTCTAAATAACATCACATGGTAGACAATGTCCCGTAATGGATTATGTTCAATCCCTAATACCATACATGATCTCTCATGAGACTAAAACATTACCTAATACATTGGAGGTATACATAATTCAAATCCCACTCATAAAGTTCATTTCATGTACATGAATATTCATTCCATATAAGGATACCAATCATAAGGTACAAACATAAATAAATGAGTTCCATAATCTTGTCTCGTAACATAATCAAAAAAAATTCCTCAAAGAAGGAATTTAAGAAATGGTCAAAAGGCATGTATTATCCAATAAAAGTAAGGTAGAATAAACTATGTATACATGTGAGATACATATATACAGAATTTATAATCATTCCATAACTTTAAAGGGATAGAAAGTGAGTTATAAGGAGAATGGTCATCATGTGAAGAAAAGGGTGGGTTAAAAAGATCCCTTACCTGGATCCTAATTTGTCACATGATTTATTTATATTTATGACTATAAAGTTATTTTAATTATCTAATTAATTAATAATATTTTTCATGTTTATTATTCCTTTTATTTTATTTGTTACTATATTATGTTCAATTAATTAAGCAATTAATTGCACGTCATATGTTTTAATGATAAATGAATAATATGACCAAAATCACTTTGGTAAGTCGACCGATGTCAAATAGATTATTATTTAATCATATATATAATGTTAATAATTACACAATTATAATTATTATACATAAACTTTACTTTTAATTCCAACCATGAAATATGGTTATGAAAAATGAACTATGTTACCATCATTGAGATAGTAGGTCGTATGTATTTATGAGCAAGACTTCCTTTTTTCAATGATCATGATAGAAATAAAGTAATTTTTATTTTATATTTAAAATATGATCATTATATCACAAATAAAATATTATTTCTTAAAATACCCTTACACATACCATCCATGTGATGCAGTAATAAAAATGAATCACATCGCTTTGCGAGATGGTATTCCACCGTACACAGGAACGATGTTATAATTCATTCATTGGATGGTAAGATAAGAAAGTATATGATATATTTATTTTATATAATTATTATTATTTAATTATTATTATATATTAACATAAAATTAATCCTTATTACTTTCTATGTAAAGCGTAAGTGAAAAACGAATCACATCTCTTTGTGAGGAAGTAGTATGCCGTACACACGAGTGACATTATCGTATTCTATAAAGAATAGAAATTAAGAAGGTGTATGTGATATTATAATTAAATAATTATGATTATATTATAAATATTATATATATATATACACATTAAATACGTAATTATAAATATCCATGAGAATCAATGTTGGAAAATGAATAATACCGGTTTGTGAGGCGGTAGTCTGCTGTACACATGATCAACAATTTCGTTTCCCATTTGAGGGAGGAGAATTTAGTTGTTGGTAATTAACTTAACATAAAAAAATATAAGTATATGTAATATACCATTGTTATTATATCTTCATGGTTTAATAATATTTGAAGGAGGTGGACGAAGAAATAGAATAAAATGCTCAGTTAAGGACATTACCTTCTTCTTCTGATAACTTCTATAGGTTTGCATCAAAAGACTTTATAGGTTGGATTTATGATCAAAAAAATAATTCTAGAATGTGGGGAGGTAATTAAGGATGTTATTTGGGTAGATATGTGATGCAAAAAATGGGTTTTTTAAGTGTGAAGAGGAGAAGATAGGTGGTGGCCACTTATAAGTGGGGGGAGGGCACACTTGGAATATTTGAAAAGAAAGAATTATGCCCATGTTTTTTTCATGAAAAGGGCTAAAAAATAAACCATTTTTGAACATTATAAGAGGTAATGTCAAAATATAACCATAAACTAGGAATTATAAATTTTTTGGTTCATTTTTAACCCTTATCTTTTTAGTTTCAACCATGGTAAACCCGTTTTTACCCTAATTGCAATAGATAATTTTTAATGTTTTAAAAATTTATTATGGTAAAAAATAAAGTAAAAAAATATTAGATAATATAATTATTCTGATTAAAAATATGGAATGATTTTTTCCAAATTCAACTCACATATTTGGTATAATTTAATTTAATATTAAACCCGTAGATGTGAAAAAACAGTTTTTTAGGAAATGCATTTTTTAAGGAAAATATGATCTCATATTAACTATATGGAAAGTAATAATAATTAATTGGATTTAAATTAATATTTATAGATATATAATCTATAAATTTAAATGGTATCATTCCTAATTAGGGGTTATTTTAATTATTTAAAATGGATAAATAATATCCACTTTAAAATAGTTTTCAGAAAAATGTGTTTTAAAGCCTAATAACAAACTTATAATAAAATACAGTATAAATATGATTTAATTATAATTTATTGGATTAAATATAAATAAATAATAATTATCATATTAAAACAATAATTATACTTTTTAAATTACTTAATTTATTAAAAGAAATGACCGTTTTTATCAAAATCGATATTTTCACCATTCATTGAAAAATCAATATTTTCTAAAAAATACCAAAATTTATCACTAAGTTAATATAAATATACTGATTTAAAAATAATTTTAATTTTATAAAATAATATTTCTAAAAGTTACAAAACTGTTTATAATATTATCTCACAAAAATCAATAAAAAATCATTTTTGAAATAAATTTTTTTATTAGAGAATTGAATATTTATCTCTAAGTGTATGTAAATACATTTATATTGGGTAGTAAAATTAAATAAAATTATAAAATTAGTTAATACTATTCATACCCACCAATTTTATAGCTAGGTCATAATGGTCATATTTAAATAATCATGGTTTGTTTGGGTTTGGTATTGCATGACAAATATGTTATCGAACATAGTATTCCCTTTTAAAAACTTGGGTTGTTACATTATTTACACTTAAAGAATTTTAACCTATAAATTTCATATTACATAATATGTTAAAAATAGTTGAGGGTACTTTTGATTCATTGTGTCTTCTGTTTCCCATGTTTCTTCCTCAAAATTGTGGTTTCGCCACAACAGTTTGACCAGGTGAGTTGTTTTATTTCGTATAAATTTTCCTCTACGATCTAAGATCTTCAATGGATGCTCCTCGTATGAAATTTATTTCTCAAATGGTACCACATCTATATTTATTACTTGTGAGGGGTCTAGTATGTACTTCCTTAATAGGAATACATGTAACACATAATGTACTTGGGATAGGTTATGTTGGAACACTAGTCGATAGGCCACCTCACTAACATGATCAAGGATATAAAAGGGGATGATGTATCTAGGACTAAGATTTACATTTTTCATGAACCTAATTAATTTCTTCCATGGTGATATATGGAGGATCACCTTATCTCTGACCTTAAACTCCAGATGTCATCGATGATTTTCTGTATAAATCTTATGCCAAATTTGCATGGATTTCATGTGATTTTGAATGGTATGGACCTTCTATGTCATATCTTGGGAAATATCAGGTCCAATCAGCTTCCACTCTCCAAATTCATCCCAACATGTCAAATTTTGACATTGATTCCCATATAGAGCTTCATAAGGTTACATTTTAATGCTAGAATGGAAACTGTTGTTATATGAGAACTATACTAGGGGAAGGTGCTGATCCCAACATCCTTGGAAATTCATTGATCAAGAACATAGAATATTCTATAGATTTTGGATGATTCTATCAGACTAACTATCGATTTGAGGGTGATAAAGAGTATTGAAACTGAACTCTGTATCCAACTCTTGGGGAAGGATTCTCCATAACCTTGAGTTAAACATCAGATCTTGATCAGATACAATAGAAAGTGGAACTCCATGAAATCTTACCACTTCTCTTATGAATATAATAGTGAGTTGGACAAGAGATAAATATTCCTTGATATCAATTAAATGTGATTATTTTTTAAGGTGACTGACTACAACCCAAATGGAATTATTGTCTTTTAGTGTCTTGGGGATTCCTATGATGAAATCTATGGTTATGTTTTCCCATTTCTATACTGGTATGGTAAATAGTTGAATTTCACCCTTAAACTTCTATCATTCAGCCTTGAATTGTTAGCATACCGAGCATCAAGATAAAAATTCTTCAATATATATCTTCATATTATCCCACAAAAAGTTTTGTTTCAGATATCTTTACATCTTAGTGCTTTCCTAATGAATAGATAAGGATGAGATATGCACATAATCCAGAATATCTCTCTTTAGCTCTAGTTTTAATGGGACATATATCCGAGTTACAAACATTATAACTCCATATTCAGTAATGTTGAAATCCAAAATATTCAGTACATTTTTCTATATCACCTCATCATCTTTCCTTTCCTCCTGATCCTCTCAATAATGGATGGTTGAGCAGTTATTTTAGAAAGGTAGGATGAATATCCTTTTATTATTCCTACATCTATCCTTTTGAAGTCTAATAAGATTGTATCCTTTTCAATTATCATCATTGATAAAATTGTTGGATCCTTTATACTTAGAGAATATTCTACTTTTTATGTTTTCCTAGTATGGTAATGGATTGAGTAGTCATAGTCCTTGATTAGCTATAACCATCTTTGCTGGTGCATGTAAATCTCATTCTGTGTTAATTTATATTTTAGGATTTTATGATCCATATATATTTCACTCTTTTCCCCATATAGATAATGTCACCAGATCTTCAACATAAATATCACTACAGCCAAATCCAGATCATGTGTTGGATAGTTCTTATCATGAAATTTCAACTACCTTGAGGCATATTCTATCACTTTATCATTCTGTATTAGTAAAAATCCCAAACCCTTCTTTGAAGCATCATTGTATATCACAAAAAGATCTCTATTGGAGGGTAACATGAGTACTGGTTTAGTGATAAGCCTCGTTTTCAACTCCTTAAATCCATCTTCACATTCACTAGTATATAAAAACTTTACTCCCTTATATGTTAGTTTGGTTAGTGGGTTTGAAAATCATGATTTGTTTTAACAAATCACTGGTAATACTGAGCTAATCCAAGGAAACTACAGATCTCTATTATTGATAATGGTATAAGCT
Source organism: Viscum album (assembly GCA_963277665.1). NCBI lineage: Eukaryota > Viridiplantae > Streptophyta > Magnoliopsida > Santalales > Viscaceae > Viscum > Viscum album. The sequence goes on along the minus strand of OY728166.1, from coordinate 1,007,239,717 downwards.
AGTCCTCAATTTCCTTTTTCTTAGAACGGTCGATAAACATCCCTTTGATGATGATAATATACCCTAATAATGATATTTCCTTCATCCAAAACTCAAATTTACTATACTTTTCATATTGATTCTCCTTTATCAATTCCTTTAGCACAGTATTCAAATTCCCCTCATACTCCTCCTTGCTTTTAGAGTAAATCATAATATCATCTCTAAAGACTACCAATTTTTTTACGATGTGATCTCTAAAGACTCTATTCATTAAGACCATAAATATTTCTAGAGAATTAGTGAGTTTGAAAGGAATCACTATGTGATCATGTCATCTATACCTTGTTCAGAATTCATTTTTTGGGAATATCTTCCTTCTTTACCCTTAATTAGTGGTATCCAGGCTGAAGTCCCACCTTAGAGAAATACTGATCCCCATGTAGTTGATTAAATAATTCATATGTGCTTAACGAGAGATACTTTTTCTTAATCTTGATTTTATTGAGTTCATGATAATCAATTTAGAGGCATATTGCACAATCCTTCTTCTCGATAAAGAAGACCGGTGCACCACACAATGAAGCACTTGGGAATATAAACCTTTTATTCAAATTCTCCTATAATTGCATATTCAGCTCCTCATGTTCAAAAATGATCATTCTATTTGGAGTCTTGGATATTGGAAAAGATCCAGGTATAAGGTCAATTGAAAATTCAACCTCTCGATTAATAGGAAGACTAGAAAACTCTTTAGGGAATACATCGGTATAATCCCTCACAATGGGAATGTATTCAAGCATGATATTTTCCTTAGTCTCAGTCATTTGAGCAATAAAATATTACTCAGAATGAAAAAATATCCATGATTTAGATGATGATACCAAAGAAGATTCATCCTCATATTTGAACTTGTATAGAATCAGAGGGCAATTTATGATTTAGAGGGTTATTTCCTTCTCTAATAATTTTATATTGGCTCTATATAAGGAACAAAAATACATTCCCATAATTACATAAAATTATACTAAAGTAACTATCATAAGGTTTTTTTGGGAATTTAAGCTCATAAATATAGAAAGGGGATGAGTTATATGATTGGGATTCTATAATTGACCCATTTTTTTTATCTTCAAAGACAACTAAACATTCATGTTTTGATGTATTTATTGAATCTTTCTAATAAACTAGCATGATATTAAATAGTTCATTGAACTAGAATCAAAAGGTACATTTTATATTCTTAAATGAATAACTAACATACTTTTCATCACTTCACTTTTAGGATCCACATCCACTGTTGTGGTAAAAAAATCTCTCCCTTGATCTCTAAAACTAAGAGGTTGTTGTAATAATTTTCTATCAATAAACCTTGGTATAGTTCATTGTTTCTCATAGTGTCCTTTTTTCCTTGAAGTTATAACATTATAAAAAAATATGAGGCTTGGTTGGAGCATTAATTTCTTCCATCACCTTGGTTGGTTTCTCCCATTAACAATCACTAGCCAGGTTCCCTTCCTCCATATACATAAATCACTTCCTAGTCAACTTCAAAAAATTTCCAGGATATTTCTTACCATACTTTTTACAAGTGGGATGCTAGAATTTCTTGACACTATTATATTTCTCCATCATACCACCAGAGTTAAACTCTAGTTTATGCTTCTTATCCCCATGATATCATTTAGATTCAACGATCTCCATTTCAAATATGAGGGATCATCAGAAAATTTCCTTGTAGCTATTGAAGTCTTTAATTGCCATTTTTTTTGAAAACTTGATTTTATCCTACCAAAGTTGTAGTCAACTTTACTTTTAGAGGAGATGACAAAGCCAGAGGCATATCATGCGAGTCATGTGATATTTTCTTTATACGAACCAACATATTCATCATCCCATTACTTGAGGCTAAGGAAATACCTCTCTGTTTTCAATTGGATAGTGTGAGGAAAATTCTTTTTAAAAAACAATTTTCGGAATTCCTTCCACTCTATCTCTTTAATACCTTACTTAGGATTTATATTTTTGATCAATTTCCACCATTAATTGGATTTTCCCTCCATATGATAAAAAACCAAAACAACCTTCTCTTTCTCATAGAATTGAAGGATAGATAAGATCTTTTGAATATAGTTGATTCATTCTTCCACAATTAAAGGATTAGAAGATCTAATAAACTATGGAGGCCTTTGTTGAATAAAGGTTTCAATTACAACTTGATCTTTCTTGGGGGGATTCAAGTGTTCCTCACGATTCAAGTTTTGGTTCAAAATATGAGTTATCTAAGAAATTATTATTATGAAGTTCCTAAATCCTGATTCCATCAGGTTTAAAATCTCATTTGGGTATTCATCACATTTCTCCTCATAATGTTTTTTAACCGGTGTATCCTATTTCCATCCATTTAACTGAAAGAGGAGAATTTGGGTTGAGTATTTCTAAACTATTAATCAAAAACATGGTAAACTATTAAAATTAAAGGGATAACTCTTAAATGACATATATTCATTAACTTATGAATTTATAGGTTTAAATATAAGTTATCCATGATCTATTTCCTAATATTAAATCTTATGTTCATTTTTTCCTTTTCTAATTGTTCTTAAAGATATTGTGAATTTGTAAAACATATCCCATGGGAGTGTCAAACCACATGTGTATTAAGTACTGTTTTTGTGTACTAGGTAATCCTTGGGTCAAGTATGTCGTTCATTTTTTTTCAGATTTATTACCCTTAGGTACATCTATTCTATAACAATGTCTACTTATTGTATCCAGACATGGATTTAATTTCATGGAAACCACTTCCTCTATAATTCATTATGATTCTGGGATAGTTTTCTATACTTAGTATTATCCTTATAATTATCAATAGGGTTCTCATGATGTTTTTATCATCCTATTTTTCAAAGTATAACTAAAACTTGGCTCTGATACCAACTATAAAAACTCAATCCTTTTAAACATATTATTACATGATTTTTCACAAAAACATCCAACAAGTACCATCCCAAGGATCATGAGGTATAGTTTCTTTGGAAGAATAGGTTCATATTACATAAAATGAATCTAAAAAATAGAATCCAAAATTTATTATTCAAAGTGAGATCCTAAAATCCATTAGAACTACTAAAACTTCATTTGATAACCAAAGGAATACATGAAAGAAAGGGATGATCTAAAAGACATAGTAAGGGAATAAACATGATAAGAAAGAATAACATATGAGTCAAAGGTATAACATGATATCATAAAAGATAAGGTAAATGAGTAATTAAATTGGGGGATAACACAAATATCATGTTATCATAATATCATCGTAACATGGTAAAGTGTAAATGATATAAAACATGAATTAAGAATAATTCAAGGCTAACATAGAAGAAAACATCACATGGTGGACAAAGTCTCATAATGGATTTGGTTCACTCCATAATCCCATACAATATGTCTGACGAAACTAAAACATTACCAAATGCATTTTAGGGATATATAATTCCAGGCTCATTCATCACATTAATTTCATGCACTTGCATATTTGTGCCACATAAGGATATCAATCATAAGGCATAAACATAAGAATTACGCATAGAAAGAAATGGTTTGCATAATCTTGTCTCATAACATAATTAAAAGAGATTACTTAAATAATTAATATGATAAATGGTCATAAGGAATGTATTACCCCATAAAAGGAATGTATAATAATATAGGTATACGTGTGAGTGACATGTATAAAACATTTACTAGTATTCTATAACTTTAAAGAGATAAAAAGTGAGTTTGAGAGAGAATAGTCATTATAGAACCATTGGTTTCAAGTAAGTAACCATTTATTTATGTATTTTAAGTATTTAAAGAGTTTGTGTGAGGTTTGGGAGGGTTTGTAGGACTTTTGTTGTAACACCCCGACCCCAGTTACCCAGATTCGGTGCATTATTACATAACATTATCATGATCACAAAAGATCAAGTCTCGGAAGACTGATTAGTTTAGTAGCCTTGGAAATGCTAGATATATTCATAAATGTTACATTACATCATAATGTGAAAAATCAAAATAACATAGTCTCTATAGTCCACACTCCTATCCCCTTCAGACTATCCCTGTGGGTCAGTCATAAAATATTTCTTCACATCCTGGGAAAATAAAACATAGAAAGGGGTGAGCTCAGATGCTCAGTAAGGATAAAAATACAACAGAAACTTTCATAAATAATCATAAACATTTAAAGAAATGTATAACTAAAAAAAGCCTTTTAAACTTGAACTTTAGCATAATATGTAAAAAATGAAATAATTCCATTTACTTACATTGATATTCTACTAGTCGAATAATCACATGCAATATCAATAACAACTTTCATAATGATGGAATGCATAATGCCAGACTATCATAACCACGTATCCAAAGACTCATGCCAAGACTACAAATAAGATTTTGTCAAGGCCTCATGCCAACACACTAGTTTTTCTCATGAAACCTACCGATGCATCGAGGAGCTATAGCGGGCTCCACCTGTCACTTATTAAGTCTAATTCATTCCTCATATGAACAGGTTTAAACATATCATAAACCATAACATAATCATATCACATAAAACATGCATAAAGGAAACATTACATTTCCACATTTCAATCACAAGATATCAATACAACACATTGATATAATAAAAACATTATCAAAACCATTTTCAATACAAAAATAAAAGAAATTTAAAACTTGGAATTTATTTTTCACTTAATAAAATTATGGCTTGTAGAGGAAGCCGAAACTCAAATAATGGTCACGACGGTAGAGAATTCGTTGTCACCGCATACGTAAGACAAAACATTCCTTTTTTCATTTAGTAAAAACTCATCGTATAAAAAGATTCCTTTTGAATAAAATTCAAAGTCAAAGGGGTTTATACACCATATAAAATAAAGTTGTGTATAAGACAAAATATGCCTCAATGAAAGGATATTGAGACGAAGTCCCTTACCTCGTGTCCAACTTGACTTGATCATTATTTAACCTCCTGAATAATAAACTAGAGTTAATTTATAATTTCTTAATAAACTTTTTCAAGTTCATTATTTCTTTTATGTTATGAACATTATGTAATTATTTAAGTTAATAACGATTGTTTTGTCGATCTTTGGTACTTGAGTCAAAAATAAACTTCTTATAATTACAAGTTGTTTATGTGGTAAAATATCCATTATATCCAGAATTATATTCATTATATAGATATCATATATATCATATATATCCAGTATATAAATTAATTTATAATATTACATAACATTTAGAGGTAAGAAATGAAATGCACTATTCATGAAGACGGTAAGTCGTACGTACGCATGAACGCTACTTTCATTTATATTTTGCATTTAATGGAATGAAATCATAATGATATAAAGGTATATTATAATTTCAGTATAATATCATATATAATATCATTTAATCCATCCTTTATACGTCCCACATATGGCATTAACGATTCAAATCACTTTGAGGGGGCTGTAGTCCGCACTTCCTAAAATGAAATTATCGCGTTTACCCATAATGGAAATCATAAAGGCATGCCATAAATGAAAAATACAGAAGCATAAGGAAAACATAAATATAATATATATCATAAATAAATATAGTGACATCTTAATGGACACCATGAAAGGTGTTAAAAGAGGATTGAACAATCATCGTTTCGTGAGGCAGTAATTCGCCACCCACAGAAACAATATGTTCTTTAACCATTAGACGAAGGTGTGTGTAAGTGTAAATAAAATACTTCTCATAAAAACATCCTAGTATATTGAAGATAGTGGCGTTGTTACAAAATAAAGGAATTAAAAGAGTTTAAATGGTTGGAGAAGAAAAATAAAACAAAAGAATATAAGAGAAGACATTACCTTAAAATCGGGTAACTCTTTTTGATTTGGGCCAAAGGCTTCCATGGGAAGACTTCTGCCCAAAGTGATGCTTCTAGGATTAAGAGAGGGAATTTGAGAGAGTATTTGGGCAGATTTTGGCCAAGCCAAATGGATTTGAAGGTGTGAATAAGGTGGTAGAGGTGGGGGCCTTTTATAAGAGGAGAGGAGGGGCACTCTTGGAAAGTCATGAAATGTTACTTTATTATGAAGTTATTTTCTGATTTTAAAGGTCCCAAAATAATATATTTCGAGTATAAGGTGCTAAGGGTTTGAAATATACCCATAAAACAGGTTTTAGACAAGTGTAAGTCTTATAGTTTACCTTATCTTTTCATTTTATTTAAATTGTTCATTAATGAGGTAATCGTTGCATCATCATGGTGTCATACATAAATTTATTTATTTAATGCCTAAAAATTATAAAAAAATTACCATGATTTAAGAAATATTTTTAGTTTTCCAATGAATATTTATAGTCAAAAAGTTAACTTATATAACCCCATGTAATAATTGTTTTAGTAAAACAACACATGTTTGTGACAATTTTATTTTTACTTTAAATAAAAAGTTATTAATGTCATTTTCAAACACAAGTGGCTCCATGGGGTCCCTAAGTTGACCCATGGATTTTCTTGGCCGGCCGTGACTCATCCAATTAGGGTAGGAAAAGTGTAAAGGTAATTTAATTTTATTATAACATTATATTTACCTTAAATTACACTAATTACCTTTAATCGCGAATAATAAAACTTAAAAGTTACTATTCACTAAAAATTATTTTCATCCCATTGAACCACATTTTACTTAATAATGACAACCATGTATGTTGGATTTTTGAAATTCAATTCACATAAATGGTATTGTTTCATTTAAACGAAAAATTAGTTTTTTAACTACCACTTAGTGGTTTCACTATTCATCAAAAATTGAAGTTTTTCAGAAAAATACTAAAAATTAAACCTAAGCTATATTTGATATTACAAATTCCAAAATGATGTCTATTTTAAAAAATTCAAAACATATAAGTTGAATTAATTAATTTAATAATTAATTCTCGCTATCACAACAAATAGCGTGTTTTTAAGAAATAATATATATCAAAAGATTGACAATTGTTTTTGTCCGATTTCAAAGTGAAATTAATTCTAGTGACCACCATTGGATAAAATGGTAAAATTATATTCTAATTATACTTTAGAACAACTCAATAGTATAGTTTAGCACTATAAATTATTTTTATTTAAAAAGTTATTTTTAGGTATTTTTACTATTCATCGAAAATTGGAAGTTCTCAGAAAAATACCAAAATTTCAACACAGGATAATTTTGATATTCCGAATCCAAAAATGAAGTCCATTTTGAAATATAAAATTTATATAATTTCAAAAGGTGGGTATTACTATTCATAACAGCTACTTTGAATGGTCGCGGTGTGTTAGAATCTCAAACTTGCGTACAATGCAAGCTATGGCATTATTGAAAGAGAAGCGTACCATGAAATCTCGGGGTGTTACATTCTCGCCTACCTCAATAAATTGCGTCCTCGAAATTTTGAAATGTTCTTAAAAAATGAAATGTTGAAAACAGAAAATACCTTTGTGGAAAACCCACATCGGAAATAAGGTTAATAAAATTTAGTCTTAATAAGAGGGAAAGGGAAATGAAAAAGTCACCACCAAATTATGATCTAGATTAGGAGAACATTGGTGGAAATTAGAGACATATAATTGGAGTAAAAACATAAATATTTTTAGGGAGTGATTGAGGCCATCAATCACAAACAAGTGTAAAATTGAGGGCCTCAAAGCCTTCAATCTATGGTGATTTAAAATATCCTCACTTCAACAAAACTTAAGGTATTAGGTAACACATTTTTTTTTAATATCCCTTTCCTAAAGTTTAAGAATTAATTTATTCATAGAATAAGAGAGAGGTATATATATATATACTTGACAAGTAGAGTTTCAACCTTCAACTAATTCCTACCACAAACTCATCTTTCACTCCAAAAGGTAATAGAATTCAAAAATATTATATTCATCCTAATCGTACAAGGTTACAAATATTAACACATACCATTTAGATTAGGGAAAATATTTTGTAATAACCAAGGAATTCTTGTAGGCTAGTGGTAGGTAATAAAGGTCTGTCTCACTATGGTTGTGGGTTCGATTCCTACAGCTTTGTCCGACGCGACAGGTTATCCCCCGACCTACAGGTTGTCCTTTACCTAAAACAATAGTATTATAATATTCCAAAAATAATCTTCATAAATGTTTTAACCTTAAACAATAATATCCAAAGTTTGACTTAATCCATTCCAACCTTTATAGTTATCCAAAATACCTCTATCCCGACTTTCTCTAAAAGGTCTCTAAATTCCAAAATCAATTGTAACATCAGATTCCCCAAACAAAGTAAAGTTTCTCTTATTGTCACATACTAAAAATATGATTACCTTCATCATATTAAAACCTTAATGAAAACAACAAGTACTGTAGTACAGTCCTTATATATATCACATTATTCTTATAACCATAATATAGTTTTTGAGTCCAAAAACACAAATACAATAATTATTCCACTTAAACTGTAGTAACAACATAAGATTGGCCTTGATCACTTGGCCTTTTCGGGGTTAAGTTTCCCTGACACTTAGGACATTCATTTGAATAACGCCCCATTTCTCTACAATTGTAGCATTCCACATTGATAGCCTCTTTCTTTCCCTTGCAATCATGAGCCTGGTGACCTTTTTCTCCACATTTATAACAAACTCCCATACCTTTTAGGCAAGTAACAGAGTGATTCTTCCCACAATTATCGCATAATGGAAAATTCTTCGTTCCCTTTTTCTCTTTATCAGTCTCTTGTTCCATCGTTCTCTTCTTCTCTTTCTTTACTTTATTGTCATAAGATTTATATAATTCCTTTTCTGTCTTGATAGCACATGAGACAATATCTTCGTACGACGAGAAAGATTGTGAGACTAAGTCTCGACAGAGAAACAGTTTTAACCCATCAAAGAAATGATCAATCTTACTTTTTGGGTTACATATATAATCTGATGCATGCCTCGCTAACCTTGTAAAGTTAGCCTCATACTTTGCGATATTCTCATCCTCCTTTTGTCTCAGACTCAGAAATTGCCTTTCCATATCTTCTCAATGGTCACGAGGGAAGTATTTTTCTATGAAAATATCTTTGAACACCCTCCATTCCATAAAAGATACTTATTCATCTTCCTTTGTATGTTGAATCAATGACCACCATTGATCAGCATCTCCAGTGAGGCGGTAAACTGCCATGATAACCTTTTCCATTTCACTACTCCCCAAGGCATGGAATATTTTGTATAAGGAATTTATCCATTGCTCATCTACTAAGGGATTTGTACTCCCATTGAATGTTGGTGGTTGTTTCCTCATGAAGCGATCTAACATTGATCCTCCACATTGCTGATCAGGGTGATCCATACGAGTAAGGTTATTATTCATAACCTGAGTGAGTTATCCCAATATAGTGATAAGATGATCAACACCAGTTGTTTCACAAACTCCATTATAATTATCTTGAGCAGGAGGGAAATCCCTACATGGAGTGCGTGCATTGATACGGTTTCCATTCCTTCCACTAGGCGCCATTTCTAAACAATGTCATAAACTATATCAGTTTATGAATTGCAATGAATAATTCCAAACTTGTAAAATACTTAACATAAATTGAACGTTTTATGGATATAATCCATAATCATAAAGGTGTTTTCTTTGAAGAAGTATATACTCATAAACCCTTCATAATGGTTTGTAAAGAAAATTTGAATTATCATAAGCATATCCCCTGGGAGTGTCGTAACCAAGAGTGCAACAAGGCCCGTTGTCGTGCACCAGTTCCCGTTTGAGTCTAGCTCAAAGTGGTGTTTTCAGGTTTTACCCCTAGGTACATCTGTGCCAGATCAACCTCTACCTGCTCGTATCCAGACAGGGATGTATTGATCAGAAAACTCACAAAATCTCTATAATACCAAAATTCTAGGAAGTTCTTCTATACTAATCCTCAAAGTCTATCTTAGGGATATGTGCTCTAATCAGAATTTATCTAAATATAGCTTCCAAGGTTAGTACTAAACTTCCTCTGATACCAACAGAAATGCCCCGACCCTAGTTACCTAGAGTCGGTGAATTATTATGTAACATTGGCATGATCACAAAAGATCAAGTCTCAGAAGACCGATTAGTTTAGTAGCCTTGGAAACACTAGATACATTCATAAATGTTACATTACATCATAACGTGAAAAATCACAATAACATAGTCTCCATAGTCCACACTCCTATCCCCTTCAGACTACCCTGTGGGTCAGTCATAAAATATTTCTTCACATCCTGGGAAAATAAAACATAGAAAGGGGTGAGCTCAGATGCTTAGTAATGATAACAATACAACAGAAACTTTCATAAGTAAACATAAACATTTAAGGCAATGTATAAATAAAACAAAATCCTTTTAAACTTGAACATTAGAATAATATGGAAAAAAATGAAATAATTCCATTTACTAACTCACATGGATATTCTACTATTCTAATAATCAAATGCAATATCAATAATTACTTTCATAATTATGGAATGCATAATGCCAGACTATCATAACCACGTAGCCAAGGCCTCATGCCAAGACTACAAATAATATTTTGTCAAGGCCACGTGCCAAGACACTAGTTTGTCTCATGAGACCTACCGATGCATCGAGGAGATATAGTGGGCTCCACCCGTCACTTATTAAGTCCAATGCATTCCTCATATGAACAGGTTTAAACATATCATAAACCATAACATAATCGTATCATATAAAACATGCATAAAGGAAACATAACATTTCAACATTTCAATCACAAGATATCTATACAACACATTGATATAACAAAAACATTATAAAAACCATTTTCAATACCAAAATAAAAGAAAATTAAATCTTGGTATTTAGTTTTCACTTAAAAAAATTATGGCTTGTAGAGGAAGCCGAAACTCAAATAATGGCCACAACGGCGGAGAAGTCATTGTCACCACATACATAAGACAAAACATTCCTTTCGTCGTTTAGTAAAAACTCGTCATATAAAAATATTCCTTTTGAATAAAAGTAAACTTCAAAGGGGTTTATACACCGTATAAAATAAAGTTGTGTATAAAACAAAAAATGCATCAATGAAAGGAGATTGAGACGAAGTCCCTTATCTCGTGTCCGAATTGACTTGATCATTCTTTAACCTCCTGAATAATAAACTAGAGTTAATTTATAATTTCCTAAGAACCTTTTTCAAGTTCATTATTCCTTTTATGTTATGAACATTATGTAATTATTTACGTTAATAACGGTTGTTTTGTCGATCTTTGGTACTTGAGTCAAAAATAAACTTCTTATAATTACAAGTTGTTTATGTGGTAAAATATCCATTATATACATAATTATATTCATGATTTAGATATCATATATATCATATATATCCATTATATAAATTCATTTATAATATTACATAACATTTAGAGGTAAGAAATGAAATGCACCGTTCATGGAGACGGTAAGCCGTACGTACGCATGAACGCTACTTTCATTTCTATTTTGTATTTAATGGAATGAAATCATAATGATATAAAGGTATATTATAATTCCAATATAATATCATATATAATATCATTTAATCTATCCTTTATACATCCCACATATGGCATTAACGATTCAAATCACTTTGAGGGGGCGGTAGTCCGCACTTCCTAAAATGAAATTATCACGTTTACCCATAATGGAAATCATAAAGGCATGCCATAAATGATAAATAAAGAAGAATAAGGAAAACATAAACAAAATATATATCATAAATAAATATAGTTACATCTTAATGTCCACCATTAAAGGTGTTAAAAGAGGATTTAACAATCATCATTTCGTGAGGCAGTAATTCGCCACCCACAGAAACAGTATGTTCTTTAACCATTAGAGAAAGGTGTCTGTAAGTGTAAATCAAATAATTCTCATAAAAACATCCTAGTATATTTAAGATAATGGTGTTTTTACAAAATAAAGGAATTATAATAGTTTAAGGGGTTGGAGAAGCAAAATAAAACAAAAGAACATAAGAGAAGACATTACCTTAAAATCGGGTAACTCTTTTTGATTTGAGACAAAGGCTTCCTTGGGAAGACTTCTGCCCAAAGTGATGCTTCTAAGAGTGAGAGAAGGAATTTGAGAGAGTATTTGGGTAGAGTTTGGCCGACCCAAATGGCTTTGAAGGTGTTAATAAGGTGGTAGGGGTGGGGGCCTTTTATATGAGGAGAGGAGGGGCACTCTTGGAAAGTCATGAAAAGTTACTTTATTATGAAATGATTTTCTGATTTTAAAGGTCCCAAAATGATATATTGCGAGGATAAGGTGATAAGGGTTCAAAATATACCCATATAATAGGTTTTATACAAGTTTAAGTCTTATATTTTACCTTATCTTTTCATTTTATTTAAATTGTTCATTAATGAGGTAATCACTGCATCATCATAGTGTCATAAATAAATTTATTTATTTAATGCCTAAAAATTATAAAATAATTACCATGATGTAAGAAATATTTTTATATTTCCAATTAATATTTATAGTCTAAATGTTAACTTATATAACCCCATGTAATAATTGTTTTAGTAAAACAACACATGTTTGTGACAATTTTATTTTTACTTTAAATAAAAAGTTATTAATGTCATTTTCTTACACAAGTGGCTCCATGGGGTCCCTAAGTTGACCCATAGATTTTCTTGGTTGTCCATGACTCATACAATAAGGGTAGGACAAGTGCAAAGGTAATTTCATTTTATTATAACATTATATTTACCTTAAATTACACTAATTACCTTTAATCGTGATTAATAAAACTTAAAAGTTACTATTCACCAAAAATTATTTTCATCCCATTAAACCACATTTTACTTACTAATGACAAACATGTATGTCAGATTTTTGAAATTCAATTCACATAAGTTGTAGTGTTTCATTTAAACGAAAAATTAGTTTTTTAATTACCACTTAGTGGTTTCACTATTCATCAAAAATTGAAGTTTTTCAGAAAAATACCAAAAATTAACCCTAAGCTATATTTGATATTCCAAATTAAAAAATGATGTCTATTTTAAAAAATTCAAAACATTTAAGTTTAATTAATTAAGTTAATAATTAATTCCCTCTGTCACAACAAATAGCGTGTTTTTAAGAAACAATATATATCAAAAGATTGACAATTGTTTTTGTCCAATTTCAAAGTGAAATTAATTATAGTGACCACCATTGGATAAAATTGTAAAATTATATTCTAATTATACTTTAAAACCACTCAATAGTATAATTTATCACTATAAATTATTTTTATTAAAAAAGTTGTTTTTAGGTATTTTTTACTATTCATTGAAAATTGGAAGTTCTCAGAAAAATACCAAAATTTCAACATAGGCTAATTTTGATATTCTGAATCCAAAAATGAAGTCCATTTTGAAATATAAAATTTATATAATTTCCAAAAGTGGGAATTACTATTCATAACAGCTACTTTGAATGGCCGTAGTGTGTTAGAATCTCGAACTTTCATACAATGAAAGCTATTGCATTATTAAAAGAGAAGCGTACCATGGAAGCTTGGGGTGTCACATTTGTAATGTTTTGGGGGGATTTTATGGAGGTGAATGGCTTGAAAAAAATATCACAAATCATGAAACTACTACATAAAACCATGAAAAGTGAGGAAGTGGTATCTGGGTAGGCACACTATTAGAAACAAAATTTGGGAAAAATGTTAGACACCTAGGAGAAACAATTATTTTTTGGAAGGAGTCATTTTTTATGGTTAGCACAAGGTTTTCTTAACCGTACATCCTAAACGTGCATGATTAAAAATTAGATCCTAAAATTGTGGATCTCATTAAAAATTGATCCTCATACACTATTTTTTACTATATTATGACCTTAACTCATTTTTATCTACTCTAAAAGGATGTAGAGACTCTTCCCATTGATTTGGGAGTGAGCTGTTGGAAAGTATTGATGCGTTGAAGGCCAGATTGCTCGGTAAGTCTCTGTTCTTGGTGGTTTTCCTTAGATCTATTCTCCTTCAATCTATTGGATTAATAGATCTAGTATATTGGGGATACATATATGATATTTTAAGCCTATATTTATGAGATTTGTCTATATTGATGTTAGGTAATGAGATTTAAGGTGAATTTTTAGATTTCCAACCCATTTTTACCAAATAAATTGCATTGTTCTTTTTTTTTTGCCATATTTTCTGAGGTAGGTGGCTTCACTCTTGACTCCTCTTATTAAAAATTGAGTAATTGGTTTCAAATTGTTTGAATTTATTAAAATTTATTTCAAAATTATTAGGAAAATCTAGGTAGAAACTTTATTTTGTGAAGGTTTGTTTGGAAATTTCTTGTTGTGCAAAGTGGTTTGTCTCATGGTTTTAAAATGATGATTTTAAAAATATTTATTTGGTTTGATTCATGAAAAAGGTTCTGTGTAAAGGTTTTTAATAAAAATGTTTTTTTATTGAAATGGATTTTCACAATTGTGTTGGCAATGTTTTGGCATAATTGGTTGGCGTGTGTTCATTTTCATTGATGTGACCATGTGGAAGGGGTTTGTTCCATTGGGGAACAAGTATATGGTTAACTTATGAAGGCTTGGTAGATCGATAAGAGACCACTCGTGAGTTTTGAAATGTCATTTGGGAATGCATGTTTGGATTTATGGTTTTTAATGGGTTATTTCAAATAGATTTGTGAAATGGTTTGAAAGAATTTTATTGTTGTTTTAAATGGAAACTATTTTGTTTAGAAAATGATTGGATTTGTTATAAACTGTTAAAAATGGTTTAAAGTGTTTCATATAAATTATTTTATATAAATGTGCTAACATTTTTTATCCTAGTGGAATTATTAGGGAAGTCAATTGGGGAAAACCTACTGAGTTTCATTACTCACCTACTACTTGGGTACTTTGGTGCATTTGAAGATATTGTTTATCGAGATAGGTAAAGGAAAGATATCTCATTTCTTTAGTGATGATGCATGATAACCTAGGAATGTTTTGTAGATTTGTATCTTGGAGATTGTTAGGAGGTGTGGATTTATATCTTTTGAGTCTTGGAGTTTTTTTTCATCTTCTGTTTTGTACTCTAGTATTGGTTATTGTTTCCACATTGTACTCTGATATGGGTTATGGTATAGTCTAGTATTTTTTTTATTCTTTTATTAATTTGAGTTGTATTACACATGGTTCATGCATAATTCATAGGTTGTTAATTATGGTTTTTGGTTGTGATTTTTTTATTTTCAAATGAATAATCATCCCCATATAATAATGAATCCATTGGCATTCATTTATAGCCTTTGGTGTATTGGGGGTGTCACACAAGGACAAGTAGAAATTCCAAATTCACTCAAACCAATGAGGAGGGATGATATATTACATGTGGTATCATCATTGTTCAGTCCCTGAGTTGGAAGTGGTATCAGTTTGTTTAATCATTCAGTATCAGTTGTGTCAGTCTTGGAGTTGAAAATCATTCTTGATTAGTCCTTGAGTTGGGATGGTATAAAGGAGTAGTATTTTTATAAATTGAAATTTAGATCATAAAAAGGCACAACTAACATATTTATGCTGAACCTCAAGTTACCAGGGAGTTGGATAGATAAGTGATTTGAGACACTTATAGGAGTTGTTACCTCATTGATATGGGTTTAGCCAATGAGAAGAGCATGAAATGAATTGTTAGAGATGACTTCCCACTTGGAGTGCATATTTAATTTTGTGTAATGATTTATGATTTGGTGAGAAGAGATGAGTTTTTTAAAAATGTTGAAATTTTTTTTGAATGTGATATTTTTAAAAGGACATGGTTGTGGTATTTTGAAAATGATTTGATTTTAAAAAACATGGTGGATTTTTTTTTTCAAAAATAGTTTTAAGATAAATGGTGTTAATTTTTTAAATCCTTATTTTGATGTTTGTGTGATATGGTAGAATTTGAAATTTCTAAGACTTTAGTTTCTAGAGAGTGAGACTTATGGTGTTTGTTGTGTTTATAGAATATGACACCTAGTAGAAGGCATAAAAACCAACTGTAAGAAGCTACTGAGAATGTGGTTTCACCTGAGCCATATTCAAAACAAAAGATAGTTCAAAGCATTGTCCAAGATTTTAAAACTATGGATAGAGGGAACCAAAGGGGTGAACCAAGGAAAGTGGATCAATCCGTTCAGTTACAGAAGTAGAATCCACCCATCTTTTAGGGAGATTCGGAACCAAATAAAGATTATGTGTGGATGAATAAGATGAATCGAATATTCAATTTCATAGGAACACTAGAAGAGTTGAAAATCAATTTAGTGATGTATATGATAGAAGATATTTCATGTCATTTGTGGGAATTAATAGTTCAGGCTAAATTAGACCAAAGAATTTTATGGGATGATTTTTAAGAAATGTTCAAAAAAAAATTCTATCCTCACATGTTCATTATTTCTAGAAGGATAAACATTTTCATCTTGATGTGTTAGAATCTCTCAGTGATATTGTAAAGACCCTTAAATTTCAAGGAAATTTTTTTCTTAATTTTCTTTGGAATTTTACAAGAACGCAGTTTCTGACGGCACCGGATTCCGAGGCCCGGTGTGCCCGGAATCATTTTCTGAAGTTTGGCTCGGGTACGTTCAGTGAACGAACGAGTGAGTTTTTCTAACTTTTGAACCGGTGCTCGGAATCGAATTCCGAGGGCACTGATGGAATCTCAGTGCCAGTTTTTGCTTAGAAATGCCTCTTTCGGAGTTGCGTTTGTTCGGGTGTGGTTTTTAAATTTTTGGGGTTAAGTTAAGAAATAAAATAAAGTGGTGCGACAACTTTATTTTTATTTCACTTAAAGCCACTTAAAAGCCACTTAAAGCCACTTGATCTAAGTTGAAGAAGATAGGGATAAATCCAAAATATCCTACCTTCTTGGTAGGATATTTGTGAGGTGGGGCCCGCACGAACCCCACCGTTTCTTTTCCTCTAAGTAACGCACCCACGAAAACTCCTCTTTAATGAAAGTCAACTGGAGCGTTTTCTAAAACTCTTAAACGCTCCTATTAAATGGACAGTTAAGTCATTAACATTAATTCACCGGTTTAATGGTTCGTTTCTTAACATGTTTTCAAACTGTTGGCGTAATAATAAAATAAGACCAACACCTTTTTCTTTTGTTGACGGGTTGATTTTTGAGAGGATTTGGAGAATCTGTACCTTCATCCTCCTCGTGAAGAACGTGAAGAACGAGAAGAACGCCGAACCCTTGGAGATCGACGACGTGATTCCGTGTTCCGCGACGCCGACAATTCTCCTTCCACGATGCTTCTTCCGCGACGTTCTTTCCCCGTGACAAATCTTTGATCAACTGCTTGAGGTAGGAGTTTTCAAATCTTTAACTCCTTTGTGGATTTTATCCTTAACATGGATTTAATTCGTGAAATTAAATCCATGTGTTTTCTTTAAACCTAGGAGATCGTCGACGTGATGCCCTTCCGTGACGACGCGATGCCCTCCCGCGACGCGACGATCCTCTTCTTCCGTGACGGTCAATTCTGCGAAGAACTCTCGTCTGACGACAGCTACGAGGTAGAGGTTTTATTTGAGAATAATTTTTATTCCCATGGTTGTTTCTTCCAAAGCAAAGAGCCCGGATCAAAGTTCAATTTTAATTTCTTAAAATTGTGCCTTGTTATGTTTTCATGTGTTGATTATTATTCCCAATTGTTATCACCTGACGCAGAGTGTGCGGGCCAAACAAACACGGCCCGACAACCCTCCGCAGTTTTTCTTTGATGCGTGGATTAACGGCGTTTATGAAATGGGATCGGAATGGCGATTGGAGGCCTTCGCAGCAAAGTTTGGATCCCGGGAGAGCCGTAGGCGCAAAACGTATGCAAAATGGACCACCGGAGCGTGTCCGGTGGTCCGCGGAAGTTCTCGCCGGCGCGCCACGCCGGCGCCGGCGGCCGGCAGCGGCCGGCCGCCAAGACGCGGCGGCCCCCGGCATGCCGCCGGAAAGAACCACCGCGTCTGAAGCCGCGGCGGCGCTGGTCGGTCCTGCGGCTGCACGGGACCGCGGAGAAAGGGACGCGGCCTTGCGCCGCGTCAGGTGACACAGAGCGGCCCCACGCGGGGCCGCGACTTTCTTTCACGCGGGGGCAGCGCACCCCCGCGCCGCTCGGCCGTAGCTGGACGAGCCGACCCCGGCAGCCGGGCCGGGTCGCGCCGGCCGGGTCAGATCCAAACCCGGGTCGGGTCGACCCGGTTCGGGCCGACCCAGGGGGGGTTGGGCCGGGTCGGTCCGGGCCCATACCCCCGTTTTCAGACCTTTTCGGTCTTTTGCTCATAACTTGAGATACATGCCTCCAAATGATACACCGTCAGTGGCGATGCGATCCTTGGATCGAGACGGTCGTTTCAGTATATCGCACTCAAGGTTTCGGAATACTTTGGGTTTTCCTGGGTTGGTTCGTACACAAAACCAACCGGGCCCTCGGAGCGGAAACTCTCATAACTTGTGCTCCGGAAGTCCGATTGACGTGCCGTCGACTTTGATGTATTCCTCTAAGTGAGACAGATATTTTGGCTTACTCCGCCCGAGGTTTGGACGTAGGTGGAGTACGGTCGGGCTGGTTTGACTTAAAAACCAACCGGGCCCCTGGGACGAAAAAGCCAACAACTCTCAGACCGGGCGTCCGATTGACGCGCCGTCTGCGACGTTGAGTTCCTATTGTCGATACGGAAATTTTGGATACATCAAATCTGGACTATGTGTCGGTTGATGTATCAGCCTCTCGGCTCGTGGAGCGGACCCTTCCGAACGAGCTTGCTGTGCGGGAACCCTAGAGCTGGCTGTGACTGCTACTGTGACGGCGACGACTGTGCAGGGATCCCTAGTGGATTCGACGACGATGACTACAGCACTCAGCGATCCTTTGTGGGTCAGTGCTACTGATCCTGTGTGGGTCCGATCCTGTGTGGGTCAGCGCTCAGTGTTCCTGTGTGGGCCAGCGCCTACAGATCCTGTGTGGGTCCGATCCTGTGTGGGTCATTGCAGGGGTTAGTTACCTATCGATCCTGTGTGGGTCAGATCCTTTGTGGGTCATTGCGGGGGTTAGTTACCTATCGATCCTGTGTGGGTCAGATCCTTTGTGGGTCATTGCGGGGGTTATTTACCTATCGATCCTGTGTGGGTCAGATCCTTTGTGGGTCATTGCGGGCGTTAGTACCTATCGATCCTTTGTTGGTCCGACGACTTAGATGAATTAGTGGCAATACCTGATCATCTCTATCATCATATAGAGAAGTATTCCTGTGTGATCTGAATCCTGTTTTTCATTCCTTTGTGGATTGTGTTGTGCTATCCTATGTGGATTTACGTTTTTCTTTCCTGTGTGGATTGGGTTGTACTTGGGCTCAGATGTTGGAGCCGAACAAGAATTGACGACTTAGGTATATGTATGGGAATATACCTAAGTAGTGTCAGATGTTACTTCGTGATTGTATCTTTCCTTTGTGGATTATCCTTTGTTGATTCAGGGAGACCTTCAGGGGTCTCAGGGTCCCTACTGAGTAGCTTATACTCACCCCTGCATGGGCTATGCCCGCACTACGTTGTGTTGGTTGCAGACGACAGACAGCACTGATCATGGTTGAGGCTTGCGGAGCAGGACGATACCTGGAGGTGGACCACTGGACGGGACGTACTCGGAGTGATCAGCTGGACCCGAGGAGCAGTGGAGGCTATCTGTACCCCCCTTCAGGTGGGATTTCCAGTGGATAGCTCGACGTTGCGGCTTTACCTTTCAGTTGCTGTTTTCCCTTCCAGTTGTACTTTACTTTCAGTTTGGGTTTGTATACTAGTCCACTTACTTTTCCGCACTTACTGTTGTACTCAGTTCTTACTTAGTATTTTACTTCTACTGCTTTCTTGCTCTGTGGTTTTTGTTTACTTTAAAAAGGAAATGCCTTCCCTTTTTACCGGTATTTACGCCTTGGTGCTAGTCGCCAGCCCCTGGCCTATGGAAGGCGGGCTTGGGGTAGTCACGGCATGAGCCCCAAGGACGGGTCGTGACAAATTGGTATCAGAGGAGTTCGGTTCTACTGCACACTCTGATCTTTTTCTATGTGAAGCAATAGTGTTTAGCATATTGGGTGTGGTTATCAGTCCAGGGAGTCCAGTGTTGGTACGACAGCCGACGTATCCGTACACCAGGACCCTGACTTCTGATTTCCGACTTAATGCACGAAAACATTGATTGCGTGTTTGTTTCAAGTTTTCTTTATGATTACTTTGTGTCAGCTCACTAGGTATACTATTATGACCGTGGCTCATCTCTTTCCTTTTCAGGATGACCCACGATGGCAGCCAGCTAGGGTTCCGAGAGTTGAGCGTGACGACAGCCCACCGAGTGACGAGGCCTCGGTGCAGGGCCCTTTGACAGTTGAGGCACCAGTGGTACCTCTACCCGCCGAGCCACCGATGCTTCCAGCCCCAGCCGCTGACGATGCACGTCGCCTCAGTGTACTGCATGAGTTCCATCACCAACGAATGCCCAGGTTCCGCGGGGAGATGGACCCCTAGGCAGCCGAGGACTGGCTGGAGGTAGTGGTGCGAGTTTTCCAGTTAGTGAGGACACCAGCAGTCCTCATGGTGATCCTCGCAGCGAGCCTACTGCACGCAGCATCGGGCCGATGGTGGAGCTTGATGCTCTAGGTGCACGATGAGGCATCTCTCCTTTGGATGGAATTTGAGGGCCTCTTCCACTCGGAGTTTGTCCCGGTCACCCTCCATGCGGTGCGCATCCAGGAGCTTCTTCAGCTACGGCAGGGCAGCTTGACGGTCGCCCAGTACTCGGCGTGATTTACCGATCTCTCGCGCTACTTGAACGACATGGTACGGGACCTGTTCTTCCGGGCCCGGACCTTTGAGCTGGGTTTGAGACACGAGATCAGGGCATCACTGATCTCTCTCAGCATTCTGACCCAGGCAGAAGTACTGGAGCGATCCCTTTTGATCGAGAGCTTTCTTGCCGAGTCTACACCAGCAGCGAGACCTACCGCAGGGCGGCACGTAGCGGAGTCATCTGCAGCAGGCAGTCGACGGATGAATCAGGGTTCCAGGAGGACCAGACCATCAGGAAGATGACCTCAGGAAACTGGCTCAGCAGTGCGGGGCACACAGCGTGGAGCCAGTCTTTCGAGAGGCAGGCAGTGCTACACATGCGGCGGGCAGGGCCACATGGATCGTGATTGCCCGACTCACCGTGCCGAGGAACAACAGACAGTTGAGGGGCCACCCAGGCAGAGGCAGAGGGTCGACCGTGGCGGTCCTCAGGGAGGAGGCGGACGAGGCAGAGCAGCTGGCCGAGCAGCAGGTGGTGGGTGACGCTTTGAGGCTCTACCACTACCACCACCAGGAGGTCCACCCCGGCCACAGGGAGCTGGCAGGCAGAGACATGCACAGCTCCAGGCAGCGGAGGCCTACGACCACGGCGTGCCCGTGATGATTCGAGGTACTATCTTTGTCTATTCCACCCTTGTTGCAGTTCTTATAGACACAGGAGCGAGTCACTCTTTCATAGCCGCTGCCCTTGTTCGGAGCTCGGAGATTCTGACAGAGCCGTTGGCTCGATCCTTACGGCTAGAGACTCCTACGGGAGCAGACTCGACGATTACGCACTGGTGCCGGCAGTGTGAGCTTACTCTAGGAGGCGAGAGCTTCGGCTGGGATCTTCTTGTAGCGGCGTCGAGTCCTTACAACATCATATTGGGCATGGATTGGTTATCTACAGTCCGTGCATAGATTGACTGTATTAGGCGCAAGGTGCAATGTGTACGCACCGACGGGAGAAGGTTCACCTTCACCAGCGAGAAGGGAGCCTTCGCAACACAGGATGGACTTCCGCAGAGGAGAGGACATCCCATCACTCATCAGTTGGCTAGCCTCATCCTAGGAGCAGTTGACGTGCGAAGTCCTAGTTTTCCTGCAGTGGTGGATTAGTATGCGGATGTCTTTTCCGACGATGTTCCAGGACTACCTGCTCACAGGGAGGTAGACTTTTATATTGACCTGTACCCCGAGATAGCCCCGATATCGACTCCAGCGTATCAGATGGCCCCCGCTGAGCTTAGAGAGCTACGGGTACAGTTGGAGGACTTGCAGGGCAAGGGTTTCATCCGACCCAGTGTTTCACCCTGGGCTTCCCCGATATTGTTCGCCAAGAAGGCGGACGGGAGCTTGCGACTTTGTGTCGACTATCATCGCCTGAACGAGGTGACAGTGAGGAACAAGTATCCGCTTCCGAGGATTGATGACCTCTTTGATTAGCTCAAGGGAGCACGGTGGTTCTCGAAGATAGACCTCAGGTCAGGCTATCATCAGCTCAGAGTTCGAGACGAGGACATGCAGAAGACGACCTTCAGATGTCGGTATGGCCACTATGAGTTCTTGGTTATGCCATTAGGCGTAACCAATTCTCCATCAGTGTTCATGGGCCTCATGAACATGATCTTTCAGCCATACCTCGATCGATTTGTCGTAGTCTTCATCGACAACATTTTGATATACTCGGCGACTGAGGAGGATCACGCCTATCACTTGCGAGTTGTACTGGACACACTCCGAGAGCACCAGCTTTATGGAAAGCTCTCGAAGTGTCAATTCTGGTTACGTGAGGTCCACTTCTTGGGGCACTTCATCTCTGAGGCGGGAGTCGCAGTGGATCCTGCGAAGATCGAGGCAGTGCTAGATTGGGAGCCACCCAAGAGCATGACGGAGGTGCGGAGTTTCTTGGGACTAGCTGGATACTATTGGAGATTTGTGCCAGACTTCTCCAGAGTTGCGGAACTACTCTTAGCTCTTACGAAGAAGGGGAAACCCTTTGTGTGGTCAGACAGATGTCAGCGGAGCTTTCAGGAGCTGAGATAGAGATTGACCAGCACACCTATCTTGAGGTTGCCTGAGGAGGGAGTAGGGTACGTAGTCTACTGCGATGCATCAGGGATCAGACTCGGATGTGTCCTGATGTAGGAGAGGGCAGTGATCGCCTATGGATCACGTTATTTGAGGCCGCATGAGCAGAACTACGCTACCCATTAACTGGAGTTAGCAGTAGTGGTCTTCGCTCTGAAGACATGGCGACATTATCTGATGGGCGAGCACTTTACAGTCTTTTCTGACCATCAGGGTCTCAGGTACATATTCTCTCAGAAGGACCTGAACCTGAGACAATGGCGATGGCTCGAGTTCCTCTAGGACTATGACTTTGAGATAGTCTATACTCCTGGGAAGGGGAACGTGGTAGCCGATGCTCTCAGCAGGAGGACGGGCATTCAGCTACTCGAGGAGGCGACAGAGCAGATAGAAACTTTGCAGATATCCTTCGTGGATAGGGATGGAGCAACCTTCCTTCAGTTACTCATAGTCACTCCTCCACTACTGCAGCAGGTCAGAGAGGCACAGCGTGGGGACACTGACTGTGAGACGCGGCGTTCACAGATATCCTCAGGACAAGCACCTGATGGTTTTTCCTTTGGAGCAGATCACAACATCCTTTTCAGAGGACGTACCTTGGTACCAGTTGCATTACGGGAAGAGGTGATGAGAGAGTTTCACACTTCCCCTTTGGCGGTACATCCTGGAGTGGTGAAGATGTACCAGGATCTTAGACGACATCACTAGTGGCCGGGCATGAAGACGGATGTGGCAGAGTTCGTTTCACGATGCATCACCTGCCAGCAAGTAAAGGAAGAGCATCAGGTATCAGCAGGCTTGGTACAGCCTTTGGAGGTCCCGGAGTGGAAGTGGGACGGGATATCTATGGACTTCGTGACTGGACTTCCACGCACTTCCAGAGGTCATGACTCCATCTGGGTGATTGTCGAATGACTCACCAAGTCGGCTCACTTCTTACCCATCAGAGAGCAGGGCTTAGTGGAGAGCTTGGGACGACTCTACGTTCAGGAGATTGTATGACTTCACGGTGTGCCATCATCCATCGTCTCCGATCGAGATTCTCACTTTACTTCCCGTCTTTGGAAGGGATTGTAGGAGGCGTTTGGGACGCGACTACGTCTGAGCACCGCCTTTCACCCTCAGACGGATGGTCAGACGGAGAGGACCATTTAGACTCTCAAGGACATGCTCCGTGCATGTGTCCTCGACTTTGGTCGTAGCTGGGAGGACCACCTACCCTTGGTGGAGTTTGCGTACAACAACAGCTACCACTCCACCATCGGGATGGAATCGTAAGAGGCGTTGTACGACCGACCTTGTAGATCTACTTTGTGCTGGACAGACCCTGGGGAGTAAGCACTTGTGGGACCAGAGATGGTCCGGGCCACGACAGAGAAGGTCCAGGTCATCCAGGAGCAGATGAGGACAGCTCAGAGCCGGCAAAAGTCTTACGCTGACAGGAGGCGAAGGCCACTAGAGTTCAAGGATGGTGACCATGTTTTCTTGCGTGTCTCACCTCGACGTGGTTTGCGGAGATTTGGCCGAGGCGGAAAGTTGTCTCCACACTTCATCGGACCATTCCAGGTCCTCAGCAGGATTGGTGAGGTGGATTATCGCCTGGCTCTACCACCTCAGTTGCACTGGGAGCACGATGTCTTCCATGTATCTCAGTTGAGGAGATATGTGCACAACCCGACGCATATCATTGACCATGGGGAGCTGGACGTTGATGATGGGGCGAATTTTGCGGAGGTCCTGGTGGAGATCGAGGATCGACAGGAGTGGTTCCTACGTGGATGGTCGATTCCTCTTGTGCGCATCAGATGGCAGCACAGGAACCTCCAGGAGAGCACTTGGGAGCGGGAGGCTCAGATGCGTGCTCAGTACCCACATTTGTTTCTCTAGTTTATGATTTATCTTTATGGGGACGTAAATCCATGAGGTGGGAGTGATGTAAAGACCCGTAAATTTCAAGGAAATTTTTTTCTTAATTTTCTTTGGAATTTTACAAGAACGCAGTTTCTGAAGGCACCTGATTCCAAGGCCCGGTGTGCCCGGAATCATTTTCCGAAGTTTGGCTCGGGTACATTCAGTGAACGAACGAGCGGGTTTTTCTAACTTTTGAACCGGTGCTCGGAATCGAATTCCAAGGGCACCGATGGAATCGTTGCGCCGATTTTTTCTTAGAAACGCCTCTTCCGGAGTTGTGTTTTCTCAGGTGTGGTTTTTAAATTTTTGGGGTTAAGTTAAGAAATAAAATAAAGTGGTGCGACAACTTTATTTTTATTTCACTTAAAGAAAATTAAAATCCACTTAAATCCACTTGAGCTAAGTTGAAGTGGATAGGATGCAATCCAAAATATCATACCCTCTTGGTAGGATATTTGTGAGGTGGGGCCCGCACGAACCCCACCGTTTCTTTTCCTCTAAGTAACGCACCCGCGAAAAATCCTCTTTAATGAAAGTCAACTAGAGCATTTTCTAAAACTCTTAAACACTCCTATAAAATGGATAGTTAAGTCGTTACCATTAATTCACCAAATTAATGGTTCGTTTCTTAACATGTTTTCAAACTGTTGGCGTAATAATAAAATAAGACCAACACCTTTTTCTTTTGTTGACGGGTTGATTGTTGAGAGGATTTGGAGAATCTGTACCTTCATCCTCCTCGCGAAGAATGCGAAGAACGCGAAGAACGACGAACCCTCGGAGATCAATGACGCGACGCCGTGTTCCGCGACGCTGACGATTCTCTTTCCACGACGCTTCTTCCACGACGTTCTTTCCCCGCGACAAATCTTCGATCAACTGCTTGAGGTAGGAGTTTTCAAATCTTTAACTCCTTTGTGGATTTTATCCTTAACATGGATTTAATTCGTGAAATTAAATCCGTGTGTTTTTTTTAAACCTCGGAGATCATTGACAAGACACCCTTCCGCGATGACGCGACGCCCTCCCGCGATGCGACGATCCTCTTCTTCCGCAACGGTCAATTCCGCGAAGAACTCTCGTCTGACGGCAGCTACGAGGTAGGGGTTTTATTTGAGAATAATTTTTATTCCCATGGTTGTTTCTTCCAAAGAAAAGAGCCCGAATCAAAGTTCAATTTTAATTTCTTAAAATTGTGCCTTGTTATTTTTTCATGTGTTGATTATTATTCCCAATTGTTATCACCTAACACGGAGGGTGCGGGCCAAACAAACACGGCCCGAAAACCCTCCGCAATTTTTCTTTGATGCGTGGATTAACGGCATTTACGAAATGGGATCGGAATGGCAATTGGAGGCCTTCGTAGCAAATTTTGGATCCCGGGAGATCCGTAGGCGCAAACCGTATGCAAAACGGACCACCGGAGCGCGTCCGGTGGTCCGCGAAAGTTCTCGCCGACGCACCGCCGGGAAGACCCGCCGTAGCTGAAGCCGCGACAGCGCTGGCTGGTCCCGCGGCCGCGCGGGACCGCGAAGGAAGGGACACGGCCTTGTGCCGCTTCCGGTGACATAGAGAAGCCCCACGCGGGGCCACGACTTTCCTTCACGCGGGGGCAGCGCACCCCCGCGCCGCTCGGCCGTAGCTGGCCGAGCCCGCGCCGGCCGGGCCGGGTCGCACCCAGGCCAGGCCGGGCCACCCTGGCCGGGCCGGGCCGCGCCGACTGGGTCGGACCCAGACCCGGGTCGGGTCGACCCGGTTCGGGCCGACCCAGGGGGGTTGGGCCGGGTCGGTCTGGGCCCATACCCCCATTTTCAGACCTTTTCAGTATTTTGCTCATAACTTGAGCTACGGGCCTACGAACGACGCGCCGTCAGCGGAGATGCGATACTTGGATCGAGACGGTCGTTTCGGTATATCGTACTCAAGATTTTGGAATACTTTGGGTTCGGCCGGGTTGGTTCGTACACGAAACCAACCGGTCCCTCGGAGCGGAAACTCTCATAACTTGAGCTCCGGACGTCCGATTGATGTGCCATCGACTTTGATGGATTCCTCTAAGTGAGACAGATCTTTTGGCTTACTTCGCCCAAGGTTTGGACACAGGTAGAGTACGATCAGGCTGGTTTGACTTAAAAACCAACCGGACCCCTGGGACAAAAAATCCAATAACTATCAGACCGGGCGTCCGATTGACATGCCGTCTACGACGTTGAGTTCCTGTTGTCGATACAGAAATTTTGGATACATAAACTCTAGACTATCTGTCAGTCGATGTATCAGCCTCTCGGCTCGTGGAGCGGACCCTCCCGAACGAGCTTGCTGTGTGCGGGAACCCTAGAGCTGGCTGCGACTGCTACTGTGACGGCGACGACTGTGCAGGGATCCTCAGTGGATTCGACGGCGACGACTACAACACTCAGCGATACTTTTTGGGTCAGTGCTATCGATCCTGAGTGGGTCCGATCGTATGTGGGTCAGCGCTCAGTGGTCCTGTGTAGACCAGCGCCTACAGATCCTGTGTGGGTCATTGCGGGGGTTAGTTACCTATCGATCCTGTGTGGGTCAGATCCTTTGTGGGTCATTGCGGGGGTTAGTTACCTATCGATCCTGTGTGGGTCAGATCCTTTGTGGGTCATTGCGGGGGTTAGTTACCTATTGATCCTTTGTGGGTCATTGCGGGGGTTAGTACCTATCGATCCTTTGTGGGTCTGACGACTTAGATGAATCAATGGCAATACCTGATCATCTCTATCGTCATACAAAGAAGTATTCCTGTGTGAGATAAATCCTGTTTTGCTTTCCTTTTTAGATTGTGTTGTGCTATCCTGTGTGGATTTATGTTTTTCTTTCCTGTGTGGACTGGGTTGTACTTGGGCTGGGATGTTGGAGCCGAACGAGAATTGATGACTTAGGTATATGTATGGGCATATACCTAAGCAGTGTCAGATGTTACTTCGTGATTGTATCTTTACTTTGAGGATTATCCTTTGTGGATTCAGGGAGACCTTCGGGGGTCTCGGGGTCCCTACTGAGTAGCTTATACTCACCCCTGCACGGGCTATGCCCGCACTACGTTGTGTTGGTTGCAGACGACGGACAACGCTGATCATGGTTGAGGCTTGCGGAGTAGGACGATACCTGGAGGTGGACCACTGGGCGGGATGTACTCGGAGCGGTCAGCTGGACCCAAGGAGCAGTGGAGGCTATCTGTACCCACCCTCCAGGTGGGATTTCCAGTGGACAGCTCGACGTTGCGGCTTTAACTTTCATTTGTTGTTTTCCCTTCCAGTTGTACTTTACTTTCAGTTTGGGTTTGTATACTGGTCCACTTACTTTTCCGCACTTACTGTTGTACTCAGTTCTTACTTAGTATTTTACTTCTACTGCTTGCTTGCTCTGTGGTGTTTGTTTACTTTACAGAGGTAATGCATTCCCTTTTTACCAGGATTTACACCTTGGTGCTAGTCGCCGGCCCCTGGCCTATGGAAGGCGGACTTGGGGTAGTAACGACACAGGCCTCGAGGACAGGTCGTGACAGATATAATATGCAGATAAATTTATAAATTTATTCCACTTTGTGCCTGAAGTTGCGGCAAGTGTATCCATGAAGGAATTCATTTTTAAATTGGGACTGAGGCAAGATATTAACTTGAAAATTTTTGTGCTTTATATAACGAATTATATGGAGACGGTCAATAGGGATATGGTAGAATGAAGGGAAATCTTAGATGATATAGGTGAAGGGATCATGTTGATACCTATAGAAAATAGTGTGAACTATAATGCTAGGAATAAGTGAAAGTGGGACACCTATTTCCAAGGTAGTGGGATGAATCAGAACTAGATGGATGGATCAGTGAATCTTCTTCCAAAAAAAAGGACAAACCTAGATGTTTCAATGTGGTTCATTCAACCACATGAGGCGAGATTTTATAACACCACCTAGAGAATTACACAATTACAATTAGATGGGGCATCTTTAGCACTATTTTCATAGTACTCTAAGGTAAGGTGTTCGGGATACATATCACGTGTCATAGAAATAGTATGACTCCATGGAATTAGGTTAGTAGAATACCTCTCGTTAGAAGAACCAAGCTAGCCATGGGGATTTGGGGAATACCATGACTTGTCAGCATGGGTGTAAAGACCCATACCCCAGTTGCCTGGAGCTGGTGCCTTACAATAATACATTTTTATGTTTAAAAGGGAATCATATCCTAAAGTATTGAATAGTTTAGTAGTTTTGGAAAACCATATACAAGAATAATACTTACATTATAACTTGAAATCAAAAACAAAATTGCAACTTCATTGGAAATACCTAAAAACTCTTAGATAATTCATGCAATTCATTCATAATAATATTCATCTTTGTATCCTGGGAAAAAATAAAACATAATAAAGGGGTTATCTTAGATTCTAAATAAGGGTAAGTAATAAAACTTAATTTATCATAAAAATAAACATTAAGCCTAGTGAATAACTAAAAACATGTTCCTTTAAAAATAAACTTGAGCATAATATGGAAGGAATGAAAGCTGATTAAATAAATCCATATAAATGATCATAAGAGAATGAAAGTTAATCATGGATATTATATTAGTCTAATAATCACATGTTTTATCAAATACTATTATCATAATTAGAGAATGAATAATGTCATACATCTAAAACATATTGTCAAGGTCTCATCCAAGACATGTGAAAATACTAGGGTAAGGCCTCAACCAAAACCCAATTCTATTTTGTCTCATGAGACCTACTGATGCATCAAGGGGCTATAGTGGGACCCACCCATCACTTTCTAAGTCCGAGTCATTCCTCATATGAATGGGTATAAACATAAATTACATGAACATATGGAATGTAAATAACTTTCCCCAATATGAAATCACAATCACTAACCAATCTGATTGGCATGGTGAATGATATCAAGATAACACATCCATAGTAAAACCAATCATAAACCATTTAATAACATACGGTAGATGAAAATAATAATATATCAATATAAATAAAGAATAAAATTCAATATAGTCTTTGAAATAGATGAAAATAATCTAATAAAATTATCGATGAATTCTTGAGAGAAATACCCCTTTTACTTTCCAAAGAAGAGTTATTTTTTGGAAAAATCATTTTTATTTGTCATAATTATTTATATAAAACTAGTAATGAACAAAAATAATTTTTCATAAAAAAACTATTAATTTTATAAAATTAATGGTTTCTTAAAAAATATTATAGATGGTACTTGAAAATGGGAAATAAATCGAGATGTTCCCTTTAATCAGGGTTGCGTATCAGGAAGGATTGAGAAAGATCCTTATAAAACATGTAACTACCCATCAAATAAAGAAGGATTATTATTGGTAAAAATATATAGAAAATTAAAACATAATTTATGAGTAGTAAATAAGAATAATTAATAATTTAATTGGCGTAAATAGAAAGAAATCGTAATCCCGAATGAAAAATGGATGTTCAGGGAGTAACCCTTACCTTATGTATGAATGTGTTCTGCACTTGACATTAATGTACTTGATAATCAAATTAAATAAATAAATTAATTAATTAATAACCTTATATACATATATTTGATTCACTAGAGTTTTCTAAGTTCACTTATGTCCTTATTGATAAGTTATAAGATTGAATTGCACCGTTCCGGAGTGTTCAATTCCTTGATTTCATGATTGGTTCACTTGATTATAAGTAATGGAGATCATGTAAAATGGGCATGATTATATAGAATTGGAATTTAATGTTATTAATTTAAAAAATAATTTTAATTGTTTTTATGTATTATTTTGTCTCCACATATGAGGATGAATCATTAGATAACATATTAATGATAACCATTTAGCTTAATTTTAGCAGTTTTTCGATCACAACAAACTAGATTTTTTCTATTATTTAATATCATATATATAAAATGGTTCCAGAACCTTAAATAAAATATAATAAATATTTTAATAATCTGGTTCAACTATAAAAATGGAATCATGACATAAATTGAAGGAGAAATTAAAGAACGAAGGTTCGTCATCCAAGAATGTTTTAAATCGGCACTTCCCGAGCAATGATTTCATTTTTAAAATAAAATAGAGATAATAAACAGATTTATGATAGATCTTACATTAAAATGATAAAATTATATTACATAGATGATACTGGAGTTATCATGATCATTTGGATAGATTTATTGAGGATAGAATGAGAAAATAAAGTAAATTGAAAATGAAATTAAAAGAAAAAGGAAGAGGGTTTACCTCTTGAATTATCCTCCTTGAGAACCACCTTAGGGAAAGGGGTTTTAGTATTTTGGTAATACCAATATCTACTGGATATGGGGAGAGACTAGGGAAGATGATTTTTCTATAACCTTTTCAAGAATCAAGTATTAGAGGAGTGAGGAGAATAGGGGTGAGGGGTGGTTTTTATAGTGGAAGAGAGGAGTGATTTCTGAATATTTTAATCATTAGTTTATTATTTTTGCTCAAGAATCTAAATAGTTTGAGAATCATCAAAAAATATTAAAATAGTTAAGGGAGGTTCTATATTTGGGTGCTTATATAATACATGAATCAAGGAATAATTTATTTATCGTATAATGTATTTATACTGTAAATTACCATATTTTACTATTCACTAAAAATTCAAGTAATTCAGAAAAATCCCAAAAATTTACCATAAACATTTTTTGAAATGTAGAATTAAAAATTAACTCTATTTTATGAAAATAATTTTCTTGATATGAGAAATCTAATTTTAAATAAAATCATTATTTACTTGAAAAATACCAATTTAAATTAAAAATAGATTTTATAATACTTTCAAAAATAAACTAAGGTCTCATAAAATTATCCTAAAATTGTAAGACAAAAAAATATTGATTTATGAATCCATTTTATGAAAATGAAATTTATTTTAAATAATTTTATTAATTATAAAATTTTAATTAAATATTTATATCTTATAAAAATACCAACACTTAAATATTAATTTTTATAATATTCACTTACTTTTATTATGATATAATTATATCATAATTTAACTTATTAGATGCATAAATTTTATTTATACTTTCATGCTTGAGGTTACTATTCATTAGGCTACTTTACAATTCATAAGGGTCATATTACTATTCTAAAGCACAAGTTACTATTTCATCGGTATAGGTTCCTTAACATCTAGAAATACCTCTCATTACTTTTATTCTTCATTTATAAAGATTGTATTGTGTTATCTATGTGGTTTTATGTTATTCATACTATATAAAATAAACTTAATAAGCAAAGTTTCATTGATTGAATTTTTGGTCATTACATTCTCCCCTCCTACAAAAAACTTTCATCCTCGAAATTTCTAAAATGTCTCCTCAAAAAAATATTTGGGTAGTTCTTTATCATAACTTAGGCTCCGACATCACCTCTTAAATTATAGGATTTTTCCAAAGTACCTTTACCGGCCGAGTGATCAGATTCTTCAACACATATTATTTAGTGTCCAAAATCTAGATAGGCTCTTTACAATAAGATAAGATAGGTTCCAATTTGATACCTTCAGAAGTGTGTACATGTGTGGGGTCTGGCATGTACTTTCTCAACAATGATATGTGGAACACATTGTGAACTTTGGAAAGGATAGGTGGCATCTACAAATGACAATCCAAAACTCCAACTCTCCCCATAATTTCAAACGGACCAATGTACATGGGGCTCAATTTCTCTTTCTTCTGAAATATTATAATACCGTTCCATTGAGACAATTTCAAGAAAATGTGATCTCTCACTTGAAATTCCAAATCCTTCCATAGATTATCAAAATAACTATTTTTACTGATTTTAACTCCTTTGTATGGGTTTGAATAGTCTTTACCTTGGCTGTTGTTTTCTCCACAAGCTCTAGGCCCACAAGCTTCCTTTCACCAACTTTATCCCAACAAGTTGGGGTACGACATATCTTTCCATACAATGTTTCATATGGTTCCATTTGAATACTTGAATGAAAACTATTAGTATAGTAAAACTATACCAAAGTTATATAATGATCCCACATACCTTGAAAATCATGTGGGAATAATCTTGACATGTATTCTAAAGTTTGGATCGTCCTTTCTGACTACTCATCAGTTTGAGGGTGACAAGCAGTACTCAAATGAAGTTTGGAATCCAAATATTTATGAATACTTTTCTATAAAGATAGTGTAATAAGGACACCATCACTTAATTCTTCTCCAAAATTGCCTCCAATATTCTTCTAATCATATTCAATCAATCCGATACCTTAGAATGAACTTTAACTCACTAGAAGAAATATAAATCAACTAAGATATAATATGAGTCACATATAAGGGATGTGCTGACAAAAAAAATACAACACTAAATCCATTTACTCATATCCATATTATCTTCACATTAAAAACATTCCACTTTTGAAAACCATCTCTTCTTAGGGATTATTTAATATATCTAAAAATTTTAGTCTTTAATAGTCTCCAGCAACTTATTATCAATAGTCTCCTCATTAGGATTTTGTTACCAACCATTAAATTAAAACATCCAAAAAATCCATTAGGTTTCTATTAACCATCAAAGCATAAATCACACATTCAATTAATAAGTTAATCATCATTTGATCATTAAATTCCTACATCGGTGAAATAAATGACACAGTGTAGACATGAAAAGGAAAATAACACTAATGTAGAAAATATACAGAATACCACACTAGAAAGCACAAAATGTGAAAAATACTCTATAAACATTTTCAAAAACACTACAGAATAATGATGAATACAAAACTTTAATACAAAACTAATACACTACCTAAAAAACACCGCACTGGAAAAAACACCACACCATAAATGTAACTGTAAATGCAGATAATATATAATTTAATGATAGGGAAAAAGAAAACAATGGAAATAAAAACATGAAACTTGAATACATCTGAAAATAAGGATGATATCCACACCAAAAGAAGGATGATATCTACATAAAAGTGAACACTATGGAAAAAGAACAATGGGTAGATTTATAAATGAAAATCCATCCTTATTGGGTTACTATTATTGATCAATGAGTTTAGTATTTACAACACTTAAATGATGTTTTAGAATAGGTTCTTGATGGTAGGTAATGATTTTTATAGATGTATTTAAATTAAGTGTTATAATGAAATTGAGTAGAATTCTTACTCAAAGAGAGATTGAAGAAACCATCCATAAATTTTTGAATTAAGGGAGACATCATCATCACCCTGATTGTGAGATACCAATCAAATTTGGAAAGTGGGAATGAGACTAGATCAAAATGGTGTCCCATAATGTATAACCTCAAAAGACAATGAATCAGAGTAATATGACTAAGAAGTGGTATAATGACATTGAATAAGCTCAAGTTCTTCACCCAAGAGTTTTACTGTATGCTTTGGTGGATCTTGTGACTCACTGAAGGATTCCTAGGTAGTGTTAAGGGCTATTAGGCATCCATTGAGAGTCTAATAGATGTCAATGTGATGAAATTTTTTTCCATAATGTTGTGAAATTATGTGTCTATGGACACTTCCATAAGAAATTCCATGAGTAGTGGAATAGTTCACACCACCATGTCCTTGAAAATATGTCATGGCACTATGATCTATCATAGAGAAACTATAGTAGGATCCAAAATATTATTTGACTCAAAAAGATGATTATAGAAATTGGAGATGTTGATTGTGATTGGACTTTATAGAATATCTATCACAATGGTGGAATAATTTGATGTTAGCCCATGAAGAAGAGAAAATAGGGAGGATTTTCCACCACATGATAATCAAGGTCCATGACCTCAAGATATATAATTACTATCTTTCTCTAGATGTAAAAAATTTCATTGGACAAATGATCATACACAAGACTTGTGGAGGCTTTGATGAGTTGTATAAGACTGAAAGAATCCTCCACGACACTAAAGGATACTAAAATCCAAATACCCTAATTACTTTTTCAAAAAAGATAATGATACATTGGTAAAAGGTGATGCGATTAAAACAATATAGTATTTAGGATACTCAAGTCAAGAATAATGTGACCTACCTAATCACACACATATGTAGTCACAAAAAATCATCAAATATCAAATGTCAATAATATCAGTAAAAAATGTAATGGATCAATATATACCTCATCACCATCACTATCATCACTGTCATCATCATCCTCATCCTTATCCTCATCCTTGTCCCCATTTTCGTCCATGTACTCATAGCCATTCTCATCCTTGGCCTCATCCTCTCCCTTGTCCCATGCCTTGGCATCATCCTCTTCCTTGACCTCTTCCTCTCCATCGTCATCACCATTAATGAAATCATATTGATCACCAATATGAATTCCTCCTATTTCACTATATAATGAATGCATCGACAAAATATATTCATCACAAGCTGTGCTGGCCTCTGGTGGAAGTGATGGACATAAAACTTTCATCAGTTTCATAAATTTAGGGTTTTCCCTATCAAACCATTCTTCCAGCTGTGTGTCCCTTTTTTTAGCATGTTTTTTACAATACTTAACCTTTTCCAACTCAGTGGTACTAAAAATGGTACCTGAAGAGGGCCAATACCTCATTGGGACAAAACTCTTCCTAGGTCAGCAACGTACTCTGCTAGGGTGTTCATCTCTCAACACCTGATGTAAGTTATAACTTGGCCCAAAATTGTTAGGTTCCTAGGAATCAAGGGCCTCCAAAGAATCCTGTTACAAATATAAATAGATTATTAAGTTACAAAATAGATATTCAAATTTAAAATCAACAAATTAAAACTTACAATCTGCTGCTATGTCAGTTCATTAACCGCACTCCCATCTTTTTTCTTTCTACTCGAGTCAAACAGTTTTGCTCGAGGAAAAAATCCTTCAATATTTAGTACCTACCTCTACAATGACATTGAATTTAGGAAACCATAATTGAAAATAGGTTACCAATAATTAATTTCATAAATAAAATTATATAAAAACTTTATAAATCAAATAAATTATGGAGGAAATAATAGAAAGTAAAATTCCTGAAGAAAACTTATAAAGAACTGTCATACCTTCTTTCTCTCATGATATGACATCATAGAACACCCCAAAGTGTGGTGGTATTTTTTAGCATAAATGTTTTTTTTCAAATGATTCCTAAATAAAATTCAATAATAAAAATGATAGTTTTAATTAAAAACACGAGAATTTTCATTTAAAAACCTAAAATATTATTAATACCTTAAATTTGGTAGTCATCCAATGAGTAATAATTTTATGATACTATTATATCAGAAACTCATCCTAGATAGGTACGACCTTTAAATCTATGAAAAATATATAATTCCATCCAATATACAACTTGTGTTTATAGGCTCTCCAAAGCTCACCTAATTCATATAGACGTGCTGGTCATGCACCATCACCATTAAAAAAATTAAACCGAAGTTGAAACCAAAATATTAATTCCTATAAATAAAAAAATATTGTTACATTAAATCCAATAGATTTTTCTACCCTTATTTGTGCCCAATCATTATCCTTGACTTCGTTTAGCAACTGTCACTATGAGAGTGGGATGATGGGAATGATGTTGGAGTATTTAGAAAGCATCGCCAAAAAATTCCAACATTGCTGGCCTATTTTTTTCTATCATTTGGTTGTATTCATTGTATTCCACCATCAAATATGTGTGGTAGTTCCACACCGTAAACATATGTGTACGCCCCTTCCACTTATCAGTAGATGTATCTGTTATGAAAGAAAAATAAATATTATATCAATACATGTTATAATGAAAATAAATTATGGTATAAATTTTTTTAGGGTTCTAAGATATACCCATGATATTATGATCAATGGGCGCTACTGGATGTGCATCCACTGAAGGAACATCACCCTGTATAGTTGGAGTGGGTCACAATGTATGCTCTTTAGGCACATATTGTTTCAGAGCTGGAGTCGAAGAAGGAATGTATAAGCTCAGAGAGAATGAAGTATATGGTAAAGAAGATGGCATGAATGGATAGCTAAATACATGATATGGATAAGGAGTGGGAATCATCATCAGATATGATAAAGATGGGTGAGGAGGATTAGATGTAAAGTATGCTGAAAACATGACTGACCTAAATATCTTGTGTGTCCCTAATGACACCATGGGATTAGAATGTGTGGAATATGGTATGTTAGTGGGAGCGGAAGCGTCTAAC
The DNA here is from genome assembly GCA_963277665.1 of Viscum album. NCBI lineage: Eukaryota > Viridiplantae > Streptophyta > Magnoliopsida > Santalales > Viscaceae > Viscum > Viscum album. Next base: position 1,007,202,605 of record OY728166.1, on the reverse strand, counting down.
TGGGTACACCGACTGGAGCACCTAGCTCTCATACCACCCCCTTGTACCACCATCCTGAGTACTGGGACCACTATTAGGCTACTCATCGAATAATTGGTGCCTAAGTGGTAGATCCTACATAAAAGTTTAAAACAAAATTAATCACATGAAATTATATATTATAGATATATATATTTTAAATAAAATAGTCACAACATACACTAATGGAGGAGTGACCATCTCAGTCATTTAGGGATTGTTGTTTGTCATCCTTTTTCTTCACTACTCCTTAATAGGTTTCATTTCCTTCATTTGAAAAAAATATGGAAGTAATTAAAATAGGATAACAAAAGTGTAACCCAAAAAACAAAAAATATGCGACATGGATTTTTTGTCTTAGGTCATTTGGTATATATTTTTGGTTATGTAATTTAGCTATTTTTTGGTTTTGTAATTATTTTAATTTGTTTTGATTTTCATATCGATAAGTTTAATATGTCCAATTCAATTCCTCTTATTTTTTATTCTAATTGAATTGTTTCAGTTATTTTTGGTTTTGTAGGTTTGAATACAGTTCAATTCAATATAAAAAATGCAATACAAATAAAACTTCAACCAATAAACATTAAAAATTAACATTAAGGTCAGTAGGATAAAAAATATTTGTAATCAATATTAAATCATTTTGAATAGTACTAACCTTAACAACCCAAGTCAAGATAAAACAAAAGAACTGAGAACACTGATGGATGATTCTATATATTTCCCACTACAACTTTGGGTTCAAAATCAACTCTAACAATTAAAATATTGGATTCATCATAAGTAATAAATTTATTGGTTCCAATGGCAGTAGGGATGGTGTCAATTTCATCATCACCATCATCAAAAACATGTCTTGTAATTACTTCAATAATGACACCAAATTTAGGTCTAATATGATCTTTGACATAAAAAATATGTTTCTTCATCGATTCAATTACATATGGTTCATTGGTAGTAAGAATTTGAGTATTGTTAATAAATTGAAATCCACAATAATTAATAAAGGTGTCCTACCTTGTCATCGAATCAAAACATTGGAATTTCGTCATCGTGACTTGACCATGAGTGTAATAATTCAATTTTATTATTTTCTCAACAAATCCATAATATGCTACATTGTCAAAATGAGGTCTATTATCTGATGCATTTTCATAACAGTGTATTGTGGCAGTTAGCATAACATCATCATGTTGTGATCTCATTTTTTTACTCATTCAATGATAATAAATCTGTACCCATTGTTCGCAATTGATTTACATTCATGAACCATGATATTAGGAACAAAACCAAAGCTCTTATTTCCTCAGAATCATATTCAGCAAGAAAACTCGATACCAAAAATATAAATGAATATTAATCTTAATTAAATATTGATTTTATTTATTTATTAAAACAATATTTCTACCTTCAATTTCAACCAAGCAAAAAACTATTTTCTATGAAAAGTATCCCTCCTTCTCAAAGATAAAGAACAATGATTTCTATTTATCATTTCTTTATGTTCCCTGTAGTTAAAAATATAAATAGTATAACAGATATATAAAATTACAATAGACGAGACAAGATATACATGTTTAATTTACTTACCTGATGTATTCATTGAATAAATCATAATTGAACAACACTGTGTGATGTTCCAACTCTCGCACTTTAAGGATTAATGTCGTTGATGTATATGATCCAAGAATTCTTTCTGTTTGAGGAAGTGATAGAAAAATGGGTTCAATTTTCTCATAATATTCTTCTTCATTTCTCATTGGTCTATTCATTATCATAGTAAGATTAGAAAAATACTTTAATCAGAAATCCATACATTCTTGAGCTAAGTAACCATCCACATTAGAACCTTAAGGATTATTCCTATTCCAGAAATAAGATTTCAATGTGTAAATATTTCTTTCAGTTGGATACATCCAACGAAAATAAATAGGTCCTCCGATAAGTATTTTGGTTGGATGATGGACACTTAGATGCAACATGCATGTGAAAAATTATGGAGGGAATATTTTCTTTGACTCACAAAAATTAATGGTGTCTTTGCCAATATTTTTTCAAGAAAGACTTAGAAAACTTCTTATCACAAAGATCACTAAACAAATGGAACAATAAAATAACTAAAACCCTCAAATTATTGAAAAAAAGATGACATATTTCTATTGGAATCAACTAATGCAGAAGGACGTGATAATCTTGAGTCTTAAAAGATTTCAGCTTTAACTCTGTTATGTTGACCCATTTTGATATATTGGTTGAATATCCATTAGGAACTTTAATAGTATCTAGTACTTCTATAAATTGTTCTTCTTATACAGGTGTCATCACATAAGAAGCATATTGAACTGCCTATTTATTTTCACTGATTCACACAAGATGCAATTCTGGTCTAATCCCCCAATTCACAAAGTCACACCAAGATCATAAATCATCTTTTTTCTTTCCATTGACATTTAGAATAATCGAAATTAACATTTCACATATAATATTTTCAATGTGCATTACATCTAAGAAATGACGTAACAAATTGGTTTACCAATACCGAAACTCAAAGAAGATACTCCTCTTCTTCCAATTGTAATAGGTATCATTGGAAACATTCTTCCTCTTTCTAGATTTCATTTAACCCTTCCTGAATGAAAAACTGAAATCTTTCAATTCATTAAGCACATCAGTTCCATACGTATGATGAGGTGGATCATTGATCTCCATGTTATTTTCAAATCTTCAACGATTATTTCTATATGGGTAGTCCATTGGAAAAATCATGTATGTCCCATAAAACTAAAACTACGATGATATTTTAGTCTTCTAGATCAAGTATTCTTTATAAAAACAGGACATGATATTTTTCCCTTCGTGCTCCATCTAGACATCATTGCATAACCAGAAAAATCATTGATTATCCACATAAGAGAAACACACATCTAAAATATGTCTTTCGAACATGCATCATATGTGTGTAAGCCCGCATCCCAAAGAAGTTTCAAATATTTTATTAATAATTTCATGTATACGTCTATATCATTTCTAGGATTAGAAGGTCTAGATATGAGTATACTCATGAAATTGAATTTTTTTTTCATAAAAACCATGGGGGACAGTTATAAATGTGTATGAAAACCATCCATATGATTTGAGAAGTAATCATATTTTCAAATGGATTAAAACCGTCACATGAAAGACTCAGGCTCACATTACACACATCACCTACAAAATCAGGATATCTATTATCAAATCTCTTCTATGAAAATACATATATAGGGTGAACAAACTCTTCATTATTATTCTTTCTCTCACTATCCTGAAATCACATTTTTATTTAGATTTCATCAGACATGAAAATATTCTAGGGTATGGGGATCAATGGAAAGTTCCACATTACTTTCTGTGGCACACGGGATGGTGTTCCATCACCATTTGGCTTACATCAGGATGTTCCAAATTTTATACAATCATTTATTTTAGTAGTTTCTTCTAAGAATAAGATGAAATATTTTAGTAAGGAATGATTTTTTTAGAAATCCATGTTCTTAAACTAACTTTCACACCATATAGTGGTTTGAGAGAATATCAGCATCATCTGAAAGTAATTCCTTCAAGAATGTAAGAATGTAATCGATGGAAGTATTAGAAATCCTATACATGGTTTTCCCATGAAATAATTAGATTAAAAATTCTGGTTTTTTTATTTTACCACATTGCTGATATACTAGAGTCATCGCATCATCATTCAATTTTTTCACCCTATCAACATCATCATTTTTATTGGACACATCTTGTGTGATCGTATGGAATTTTTCTTGGGTCGATATCCTTTCCTTCTCATGATGAAGAATAAATGGAAATCGATCATATATCAAATTCTACAATATAATCCTCTCATTTGGATTATCATCATTTTGAGATTCCAATTTCTACCCATTATGATACCACACATAATAGTTTGTTTGAAAACCATATTTAGTTATATGGTAGATAAATTATTCATGGCTCATCCAAGGTCTTCCCAAACAATTATAACATGGGAAATGTATGTGACCACTATCTAAAGCATTTTAAAATGTGAAATCTAAAAATCTCTCCAAATTGTTTTGAAAATTTCTTGAGATCTGATCAATTTCATACATCCAACTTCTATCTATCCTATAAAAAATGTAATAATTCATTTCATGAAATAAATTCAATAAGATTCAATTTTATTCAAAAATATATTTAAGTAAATGTGAATTGTTCACTTTATATAAAACCATAAATGAGACACTACTATATACAAGAATCACAATATGAAAGACAACAAAATAATCTATAAATAGATTTTGTTAAGTAAATGAGAATTGTTCAACTCTATTCATTTTTTATCATTATTATATAATCTCTTTTAATTTGGTTCACTTTAGTTCAATTATATTTATTTTAGTTCATTTTTAATCAATTTAGTGTTGCTCAGGTCTACTCAAGTCTACTTGGGTCAAATCAAGTCATTTTAATTCAACTCAATTGGTTTGGTATAGCCTAAGAGTTCAATAGTTAGAGGATTAGAGTAGTGTTATTTTCCACTAGTAATAGTATCATATTGTTTAGATACTTATTTAGACGATATCCAGTGATAAAAAATTCATACATTTCTCCTTTATTAAATATCAAAACAATACTAAATAGATACCTATTAGTGATGGTCAAAGGTAATTACCCTGTGGGATCTGTAAGTTATGTGTTGCTCCTATTATCTCCATGTAAATTCTGGAATTTACAAATTATTCTTTCTTTATTTTGGTATGTTTTTGAATATATAGTCTTCTTTCATATCTAACCTTTTCTATATCTATATTCATCTCTTTAACTTCCTAATAAGATTTATGTTCTATCTCTACATGCATATGATAACTAGTCTATTTGATAAATAAGTATGCACTCATTCCATTTGGGGTTTTATAATCTATTCTACAAACCAGAAAAGTGTCTTCCAACCTTCTTCTCATATATTTTCTACTTTACTTTACTATCTTTTCCAAGATTCCTTTAATATTACTTTTAAAAAATTCAACTAGTTTATTGGATTGTGGATGGTAAGGTGTTGATGTATTGTGGTGCATTCTATACTTTCTCATTAAAGATTCCAAGAACCTATAGAAAAAGTGGGTTCATCTGTCACCAATGAATTCTTATAGGATTCTAAATTAGAAAATATGGTATTACTAAAAAAAGTAAAAACAATATTGGAATCATCAATTATTTTGTCCTTGGATTCCACACATTTTGAAACATAGTCAACAAATAATAATATTTTTGAATATCCAAATGACTTGAGAAATGGTTTTATAAATCCTATACCCCATACATCAAATATTTAACAAAAAAAAATTGGTTATTGAATTATTTATTATCTATTAGATATATTTCTAGTGAATTTTCACTTCTCATATTTCTTATAAAACTCAAAATAATCCTTAAAATATTTGGGATACCATATTCTATATTTAAAGACTTTCTTAGAAGTTCATTGAGGTTCAAAGTAACTTACAAAAGGTAAATTATGATAAAATTATAACACATATAATACCAAAATTTTAATGAAACATATGTTTATCATTTTATCATTATAAAACTTTCATATATATAGATATTACCAAAAATAAAAATATGATACAATATTTAGTGTAAAAAATTATTGTTGGATTAGATGTAACAGAACCTCAGAGGTTACCAAAAAATTTAACATAACATTATACCATAGTAATTATCCTTCAAACAAATATTGTCAATCTTATGAAATTATTACATTAAGTAGTTTCTTGTCTAGAATTTCCACCTCGGTTGTGTGGTGAATCCTACAAAAGTGGGTTTCCACTTTTTTTTTAGCTCCTCTATTTTATTTTATTTTCAAATAAAATTTATATCATTTCAAAATTTGTCTTACCAAAATTAGATTTTATAATGTCTTCTTGATCAAAACAAAAAAAATGAAAAACAACCTTCTCTTAAAATCAATACGAATGAAGAAAAGGAAAAATAAATGGTGGTAGAACATATAAATTAGTTAGAGCTTATGAATTTGAAGTGGGAGAATAAAAAATGACCTGAATGTGGATCCACGATTGGGAAGAATGGTACACACACTAGGAAGAATATGAGAACTATTGTTTAGGGAAAATGAAAACAAAAAACAAAAAAAAAGATGTAGAACAATAAAACTAAGTTAGCACTTATAGATTTGAAAATTTAGAACAAAAAATGTCTTGAATCAATATTGATCAACCAGTGGGAAGATAGTTCACAGGCTTGGGAATAGGGGAGCTCCGGTTTAGGGAAACATGTGGGAAGAGGGGGAAAGTAGAGGGCTGTTGTATTTGGGGAAAAAATTCCCAATGGTTTTAAAAAACCATTGAGATAGCTATATAGAAAGGATACTATCTTAATAGTTTACTTAAACCATTTGGATAGGTTTGTTATATCCCAATGGGTTTCTATAACCATTGGGAAACTAGTCTCTAAATAGGATTATACCAATAGTTTGTGAAAACTATTTGTATAGGGGTATTAGTATAGAGTGTTTTTATAGCAGTGTCATCAATAAATACCACAAAAAATTAATCAAGAAATTCAGTGAAAAATTTATTCATTAGAACCATGAAAATATATGGTTCATTAGTTAGTCCAAAAGGCATTACTATAAACTCGTAATTCTCATACCTAGTTTAAAATGATGTCTTTGGAATGTCTTACTTTCTCATATGAAACTGATGATATCCAGATCAAATGACAATCTTCGAAAAATATTGGGATCTATGAAGTTGATCAAATAAATAATCAATGAGAGTAAGGTGATACTTATTATTTATCATAAATTCATTGATCTCCCTATAGTTAATACATAGCCACATAGATCCATCTTTCTTATTAACAAAAATAATAGGATCTCCCCATGAAGAAACACTAGGGAGGATAAATCCTTTATCACTAAAATACTCTATTTGTTTCTTCATTTATACTAATTCCACCATAGAAATTCTATAAAGGGTATTTGATATAGGCCTTGCACCAGGAATTAAATCAATAAAAAACTCAATTTTCCACTGTGGAGGATGTACAAGTAAATCCTATGGGAATAAATCAATGTATTCTTGCACAATAGGTACATCCTCAATTTGAATATTTATTTCATCACCCAAGACATTGTTTGATATTACTCCCTAATAATTTCATTTGGTAGAGATACTAGTGGTGGATCTCGATAAGCATCAAATCATGAGGTTTCTACTATAAAAATAAGGGATTCTATACCATTATCAAAAAATTTAACTTCCTTCTTCTTACAATAGATTTTTGAATCATAACTTGAAATCTAATTTATACCAAGAATTATATCAAATTCAATCATGAGTATGATGATAATTTTAGAAACTAAAGCAGATTTATGTGTTATAAGGGGGACTGATCGACACATATTTGTTGAAATGATACTTCCCTCAGAAGTTTTGACCGAAAAATCATTTATTAAATCAAATTTGAAATGTATAATTTTCTTAGAAAACTGGGAAGATATAAAAGAATGAAATTATCTAGAATCAAATAAATCTTTTGCTAAGTTTGATTAAATGAATAAAGTACCTGACACCACATCTTTAGGAACTTCAACCTCAGTAGTTATGATCACAAAAACTTTTCCTTGCTCCCTTGACCTTCTCTGGGGAACGTTTTCTTGAAACTTAGGATAATCATTGGCATAATGTCCCATATATTTAAAATTGTAGCACTGAATATTGGTGGCTTCTTTCTTTCCCTTATAATTACTAGATTTGTGGCCTATTTCTCTACATTTTTAATAGACTCATTTTCCTTTTAAGTAGGCTCTAGGGTGTTTCCATCCAAAAGTATCACATGTCAGAAAAATCACTTTTTAATTATTTTATTTATCCATTATTTCCCCCTTCACCCTATTTTTCTCTTAATTTCCCTTAAAGTCATAAGACTTAGAGAATTATTTCTCTATCCTGATAGCACATGATACTATATCTTAATATGATGAGAATTTTTGGGAAACCAGTGCCCTTCAAAGGAATGGTTTTAAAACATCAAAGAATCGTTCAATATTTATACTTGGATTTTTTTATGTTTTTTGCGACATTACTTTCTAACCTTGTGAAGTTAGATTCACACTTTTCAACATTCTCATCCTCTTTTTTCCTTAAACTCAAAAACTTTTTTTCCATATCTAGTTGCTGTTCATGAGGAAATTATTTTATAATAATATTTTATTAAAATATCTCCATTCTATATATTCAATCTATCCCTCCTCCTTTGTGTTTTGAATCAATGACCACCATTGATCAGCATCTCCCTATAGAAGATAAAATTCCATGAAAACCTTCCCCCTTTCGTTTCTTCCCAAAGCAAGAAATATATTCTCTAAGAAACTTATCACCACTCTGCTACGAATAATTTTTTAGTCCCATTAAATGATGGAGTTTTTTGTAGCATAAAGCAGTCTAACATTGCTCTTCCACATTGTGGATCAGGATGCTCGATATGTATATGGTCATTGTTCATAACTTGAGTCAACTATTCTAGTATAGTTATAAGTTTATCAACACCAATTGCAGCTTCAGAACCAACATCATTATCTTGCATAAGAGGGAAATCCATATATAGGATACATGTGTTCATGCGGTTTCTATTCCTTCCAATAGGCTCAATTTCTAAATAATTGCATACACTAAATTAGGTTATCATTCATAATGTATAATGTTGAACTAATAAATCACTTAACATAAATTAAAATTTTATGCATGTTTAATCTCATAATAATAAGAATGGATCCTTTAGGGACACATTTATATTTAAATCCTTCATAATGGATTGTAAAGAAAATTTGAATTATCCTAAACATATCCCCCAGGAGTGTCAAACTAGGTGCATGGTAAGGCCCGTTATTGTGTACTTGGTTACCCTAAGTCAGGCACATAACACCTTGTTAGAGTTGTTAATACTAGGTACATTTATTCCAAAACCATGTCCACTTATAGTATTCAAATAGGGATGTATTGCTAGGAAGGTCCACATAATGTCTTACTTAACAAAATTATAGGATGTTCTTGTATGTGTATCCTCGAAGTCTATCTTATGGTTGTGTTCCCTAATCTTTATTTTATAAATCTAGTTTCCAAGAATTATACTAAACTTCCTATGATACCAACTGTAATGATCCAGACCCCAGTTACCTAGAGTTGGTGCATTATATTAATACATTGGTATGTTTACAAGGATATCACATCTCTAAGAACCAAATTTTTTAGTAGTTTGGGAAACCAGATACAAGCATAAGATTTACATACAATGTGAAAGAAAAAACAACATTGTAACTCCATTGGAAACACACATAAACTCTTAGATTATTTCTACAAGTCATTCATAATAATATTAATCTTCGCACCCTAGGGAAAAATTATAAGAAAGGGGTGGTCTCAGATGATCAGTAAGGTTAAGTAATACAACCAAATTTATCATAAACATAAAAATTAGGCAAGTTGAATAACTAAAAACACATTCCTTTAAAAATAAACTTGAGCATAATATGGCAGGAATGAATGCTGATTACATAAAGCCATATAAATGATCACAAGATAATTAAACTTCACCATGGATATTATACTAGTATAATAATCACATGGTTTATGAATTAATATTATCATTAAGAGGGAATGTATAATTATGGGTATCTAAAACATATTGTCAAGGACTCATCCACGATGTCTGAAAATACTAGGGTAAGGCCTCGGCCGAAACCAAATCCTGTTTTGTCTCATGATACCTACTGATGCATTAAGAGGATATAGTGGGCCCCAAATATCAATTTCTAAGTCTGATTAATTCCTCATATTAATGTGGATAAACATAAATGTAATTAACATATGAAATTTAAAGTAATTTCCCCAATATGTAATCACAATCACTAACCAATCTGAGTAGCATGGTGGATGGTATCAAGATAGTACATCCCCCACCAAACCGATCATAAGCCATTTAATAACATAAGGTAGATGAAAATAATAATATATCAATCTAAATAAAGCATAAAATTCAGAATATGTGTTGAAATAGATGAAAACAATATAATAAAATTATCAAGGAATTCTTGAGAGAAATACCCCTTTTACTTTGCAAAGAAGAGTTCTTTCGAAAAAATCATTTTTATTTGTCATAATTGTTTGTATAAAACTTGTAATGAAAAAATATAATTTTTCATGAAAAAATTAGTAATTTTATAAAAATAATGATTTTTACTAATATATTTTATATGGTACTTGAAAATGGGTAAGAAATCAAGACGTTCCCTTTAATCGGGCTTGCGTATCAGGAAAGATTGAGAAAGATCCTTATAAAATATGTAACTACCCATCAAATAAAGAAAGATTATGATTGGTACATATATATATAACATTAAAAAAAATTATAATGATTACATAAGAATAATTAAGAATTAAATTTTTTTAAATAGAGAGAACGCGTAATCCATAATGAAAAATGGAGGTTTGGGGAGAAACCCTTACCTTGTGTACAAATGTGTTCTGCACTTGAACTTAACATCCTGGATAATCAAATTAAATGAATTAATTGACTAATTAAGAACCTTATATACATATATTTGATTCACTATAGTTTTATTAATTTCATTTATGTCCTTATTGATAAGTTATAAGATTGAATTTCGTCGTTCTAGATTGCATGTTTCCTTGATTTCATGATTGGTTCGCTTGATTTTAAGTAATGGAGATCATGTAAAATGGGTATGATTCTACATAATTAGAATTTAATTTTATTAATGAAAAATAATAAGTTTAATTGGTGCTATTTTTTTCCATATACGAGGATGAATCATTAGATAACATATTAATGATTATCATTTAGCTTAATTTTAGTGGGCTTTCGATCACAATGAACTAGTTTTGTTCTATTATTTTATATCATGTACATACAATGGTTACAAAAACTTAAATAATATATAATAAATATTTTATAATCTGGTTCAACTATAAAAAATTTATCATGACCAGACTTGAAGGAGAAATTTAAGAACAAAGGTTCTTCATCCATGAAGGTTCTTCATCCATGAAGGTTCTTCATCCATGAAGGTTCTTCATCCATGAAGGTTGTAAATCTGCACTTCCCAAACAATGATTTAATTTTTAAAATAAAAAATAGAGAGTATGGTGATTGATGATGGATATTCCATTAACATGATATAATTCCACTATATAGTTGATAATGGAGTTATCATGATCATTTGGACAGAGTATGTGAAGAGAGAATAAGAAAAGAAAGCAAATTGAAAATGAAATTAAAAGAAAAAGGCAGAGGGTCTACCTCTTGAATTATCCTCCTTGAGAACCACCTTAGGGAAAGGGGTTTTGGTATTTTGGTAAGAAAAAGAGATCCTGGATGTGGGAAGAGATTAGGGAATATGATTTGGGTAGAAATTTGAAAAGATTCGAGGCTTAAAGGAGTGAGGAGAAGGGGGGGGGGGTGAGGGTTGAGTTTTCATAGTGGAGGAGAAGGGTAATTTTTGAATATTTTAATCGTTAGTTAATTTTTTTCACTCAAGACTATGAATAGTTTTACCATTATAATAAAATATATTAAAATAATAAAGGGAGGTTATAGATTTGGGTGCTTATATTAGCCATGACTCAAGGAATATTGTATTTATCTTATAATGTATTTATATTGCAAATTACCGTATTGTACTATTTAATAAAAATTGAAATGATTCAGAAAAATAAAAAATATTCACCCTAACCATTTTTAACATGTATAATTATAAAATGAACTCCATTTTATGAAAATAATTTTCTAAATATGAGAAATTTTATTTTTATATAAAATCACTATTTACTTGAAAAATACATTTATAAATTTAAAATTGATTTTATAATACTTTAAAAAATTAACTAAGGTCTCATAAAATTATCCTAAAATAATAAGGAAAAAAATATTTATTTATGAATACATTTATTGAAAATTAATTTTCTTTTAAATAATTTTATTAATTCTAAAAATACTAATACTTAAATATTAATTTTTAAATATTCACTTACTTTTATTATGATATAATTATATCATAATTTATCTTATGAGATGCCTATTTTTTTTATACTTTCTTGGGTGATGTTACAATTCATTTGGTTGATTTACTATTAATAAGGTTCGTATTACTATTCCTTAGGGCAAGTTACTATTTCATCGGTATAAGTTTATTAACGTCTAGAAATACCTCTTATTTATTTTATTCTCCATTTATAAAGATTGTATTATGTTCTATATGTGGTTTTATATGATTCATACTATATAAAATAAACATTATAATGCAAATTTCACTGATTTAATTCTGGGTCGTTACAATGGGAAATCTTAATAGGGAAATAAAGAACAAATTACAGTGAGTAAGCAGTTATATGATGCTTAGAATGTTTTTTTGTATAATCAGTCTGGACCATCGATGGTGAGAGGTACTATTATTTTGAACTATACCCTTATGAAATCTTTATTTGATATGGGTGAATCCCATTCCTTTATTTCTTCTCGTGTTGTTGATATTTTGGGTTTAAATGTTTAGACGATACCATATATTTTGAAACTTCAAACTTCTATTAGCTAAAGATAATATAGAGACTTTATGTAACAAGAATGTTCTATAATTATTGATGAAGATAAATTGATATGGTATTTATTTTTTCTTAAGATATATGTCTATGATATAATTATGGTTATGGATTGGTTGAAAATGTTCAAGGATCCCATCGATTGTTATACCAGAAAAGTTAGTTTTATGACTAATGATGGCATAAACCATCTATTTATAGGAGAAAAAAATGTAAAGGGAGGTTCAACAAGATTTTTGGAACCAGTGGTTGGAACTATATCATACCAATTGTCATATTTGACCTTGTAATTAGTGGATAAAATTGGGAATTCTGGTTTATAGTAGTTTTTGATCAGTTTTTGGATGTTTTTCCTGAAAATTTATGAGGGTTTCCACCCAAAAGAGAAGTGGAGTTTATGATTGATATCTTACGAGGGACCATTCCTTTTTCCCTTAGATCATATCATATGGAACCGATATAATTAAAGTAATTTAAAGTGTTGTTGGAAGAGATGGAAAGAAAAATGTTCATTTGGCCTAGTACGTCTCCATAGACATCACTGGTCTTGTTTGTCAAGAAGGTAGATGAAACTCTTAAATTGTGTGTGGATTATCATAAGATTAACTAGGTTATGAAAAGGGATCAGTATCCACTTCTATGAATTGATGATGAATTCGATCAATTGAGGGGATCCCAATAGTTCTCTAAAATTGACTTGTGATCAAGATATCACCAATTATGGGGTTAGAAAGAGGATATTCCAAAAACATATTTCATTATTAGATATAGAAATTAGGCATATGTGATTATTCCTTTCAGTCTTATGATTTAACCAATAGTCTTTATGGAATTGATGAATTAGATATTTCAAAGGTATCTGTATTCTTTTGTGGTGGTGTTTGTGGATGAAATATTGGTGTATTCAAGTACAATGGATGAGTATGAGAAACACTTGGAGATAGTGTTGGGAATTTCATAAGATCAACTTATGAATGAAAAATTATTAAAGTATGATTTTTGGATAAAAGAGGTAGGCTTCCTTGGCCATGTTGTCTCTAAAAGAGGTTTTTATGTGGATCCAAAAAATATTAAGGCTATTATCTCTTGGAAATCACCAAATAATTTCTTTGAGATATGTTGTTTACTTAGATTAACTGGTTATTATCAACATTTTGTTAATTGGTTTTTCATGATTAGCTTCACTAATGATAGCCTTGACAAGGAAAAATGTTCTATTACAATGGAATGATGAATGCTAGAAGTATTTTTAAGAGCTTAATGTTTTCCTTACATTATAATCGATCTTGTTATTTCCGAAATCAGGACAAGGGTATGTGGTGTATTATGATGCTTCAGGATCTGGGTTATGACGTGTTCTTATAAAGAGAGATCATTTTATTACTTATGGCTCATGATAGTTACAATTTAATGAGAAGAAATACCCAACACACGATTTGTTGTTAGCTATTGTAGTCCATGCTTTGGAGACTTCATATCATTACATCTTTGGTGATAAATTTATAGTGTTTATGAAACATATGATCTTGAAACAAATTTTCTCACAAATGTATTTGAATATGAGGTAAAGAAGATTTATTTAATATCTATAAATGTTTTAATTTTACTTTATGTATACCTCTAGTATAGGTTATTTAGTAGTAGTTGCATTAAGAAGAAATTCATATGCCTGGTTGGAAAAAGAGGCTTCAGATCAGTGGCAGTTTATGTCAGTGATAACTGACATGAATTTGGATTATGAAGACCAAGTTAGTGAAACAGTTTTCTTTCTAGTTTATTTTTGTTCCATTTTTTTTGATATGGTTAAAGAGGCATAAGAATCAGATTTAGAATATGTTGTGGTGAGATCAAGACTCAATGGTGGGGATACCATTGATTGATTAAATCTAGACAAGAGTTTAATGTTTTGGTTCAGAGATTAGATGGTCAGAACTTTGGATTGTTAAGAACAACTTCTTCATGCTTACCACCATTCGAGATGGTCTATTCATCCTATAATACAAAATATATATAAGGAATTGAAAGAACAATTTTGGTGGATTGGTATGAAAAGGAAGGTGACTGAGTTTGTTTCAAGATACCTCACCTATTAGTAGGATAAGTAAAAGCACAATGACCAGTGGGTATATTATAGTATTTACATATTCCTACTTGGAAATGGGAGTAGATAACCAGAGATTTTGTGACAGGTATCCCAAGGATGGTTCAGAAACATGATATCATATGGGTGATAGTGTATTGGATCACAAATTCATCTCATTTCATTTCTATTCATGAATATCATATGGTGGATGAATTGTATAAAATCTACATATGAGAAGTGATAAAGTGGAATGACATACCAATTTTGATAGTATCAGACCAATATCCAAGTTTCACGTATTGTTTCTTGAAAACCATACAATAATACCTTGGAAATCATTTGACCAGGAGTATGGCGTATCATCCTTAGATGAATGGAGAATCCAAACATATGATACAATCATTGGAAGACAAGATTTGGGATTATTTAATAGATTTTTTTGTCTCATGGGAGGAGCACATACCATTAGTGGATTTCTCTTATAACAACAGTGTAGACGCCGAAAAGTGCTCAAGTGCTGAAGAAGGTTCCAAAATGACAAAGAGAAGTCATATTCGAACACGGGGACCCCGTCTGGGGGGCCGAAGGGGCCGTGTGAAATAAATTCCTAGGCGTGAGAAAAAATGTGGCTGATGCGGAAAGTTCCAGGTTTCGTGAAGAGGCCTCGGCCTAGGAGCGAAATAATTTTGCGCCCACCCTGCGCGTTTGACATTTCGCTCAGCCAACCTTGGCGTGCAATTATTTCGCGACGAACTATTTTCTGCGCCCCCGGGCGCCTATAAATAGAAGGAGACACCCTTCTATTTCAAGGCTGAAGAATCTGAACCGGATCTAGTGCGCTCAATCCAGCTTCCATGCCTGCAATATGGACTTCAGGTATGGTTCTTTTAGCGCCAAGTCACCCTGGGGTCCGCCTTCGCGCGAGATCCCTATGACTTAGACTGAATTCCAATCCCTTCGGGGTCTGCCCCTTGTGCACAATTCTTCTATTGCGCGTAGGCCGGCCAATTGCGCGCACTTCCTTCCACTACGCACACCCCCTGTCATTGCGCGCAGTCACTCCCACTTGCGCGCAATCCTTCTAGCCGCGCGCAAAACCTCGACCCCAATTACGCGCAAGCATCACCGATTTCGCACCAGCCCGGTGTTTTTCACTCAGAACTACTTATTTCACGCAAGCCTCAAAAGGTTGTGCACAATCCCCCCCGGGACCCCTCAACTCAGTGCTCCCCAGGCGCCCCCTTGTGTGCGCGCCCGATGATCTTCTTATGGATGCCATTCACTGGTGTCTCTCACGCCCCGGGCATCCACATCATGCGTCGTTTTTTTTGTGCGATCTTCTAGGCTCGTACGAAGTAACCTCGAAGTCCCTTGGATGATACCGCCCATTGCGTTGCTTTTCCTCATGCTTCTTTGCATAGGCACGCTAACGGATATTGCTTCTTCGCATAGCCACGCTAATGTGGACCCCTTGATGGTTTGCTCCGCGATACCCCCTTGCTACAGCCTTATTGATGCCTTCCCTTCCACAAGGAGCAGAAGGTACCGATTATGTAATCCCTTGGGGTGCAGAGAAAACCCACCTCGTCCGAGATGCAGGACGTTAAACTGCCAAGTGCCATCGTCTGTATCAGATGACGTTAAATTGTGACCTAACCCCTTGCCCTGCAGGCAGGGTTCCCCCACCTCAAACATTCTCCATGCCCACTCATCTCCATGGGGATGGGATCACCCCTCACAGGGGATGATATCCTCTTTATTGGAGTGGAGTTTGTCCACAGGGAAGGGAAACCACCTTGGTGTAATCCCATAGTCTTCCTTACAGGAGGCAACACCCTTACTCCTCCTTTCATCTTCAGTCCTCAAGGCCACCAGAGGGCGTGATAGGGAATGGGGCTCCTCCTTTCTTTGGTTCCAAATCCCTCTTCCGCTGCGCTTTGTCTCTCTCAGGCCTCCATCCTGGAGTAAGCCCCGAATTTTCGGGCTGCTAACCACACGTAAGCCCCTGTTTCCTCTTTGGACCGCCTCAGAGCATAAGACCCTCCTCACTTCCTACGGACGCACCTTTCACGACGTGGTCGTCAGGCCTTTTCTACCATTAGTTTCTCACACCGAGCATGACTCACGTGGGATTAGAGTAAGCATCGTCCATGATATCGCCCTCGTCCCACATGATGTTAAACTCTATGCCCCCATCCCAAACTATGGGGAATTTGATCCATGTCAAGGCATGGTACGTAGGAAGCCTCTACGAGGTCCAATCCCCACACCTTGGGCCGCCTCAGAGTGTAAGCCCCAATCCATTCCAAACTACGGGGACTTTGATCCATGTCAAGGCGTGGTACGTAGGAAGCCTCCACGAGGTTCAAGCCCCACCACTTGGGACACCTTAGAGTCTAAGAACCAATCCATCCCGAACTACAGGGACATTGATCCATGTAAAGGAATGGTACGTAGGAATCCTCCACGAGGTTCATGACCCACCACCTTGGGCCGCCTTAGAGAATAAGCCCCAATCCATCCCGAACTACGTGGACTTTGATCCATGTTAAGGCATGGTACATAGGAAGCCTCCACGAGGTTCAAGACCCACACCTTAGGCCACCTCAGAGCATAAGTTCCAATCCATCCTGAAATATGGGGACTTTGATCCATGTCAAGGCATGGTATGTAGGAAGGCTCCATGAGGTTCAAGCCCCACCACCTTGGTCCGCCTCAGAGTGTAAGACCCAATCCATCCCGAACTACGGGGACTTTGATCCATGTCAAGGATTGGTACGTAGGAAGCCTCCATGAGGTTCAAGACCCACAACCTTGGACCACCTCATAGTGTAAGCCCCAATACATCCCGAAATATGGGGACTTTGATCCATGTTAAGTCATGGTGCATAGGAAGCCTCCACGAGGTTCAATCCCCACCACCTTGGGTCGCCTCGGAGTGTAATACCCAATCCATCCCGAACTATGGGGAATTTGATCCATGTCAAGGCATGGTATGTAGGAAGCCTCCATGAGGTTCAAGCCCCACACCTTGGGTTTCCTTAGAGAATAGGCCCAAATCCGTCCCGAACTACGAGGACTTTGATCCATGTCATGGGATGGTACATAGGAAGCCTCCATGAGGTTCAAGCCCCACCACATTGGGACACCTCAGAGTGTAAGCCCCAATCCATCCCGAACTATGGGGAATTTGATCCATGTCAAGTCATGGTACGTAGGAATCCTCCACGTGGCTCAAGCCCCACACCTTGGGCCGCCTCAGAGCATAAGACCAAATCCATCATGAACTACGGGGACTTTGATCCATGCCAAGGCATGGTACGTAGGAATCCTCCACGAGGTTCAAGCCCCACCACCTTGGGCTGCCTCAGAGTGTAATCCCCAATCCATCTCAAACTACGGGGACTTTGATCCATGTCAAGGCATGGTACGTAGGAAGCCTCCACGAGGTTCAATCCCCACCACTTGGGCCGCCTCTGAGTGTAAGCCCTAATACATCCCAAACTACGGGTAATTTGATCCATGTCAAGGTATCATACATAGGAAGCCTCCACGAGGTTCAAGCCCCACCACCTTGAGCCAAATTAAAGTGTAATCCCCTATCCATCCCGAACTACGGGGACTTTGATCCATGTCAAGGCATGGTACGTAGGAAGCATCCACAAGGTTCAAGCCCCACACCTTAGCCTGCCTCAGAGCGTAAGCCCCAATCCTTCCCGAACTATGGGGACTTTTATCCATGTCAAGGCATGGTATGTAGGAAGCCTCCACGAGGTTCAATTCCCACCACCTTGGCCCACCTCAGAGTGTGAGCCCCAATCCATCCCAAACTACGAGGACTTTGATCCATGTCAAGGCATGGTACATAGGAATCCTCCATGAGGTTCAAGCCCAACTGCCGGTCGTTCTGACCCCCTTCATGTCAGTTCTCCCCCGTCCCGCATGACATTAAAATGTATTCACCTGCTGAACTACATGGTCTTTGATTCCTCACCACGGGGATACGTAGGAAGCCTCCATGAGGCTCAATCCCATCACTCATGTCTCATCCTGATCTCTCCCTCAATCCCATGTGTCTCGGGAAGATCATTCCCTAACCCGGAGGTTCCACTTCCTCTGGGTCCCATCCATGCATCCATTCTCATGGGTCGCCTCCTCAAGTGTCCCATCATCCCATCGAACTACGAAGAATTTGATTCCCAACAACAGGGATACGTAGGAAGTCTCTTCGAGGTTCAAGCCCAAAACCATCGTCCATCCTGATTCTTACCCGGACCGACACATCCTGATGAGATAATGACACCTCATTCCCCTCCACAACATTCATGAAGCCACCCATGTGTTGGCCCCAATATCGATGTTCCCTCCAGGGGGTTCTTCAATTTGATCCACTCTAATCACTATTCCGATCAGTCTGATCCGTCTCCGCTGGATGTTAAACTCACAACATACCCCGTGTTAAACATGGGAAGCTAAGGAAAACCTCAGATACATTCCCATGGCATGTGATTCCCCATGTTAGATGTGGGATGACTCAGTCTTCCTGCCCTCGAGAATCCCTATAATAAGAGACAGAAGACAGACATGCCAATCCCCCTACGTCAAGATACGCCAGTAGTTCCCAACGTGACTACTCCTCTAACAGGAGGTTTCTGCCCTGACCGGACTCCTTGGAACATCCTGACATAAGTAGTGTAATTAACTGGTGTCCATAAAGATATGGCACCAAGAAGAGTTTTATGAATTACGTCTTAAATCTATGAGGGAGACCCGTACTAGGTGACGAGCTCCAAGGAGGAATCCACAGAAGGAAGAACCAACATCCCATCATCCAGTTTTGATCAAGGAGCAGATGTCCCTGAATAAGGAGCAGATGCTGCCCGCCTTTGGAAGACGAGAATTTGGGGTAACAACAGCGCGTCCTCTGCATGACGGATGCACGTTCCCCAGAGAAAGAATCAGAAACAAACATTTATCATGCCTCAATACATATGGCTCATTTTGAAGCATTGAATAGGTGTCCTTGTCATTCTCCACTTTGTTGGGGGGAAATAGGTGGGACTTTACTATTTGGGCTGAACCTTATCTAATTGAAAATAAATAACATTCAAATAATCAGGAAGAGAATGGAGACGACTCAGAGTTTTTAGAAATCATATGTGTATCTTCATCGATGACTATTTTTATTCATGGTGAGTGATCATATGTTATTGATAATATCTCCAAGGCTTGTCCATCATCATTTTGGAAATCATTGAAAGTTATCTCCTTCATACATAAGAAATTTTTAAATACTAGAATAGGTTGGGGAGGTGGAATATCTATTGGAATTTCTACCATGGTTCATTTTTGTGCATAATGTGATTCATGTATATCATTTGAAAAAGTATCAGCCTGATCCTGACCATGTGATTTGATGGGATCACATTGAATTAGAGTCAGATGATTCATTAGTTCATATCCCAATATGGATTGAGGATATACAAGATAAAGTATTTCATGGAAGAATAATCAGTCTAGTGTAGGTTTTGTGGAATCATGGTGAGATTCAAAAAGAAACCTAGGAACAGGAGGAGGAAATAGTCGAACAATAGCCCAAACTCTTTTGATATATTGTTGGTTTTCTACTTTATAGGGAAAAAATGCTAATGGAGGGGAGAATTTAGAACCCCCATTTTCAATTAAGTAACCCTTTAATTTTTTATTTTAAGTATTTAAAGAATTTGGGTGAGTTTTGGGAGGGATTGGAGGTCTTTTGGAATGTTTTTGGGGGCTTTTCTGGAGGTGCACGGTTTGAGAACGGTTAGTATAAATCATGAAACTCCTATAGAAAACCATGAAAAGTGAGAGAGTGTTATGGGTAGGCATATGGTTTTTCCATACCATGCCTCTTGTATAAGAAACCGTTCTTTTAGGTATAGAGTCATTTACACGGTTAGCACACTGTTTTCCTAACCATGCACCCTAACCATGCATAGTTAAAAATTAGATACTAAAATTGTATATCTCATTCAGAATTGATACTTATCCACTTTTTTTCCTTATTATAGCTCTCAATTGGTTTTATCTCCTCCCAAAGGTTGTGGAGACTCTTCCCTTTGACCTGTTAGCGATACTTTGGGAAAAATTGGTGCATTGAAGGCCATACTTCTTGGTAAGTCTCCATTCTTAGTTTTTTTCTTTGATCTCTTCTTCTTCTATCACTTGGATTCATAGATATAGTCTATTAGGGATAGATATATGATATATTATGCCAATATTGATGAGTTTTGGATATATTGATGTTATGTAATGAGATTTAAGATGATGTTTTTGAGTTTCAAACTAGTTTTGTTGAAGAAAATTTTTCATTTTATGTTTTCTCTATAGTTTCCACGTTTGGTGGCTTCACTCTCAAATCCTATTATTAGAACCAGAAGGCTTGTATTTGAATTATTTTAATTTCTTGAAAATGATTGTGAAATTTATGTGAAAATCTTGATAGAAACCCTCTTTAGTGGTGCTTTATGTGTAAATTTCCTATTGTGAATTTTGATTTGTTTCATGGTTTTAAAATGATGATTTTCAAAAAGGTTTGTTTGGTTTTATTCCTGAAAATGGTTTTGTGGAAAGGTTTTAAATAAAAATGTTGTTTTATTTAAATGGTTTGGCATAATTGTTTTGGAATAATCGGTTAGTGTGTGTTCATTTTCATTGATGTGGCCCTATGGAAGGGGCATGTGCCATTGGGGAACTGGTATATGGTTACCTTTTGATGACTTGGTAGATCAATGGGAGACCACTAATGAGTATATAACTTTCATCTATGCATGCATGAATGGATATGTAGTTTGGAATGGGTTATTCCAAATAGATTTTTGAAATGGTTTGAAAGACTTGTTTGGTTGTTTTCCATGGAAATTATTTTGTTGAGAAAATTATTGGCTTTATTATGAAATGTTAAAAATGATTTAATGTGTTTTATATAATTTTTTTATATAAATTTGCTATCATGTTCTATACTAGTGGCATGAGTAAGGAAGTAATTTTGGGAAAACCTACTGAGTTTCATTGCTTACCCCCTTCTTGGGGACTTTGGTGTGTTTGTAGATATTGTTTATTGAGACATAGGTAATGGAAAGGTATCTAATTTATTTATTTATGTTTCATGATACATTGGGAATTTTTTTACAGTTGGATTTTGGATAAATTTGGGAGCTATGGAATTATGTATTTGGAGTGTTTTAATTTTTTGGTTTTGTCTTCCTTTTTATACTCTGGTATTGGTTTTGGTTTCTGCATTATACTCTGATATGGGTTATGATATAGTCTAGTACTTTTTCCCTTTTGCGTGACTTTTTGTTTTATTACACTTGGTTCATGCATCATTTATAGGCTATTTTGTTATGATATGTTGGTTTTGGTTGTTTTATTTTCAAATGAAAAAAACACTCTCCATTTGATAATGAATTCCTTGGTATTCAATTCTAGCCTTTGGAATCATGGGGATGTATCCTAAGGTCAAGTAGAAATTCTTCCTTGAATCAAGTCAATGATTAAGGGTAGGATATTACAAGTTGTATAAAATTTGTTCATTCCTTGATTTGGAAGTGGTATCAGTTTGTTTGATACTTTGGTATCTGTTGTGTCAGTCTTGGAGTTGAAAATCATTATTGACGAGGCCTTGAGTTGTGATTATAGAAAGGAGTAAGATTATTGAAGATT
The DNA here is from genome assembly GCA_963277665.1 of Viscum album. Lineage (NCBI taxonomy): Eukaryota > Viridiplantae > Streptophyta > Magnoliopsida > Santalales > Viscaceae > Viscum > Viscum album. The sequence continues at coordinate 1,007,180,141 of OY728166.1, read as the reverse complement.
TAAATGTAGATTATAAAAATGAATAGATAAACTTTTTATGTTGAACCTCAAGTTACCGGGGAGTTGGGTAGATAATTATTTTGAGACACTTGTAGGAGTTGTTACCTCATTGTTATGGGTTTAGCAAATGAGAAGAGCATGACAAGAATTTTTAGAAATGACTTACCACTAGGAGAGAATATTTCATTTTTTGTACTAACTTATGATTTGGTGAAAAAGATTTTATTTTTGAAAAATGATGAAATTGTTTTTGAATGTGAGATTTTGAAAAGGACATGGTTGTAGTATTTTGAAAATGGTTTGATTTTAGAAAACATGGTGGATTTTTTTCAAAATGGTCTAAAGAGGAAATGTATTAATTTAGGAAAGAGTTATTGTGATATGTGTGATATGGTACAATTTTAAATTTATAATACTTTAATTGTTAGATACTGAGACTTATGGAATTTTTTGTATTTATAGAAAATGGATCCTAATAGGCAATATAGAAACCAACCGAAAAAGAAGTTGAAAATGTGGTTGCACTTGAGAAACAAGTGAACCAAATGATTATTAGAATTATTTTACAATATTTTCAAGCTATAGATATAGGGAACTGAAGGGATGAACTAGTAAAAGAAGATCATTCCGTTCAATTATAGAAGTAGAATGCACCTATATTTTTGGGTGATTTAGAACCAGAGAAGGATGTGGTGTGGTTTAATAGAATGAATTGAATCTTCAATTTCCTAGGTACACTAGAATATTTGAAAGTCAAGTTAGTGACATATATGCTAGAAGATCTTGAAAACTACTGGTAGGATTTATTAGTTCATGCTAAATTAGAGAAAGGAATTTCATGAAACGATTTTAAAGAACTGTTCAACCAACAATTCTATCCTCACAAATTCAAGATTTATAGAATGATATAATTTTTCAGCTTAAATAAAGAGAATCTATTAGTGATAAAATATAAAGCTAAATTTATTAATTTAGTATTCTTTTCACCAGATGTTACTGCAAGTTAATACTTAAAGGAACATATTTTTTAATCAGGACTGTGGAAATAGATTCACTTAAAGACTGATGTTCTTTATATAACAGATTATAAGAAGATGGTCAATAGGGAGATAGTGGAAGAAAAGGACATATCAAAAGCTATGGGTAGAGAGATAATGTTGATACCTATAGGAAATTCTGGGAACTCTAATGCTGGGAAAAATAGAAAGAGGGAAACCTATTTCCAAGGTAGTGGGATAACTTAGAACCAGACAGTTGGATCGGTGGATCTTCCTCAAAAAACCAAAGGGTAACCCCAAATTTTTTCAATGTGGTTCATTAGAACATGTGAAGTGGTATTCTATGACACCACCTAGAGCATGCCACAATTACAATCATATAGATAATCATCAGTTCTAATGTCATAATGCTCTAAGGTTGGGTGTTTGGGACACATCTCATGTGTTGTAGATGTTGTATGATTCCAATGTATAAGGGAAAAACATCTCATCATAAGAACTAATCTAGTCATGGTAATTCTAGGAATACCATGAATCCTCAGCAAGGGAAATCCTATTAGGGAAATAAAGATCAAAGTGCAACGAGTAAGCAGTTATATGAAGCTGAGAAAATTATTGTGGATGATGAGTCTAGACCATAGATAGAGAGAGGTATGGTTATTTTGAATTCTACCCTTATAAAATCATTATTTTATATGGGTGAATCCCATTCATTTATTTCTTCTCATGTTGTTGATCTTCTGGCTTTAAATGTTGAGATGACTCCTTTTATTTTGAAACTTCAAACTTGTCTTGGCCAAAGAGAATGTAAAGCCTTTATGTGAAAAGAAAGTTCTATAATTATTGTTAGATGTAAATTGATATGGTATTTCTTTTTTTCTTGAGATGGTTGTATATTATGTAATCCTATGTATGGATTTTTTGACAATATTCAAGGCTCACATAGATTGTTATACCTGAATGGTAGGTTTTACAATTGATGATGGCGTCAAAAACCACTAAAGAGAATAAAGATATGTAAAGGAAGGTGAAACAAGATTGTTAAACCCAGTGGTTGGGAATATCTCATACCCATTGGCAGATTTGAACTTGGAATTAGTGGATGAAATCAAGAATAATGGTTTTACAGCACTTTTTGATCAGTTTTTGGATTTATTTTTGAAAATTTATCAAGGTTTCCACCCAAAAGAGAAGTGGAGTTCATGATTGATATCTTACTAGAGACTAATAATATTTATATTATGTCTTAATAGATAAAACCAATATAATTATGGTAATTGAAAGTGAAGTTGGAAGAGATAGAAAGAAAAGGGTTCATTCAGCCTAGAACATCTCCATGGGAAGTACTAGTCTTACTTGTAAAAAAGGAAAATGAAACTCTTCAGTTGTGTGTAGATTATGATATGATTAACCAAGTTACAATAAAGAATTCACATCCACTTACATGAATTGATGATCTATTTGATTAATTTAGGGGATCCCCTTGGTTCTATAAAATTGAATTATGATCAGGATATCACCAATTACAGGTTTGAAAAGAGGATATTCCAAAAACATATTTCAAGAATAGATATGGCCATTATGAGTATGTGGTTGTGCCTTCCGATCTTATGAATGAAACAACAGTCTCTATGAAATTGATGAATAATATATTTCAATAGTATATGTATTCTTTTGTGGAGGTGTTTTTAGATATCACATTGTTGTATTCAAGGAAAAGGGGTGAGTATAAGGAACACTTGGAGAGAGTGTTGGGAATTTTTTAGGATCATTATACACATACCAAATTATTAAAGTTCATTTTTAGATACAATAGGTATGTTTTCTAGGACATGTTATCTTCGAAATATGTGTTTCTATGGATCCAAAAAATATAGAGGTTTTTGTCTCTTGGAAACCGCTAAAGAACGACTTTCGGATAAACAATTTCATTAGAATAAATGGTTATTACTGATGTTTTGTTCATAATTTTTCAGGACTAGCATCACCAATGATATCTTTGACAATGAAAAAAGTTATATACCAATGTAATGATGAATACTACAAGTCTTTTAAAGAGTATAAATTTATCCTTATATTTGAATCGATCATCATATTTCTGGAATTAGGAAAGGGGTATGTGGTGCATTATGATGCTTCGTGTTAGGCCCAAAGGGGCTTAGAAGACCTGAGAGGGGGGAAGAATTAGGGTATATATATTCGGTCTAAAATCACTACCCCATTGGATCTTGACCACTTTATTACAAGGGTTGTTTTAATTTATCTTAAGAATTTATGATGATCTTATTCTTTTCTTCATTATCTAATGATGATGCACTAAAAGTAAAGCTGTAAAGTAAGAAAAAGGACACACATATATAAATTGGTTCACCCTTACTAGGATACATACAAGGAGAATACAATGACGATGTGCTAATTTATGAAATCCAATAAGGCTCAATACCAAAATGCATGGTTCAGGATAGATCACTTATATTCCTAGGATCACTATATTTATAATGTTTAGAGATATCTCACTGCTTCCCAAGGGTCAATCCCTCAATATTCATTTTGATGAATCCCTACTGGTGGAAATGATCACCTTCTTCCTCTTACATGGCTCACTTATCTAGAATGGATTCACACATAGTTTGTGCACATGTATGTCCCTTGATTATAAATAATGAATACATCCTCAAGTATATGTAGATAATCTGTTGATGTAATTTATGGGATGCTCCTTCATTTCTATGAAAACACCTAGATGCAACACTTAAAATTTCCAGAAAACTAGAAAATACTTCTCTTTATTTTAGAAACTACAATTACTTCATATTTGTTAGTATATTCAAGAGATTCCAAGTCTTCATTTAACTACCTTGAATTTAGTAGGGAATAAACTCCTTCTACAAGTAATGTCGAATAGATAAGATCCTCTATCTTATTCTTATCCTTCAGAATTCATATATAAAAATGGTACTGCTCATAGGTTAATGTAAGTGAATATATCCTTGTGCAAAACTCCAATGTGATACCACTAAATGAGACCCTAGCGCGTAACCCCTTGAATGAGATACTAGTGTATAGCCTTTCTCTAGATCCTAGAACGTACCCCTGCGTGAGTTCCTGACTCGTACCCTTGCACATGATCCTGGTACGAGACCTTGTTCATGCTTTGTGTGAGATCCTGGTGTAAGAATCTTATTAAATTTGTGCGAGATCCTGGTTCAAGACCCTCTTCCCACTTTGAATGAGATCCTAGTGTGAGTATCATGTCGATCTTTGTGCAATATACTAGTGTGAGACCACATTTGTGGTTTATGTTAGATCCTAGTGCGAGTCACCTTTCACACTTTGCACAAGATCCTGGTGTGAGACCCATTTTTCACTTTGCAAGAGACTTTTTTTAGATTATATATGATAATTATTCAACATAAATCACATATATTCCTTCATGAGATATCTCCATGAACCTTCTTCACGAGATCTCTCCATAAACCACCTTCTCGGAAATTTCTTCAGATAAATATTTTAAGAAAGACTTTTTCGATCTTTAAGGGTGTATTTGGAGGTATTTGTAGACATCTATACACAACCTTATCTCCAAAAATCATGGAAACCATCCATTAAAATGGAATCATGAACTCAATGAACCTACTACCATGAGATAAAAATTCAATATTGTGATGGTCAATCATGTTGTCTTCCAGTGCTTTGTGTGATCTATCATGAGATCCAAAGATAGTCATGAGCTCTATGTGTGATCCCATCACGATATCTAAATGCAACCATAAGTTATATGTAAGATCCCATCATGAGATCTAAAGATAATCATGCACTTCGCAAGATCTCAATGCAAGATCAGTTCGTACAATCTTGCTCTGGGAGACCAGATCAACATTCACGCTTCGTGATATTAGACATCTCTCCCTCACACAAGACCATACATTCATACTTTTCACGAGATCAAACAGATCATCCTTGTGTGATATTAGACATTCATGCTTTTCTTGAGATCAAATAGTTTGAACTTGTGCAATATTAGAAAATCACACATTTCAAGAGATCAAACAGTTCACCCTTGGGTGAGATCATACATTCATGCTTTTATAGAGATCAAACAATTATACCTTGCATGAGATCAACTATTTATTCTTTCTCAAGATCAACCATTTCAACCTTGCATGAGATCAAGCATTTCACGCTTACATGAGATCATATATCCATGTTAAATCTTCATTCCTTCTTGGATAACCAACCTTCGTCAACAACCTCAAGCCTTGTCAACAAGAACAATCAACCCAAAAGTACAATCATGAGGAATTATTTCCTAATAATACCCCCTTAGAGTTTGTGAAAACTCTTCACATTTTGATACCATGTTAAATATTCTTCCATATTCTACCAAACAATCACTTCTTATGATTCCAATAGTGATCATAGATTTACACAACAGACAATCTAAGCCCGCATGGGATGTTATCACCATGAGAAATAATTGTAGCATGAAAAGTTCATTAGTTAATCACTTCATTCCAAACCAAGTCAAATGATTTCATCATGAACCTCATATTTCAAGATATATAACCTTTGATCAAACATATCTAGAATATTTAGATTTAACCCCCTTACTTTATTGATCCCCTATCAGATTCCCCCATGTCTTGATTAAGACATTTTCTCCCCTTTTATAGCCACAATTTCTCCCCATTTGTTAATGAACCTGAAGGTAACTTCATTGTGATATATAATAGGTTAAATGAAAAAATTATATCATTATGGAAAAGCATATCAGACCTCATGGAGATGGGGTCGCACATCCAGAATTTTTCAAGTGTGGGGATTGTTCTGAAATCCAGAAGCCAGTTGATGATGTTCAAACTCTTCTTTAGGTAAGGCCTCTATTAGAATGTCTACAACCTATAGTTCTATAGGAACATACTCCAACTTCATAAGCCATTGATCCACCTTCTCCTGGATAAAATGATACTTGATTTAAACGTGCTTTATCCTTGAGTGACGGATTGGATTTTTTCTAATATTTGTAACACTTGAATTATTGTAATGGATTCTAATAAGAGACTTCACTTCAACTCCCATATCATCAAGCCACTGCTTCATTCACAATAACTGATTGCAAGTTTGAGTGGCTAAAATATATTCAGCTTCTATGGTGATTAATGAAATACAATCTTATTTCTTTCTTATCAAAGAAATACACAATCCACCAAGACATAATTCACCACTTGGAGTTGATTTTCTATCATATGCTGAATTGGACCAATATATATCTATATAGCCCAATAACTCTTGATGAGATTTTTAATTGTACAAGAAACCAAAATCCACCATCGCCTTGATATACCAAAGTATTATTTTTACTGAATGTAAGTGGATTTATTTGGGATTTATTTGATACTGTGCATCTTGGAATGTGAAAAAAAATGCCAGGTCTTGTTATTGTTAAGTACAACAGACCACAAAGGACTTTTCTTTATTACGTGACATTAAATTCATTGCCTTATTTATCCTGTGATAGTGTCATCTGAGCAGACACTGGAATTTCCATATCTTTGAATTATCCATTCCAAATATTTTCAAAACATACGAGGCATATTTAGATTGAGAAATGAATGTTACATTATTTACTTGTGTGACTAGCACCATTATCCTTTTATTACTATCATTGTTGAAATATATATTTTAATCAAATCCAATAAACTGAAAACCAATCTTCTTAAAAAATTGATTTAGTCTTGAATACCATGATCTTAGTGCTTGCTTCAACCCATATAGTGCCTTCTTTAGCTAAAAACCTCTATTCCCATATTCATGAATGAGAAAACCATATAACTGCTCAATATAAACTTCTTCTTCCATAACCCCATTTAGAAATGCTGACGTGACGTCCATTTGAAAAACTTTGAACCTTCTTTACAATACTATGGGAAACAATAATCTTATTTTCTATAGCCTCACTATAGGTGACAATTTTTCATCAACATCAATACCCTCTGTTTGGGAGTACTCTTTACACAGTAATCGTTCTTTGTTTCAAATCCCTATGTCATCTTCATTCATCTTATTGTGAAAGACCCACTTGGTCCCAATGACATTATTATTTTTTCTCTCAAAACAATGTCCCAAAAAACCTCCAACATTGGACTAATATAAATCATTAATACTATTTTTTTACCTAAATTCATATATTGAACTAATCTTCAGAGTGGGGAGACAATTTTTTTGGAAACACAGTTAATATTCTCTCATAGCTTCATGGTATCCTGAAAATAGTCAGCTAATACCATATATCTAGAACAAAATGTATAATCATGAAATATATAAATGTTTCTAATTATACCCCAATCGATCTTATTGATGTCATAAAACATAAACTATAATCCTTTCTATACCATTGAGACCTCTCATATTATTTGAAGATAGAATGCCACCCCTATTATATAAAACTATTCCTATGGTTAGGCCAAATGTTTAGACTTACGACCATTCTTCTTCCCCTACATAATTTATTTATATGTGAATGAAGGTTTGAGAAACATCTCCAGAGCAATAACATTTTACATGTGGGTGAATTTACCAATTATCAATGAACCATCAATAAAACTGCTAAGCCTACTGATTTGAAACACTTTGTAGAAAAAAATAGATAAAGTTAATAACATCATCACTATCCATTACACTAAATTAGTTCCATACATCTCAATAATCCATATACCATTAAATCCTTTCAATGAATTATTCTAGATTTCTTATTTAGGTCTAGTAACTAGTTTGAATCAGTTGACATTCTAGAGAACATCACATCACCACTTTTCATCTTTTGTCACAACTTCCCCTTGGATTGTATCTCCCATAAATACCTGAAACACTTGAACACTAGTTAATAACATTTTAACACATAGGGAGAGGGGTATATCTGGAATCCTCAAGAGGAGTATTGTAGTTGATCTTGATTGACCAAACCTTTAATACATTCTTACATAGAACTGTACTCTGTTTATGTTTGTTCCAATCTCCCAAATAACTTTAACTACTTTGTCCATATAACTAGACATTCTTTACCCAAATGATCAATATTATTCTTATATATAGATTCTTTAGGCTTGGTCTTTTCACAATGGGGAGTTTAAACCCACTAATACAAATTTTATTCTTTGATGCTCCACCAAAATTTCATTTTTCATGATTCTTTCTCTGAGAAGGAATTTCTACACTGATCATATAATCTTTCATATTAATTTATTGGAGGGATCTTTGTACTGACTTCACTTCGTTCCATGTGGCATGAAATGTGATTTTTTGAGACATTATTTATTCACTTTTATTTTATCAGTTATCCGAGTCACCACACTATTTATTACTGGTGGTGGGTCCTTCACTAAACATACATTCTTCTTACTCAAAACTAGAGTGGATTATCCCTTTTTCTTCTAGGTTTTTTCAAATTACTTACAAGAGATATATTGCGAGTATAACTGAGGAGCTAATTGATACACATTTTTTTGATCTCCTTGTGTTTCCCCTAAAGCTGTAAACCTATTTTTCAACTTAACATGTTGTTTTTCAATATAGAATTTTTCATTATGCCCCACTAGAGTTGGATATCTACTTTCAAGTTCCTTTTCCTTCCATACTTTCTTCTAGCTTCAACATATTTCCAAATTCTCATGATTAGAACATATAAAATACTGACCATTAAAAACAAACCTAATGTTATCATTTCTCATCTGAGATATTTATACATCTAGAGTTCTTCTTATTTTGAAATTGATCCTTCAGGCTTCTTGACACATACATATAGTGTGTCCCAGTCTTCCATAATGGTAGCATTTCACAGAAACTTTCACTACTGGAAATATAGTCTTTCCCAACGGTTCAGAACCGTTGGGAAAGGCTGCAGAACCGTTGGTATATGTTATACCAATGGTTATGAAAAACATAGGGAAGTAAGCTGTTGGTAAAGGTTTTTCCAATGGTTTACTGTGAACCGTTGGGATAGGGTGGGGAAAGCCTAACCTATCCCAATGGTTGTGCCAAACCGTTGGGAAATCCCAAAGATTCTCCTCTTTCGCAATGGTTTCTGAACCATTGGGAAAGGTTTTTTACCAACGGTTCAATGAATCGTTGGTAAAAAAAGAAACAGAGATGCTATGCCAATGGTTTGAAGCTGTTGGCATAGCCTATGTGGTGAAAATTGCACAACAGCCTGCAATTTTCATAGCATGTATGCAATTTTCACAGCAGGACTCATTTTGTGCATTCCCTCCCATTTTCAATCCAATTATTATACCTACAATAAACTAACACATACATATAAAATTATTATACCTGCAATAACCAACTAACACATACATATAGAGAACAAATTCATACACATTTAACATATAATGCATCATGGAACTATACGCATCCATAATTAAATTAGAATTCATAACATAATTATAAACATACATAATTCATTTAGAATTCAATTTAAAATTTAGATGAAAATTATATGTGGAATCCGGAATTTAATTCATAATTTGATCAGTTTTTTGTATACTATATATTTTTACCTGAAATGATGTCCATTTTAAACAAAATGCATACACCTGGAGTGATACCAGCCACACCATGCCTCAGATTTAGGTGAGGTTAACTTATACACATCACAAATGACCCATCGATCTTTTTCCTAAAGTATCAACATATTCCGAAAGCGTTTGCTCACTTTTCCGTATGCCAGTTTATGTTTTTCACTTAAAATGATGTCCTTTTGAAACAAAAGGCAGACACTTTGAGTGGTTCCGGCCACACCATGTCTCAGATTGAGGCGGGGTTGATTCATACACGTCAAATATGACCCATGGATCGTTCTCCTAAAGTTTCAACGGAAACTGAATGCGTTTGGTCGGTTTTCCGTATGTACTTAAAATGTTGTCCATTTTAAACGAAATAGAGAAACTTAGATTGATCTCGGCCACACCGTGACTTGGATTGAGCCCGGGTTGGCTCGTACAAGTCACATATGACCCATGGATCGTTGTGACAAATTATCAATAGATTCTGAATGCGTTTGGTCGGTTTTCCGTATGCCAGTTGTTCTTTTCACTTATAATCCTGTCCATTCTAAACAAAAGAGACACAGTTAGAGTGGTGTTGGCCACACCGAACCTCGGATTGAGGCGGGGTTGACTCGTACATGTCACATATGACCCATGGATCGTTGTGCTAAAGCATCTACACAATCCAAATGAGTTTGGTTGGTTTTCCGTATGCCAGTTGATGTTTTTCACTTAAAATGACGTCCTTTTGAAACAAAAGACAGACACTTTGAGTGGTGCCGGCCACACCACATATCATATTGAGGCGGGGTTGATTCGTACACATCACATATGACCCATGGATCGTTCTCCTAAAGTTTAAATGTAAACTGAATGCATTTGGCCATTTTTCCGTATGTACTTAAAATGTTGTCCATTTTAAACAAAAGGGAGCCACTTAGAGTGATCTCGGCCACACCGTGCCTCGAATTGAGCCCAGGTTGACTCTTACATGTCACATATGACCCATGGATCATTGAACTAAAGCATCAACACATTTCGAATGCGTTTGGTTGGTTTTTCGTATGTCAGTTGTTCTTTTCACTTATAATCATGTCCATTTTAAACAAAAGAGAGACACTGTGAATGGTGCCGGCCACACCGTGCTTCAGATTGAGGTGGGGTTGACTCATACATGTCAAATATGACCCATGGATCATTTTCCTAAAACATAAACACATTTCTAATGTGTTTGGTCAGTTTTTCGTATGCCAGTTGATCTTTTCACTTATAATCTTGTCCATTTTAAACAAAAGAGAGACACTATGAATGGTGTCAGCCACACCGTACCTCGGATTGAGGCATGGTTGACTCATACACGTCACATATGACCCATGGATCATTGTGCTAAAGTATAAACACAGTCAGAATCCGTTTGGTCGGTTTTCCGTATGTATTTAAAATGTTGTCCATTTTAAACAAAAGAGAGACACTTAGAGTGATTCCGGCCACACCATGCCTCAGATTAAAGCAAGGTTGACTCATACACGTCACATATGACCCATAGATCGTTGTCCTAAAACATTAACACATTTTGAATGCGTTTGGTCAGTTTTTTGTATGTTAGTTGTTCTTTCCACTTATAATCCTGTCCATTTTAAACAAAATATATACACAAGGAGTGATCCCACCACACCGCGCCTCTGATTGAGGTAGGGTTGACTCGCACATGTCATATATGACCAATGGATCATTGTGCTATGGTATCCACCTATTCTGAAAGCATTTGATTGGTTTTCCGTATGCCAGTTGATTTTTTCACTTAACATGACGTCCTTTTGAAACAAAAGACAGACACTTTGAGTGGTGTCGGCCACACCGTGTCTCCGATTGAGGTGGGGCTGATTCATACACATCACATATGACCCATGGATCATTCTCCTAAAGTTTCGATTGAAACCTAATGAGTTTGGTCAGTTTTCCATATTTACTTAAAATCTTGTCCATTTTAAACAAAAGAGAGACACTTAGAGTGATCCCGGCCACACCGTGACTCGGATTGAGCCCGGGATGGCTTATACAGGTCACATATGACCCATGAATAGTTTTACTAAAGCATAAACACATTTTGAATGCGTTTGGTCAGTTTTCCGTATGTCAGTTGTTCTTTTCACTTATAATCCTGTCCATTTTAAACAAAAGAGAGACACTATGAATGGTGTCAGCCACACCGTGCCTCAGATTGAGGCGGGGTTGACTTTTACATGTCACATATGACCCATGGATTGTTTTTCTAAAGTATCGACACAATACGAATGCGTTTAGTCAGTTTTCCATATGCCAGTTGATGTTTTTCACTTAAAATGATGTCCTTTTTAAATAAAAGACAGAAACTTTGAGTGGTGCCGACCACACCGCATCTCTGATTGAGGCGGGGTTGATTCGTACACATCAAATATGACCCATGGATAGTTCTCTTAAAGTCTCAATAGAAACCGAATTCATTTGGTTGGTTTTCCGTATGTACTTAAAATGTTGTCCATTTTAAACAAAAGAGAGCCACTTAGAGTGATCCCGGCCACAACGCGACTCGGATTGAGCCCAGGTTGGCTTGTACAGGTCACATATGACCCATGGATTGTTTTCCTAAAGCATCAACACATTTAGAATGCGTTTGGTCGGTTTTCTGTATGTCAGTTGTTCTTTTCACTTATAATTCTTTCCATTTTAATCAAAAGAGAGACACTATGAATGGTGTCAGCCACACAACACCTTGGATTGAGGCGGGATTGACTCTTACACATCACATATGACCCATGGATCGTTGTTCTAAAGTATCGACACAATCTGAAGGCGTTTAGTCGGTTTTCCGTATGCCAGTTGATGTTTTTCACTTAAAATGACGTCCTTTTGAAACAAAAGACAGACACGTTGAGTAGTGTCAGACACACTGCATCTCAGATTGAGGAGGGGTTGATTCGTACACGTCACATATGACCCATGGATCATTCTCCTAAAGTTTGAATGGAAACCGAATGCGTTTGGTCAGTTTTCCATATGTACTTAAAATGTTTTCCATTTTAAACAAAACGGAGACACTTAGAGTGATCCCGGCCACACCGTGCCTCCAATTAAGGCGGGGTTGACTCGTACATGTCACATATGACCCATGGATCGTTTTCCTAAATCATTAATACATTTAGAATGCATTTGGTCAGTTTTCCGTATGCCAGTTGTTCTTTTCACTTATAATCATGTCCATTTTAAACAAAAGAGACACAGTTAGAGTGGTGTTGGCCACACCGCATCTCGTATTGAGGCGGGGTTGAATTGTACACATCAAATATGACCCATGTATTGTTGGGCTAAAGTATCGACACAATCCGAATGTGTTTGGTCGGTTTTCCGTATGTACTTAAAAATGTTGTCCATTTTAAACAAAAGATAGCCACTAAGAGTGATCCCGACCACACTGTTCCTCGGATTAAGGCGGGGTTGACTCTTACACGTCACGTATGACCCATGGATAGTTGTGATAAAGCATCAAAAGAATACGAATGCGTTTGGTCAGTTTTTTGTATGTTAGTTTTTCTTTTCACATATAATCCTATCCATTTTAAACAAAAGAGAGACACTGTGAATGGTGTCGGCCACACCGTACCTCAGATTGAGGCGGTGTTGACTCGTACATGTCACATATGACCCATGGATCATTGTGATAAAGTATTGACACAATAAAAATGCGTTTGGTCAGTGTTCTGTATTCCAATTGATGTTTTTCACTTAAAATGACGTCCTATTGAAACAAAAGATAGACACTTTGAGTGGTTCCGGCCACACCGCATCTCAGATTGAGGCAGGGTTGATTTGTACACGTCACGTATGACCCATGGATCATTGTTCTAAAGTATCAACACAATCAGAATCCGTTTGGTCAGTTTTCTGTATGTACTTAAAATGTTGTCCATTTTAAACAAAAGAGAGTCACTTAGAGTGATCCGAGCCACACCTTGCATCAGATTGAGGCAGGGTTGACTCGTACACATCACATATGACCCATGGATTGTTGTGATAAATTATCAATAGAATCCAAATGCGTTTGGTCGGTTTTTCGTATGTCATTTGTTCTTTTAACTTATAATCCTGTCCATTTTAAACAAAAGAGAGACACTGTGAATTTTGTCGGCCACACCGCACCTCGGATTGAGGCGGGGTTGACTCGTACACGTCATATATGACCCATGGATCGTTGTGATAAATTATCGACACAATCCGAATGCATTTGGTCGGTTTTTTGTATGTCAGTTGATGTTTTTCACTTAAAATGACATCCTTTTGAAACAAAAGATAGACACTTTGAGTGGTTCCGACCACACCGCATCTCCGATTGAGGAGGGGTTGATTCATACACATCACATATGCCCCATGGATCGTTCTCCTAATGTTTCAATGGAAACTAAATGCATTTGGTCAGTTTTATGTATGTACTTAAAATGTTGTCCATTTTTAACAAAGGGGAGCCACTTAGACTGATCCCGACCACACCGTGCCTCGGATTGAGCCCGAGTTGGCTCGTACACATCACATATGACCATGGATCATTGTGATAAATTATCAACAGAATCCTAATGCGTTTGGTTGGTTTTCTGTATGCCAGTTGTTCTTTTCACTTATAATCCTGTCCATTTTAAACAAAAGAGACACAATTAGAGTGGTATGTTAGTTGTTTATTCACATTATTCAAATATACTATTTGACTATGGGTCTTTAAATTAATTTATTTATGAAAAATTTACATTTAAAATTAGAATATCATAAAATTAATAGAAGATAAAACTTTTACTAAAAATCCTTCTGGAAGTATTAAGGTAAACATGATTTATGAGAATCCTCATGTGTCTATTAGTGGAATGCTATTTACTTAAAATCTTGTGGACAGTCATATAGAATATTTTTATATCATTCTTAGTATGGAATAGATTTTAGTTTATCATGGTATGAAACATTTAAGAGCTAACAATGTCATGGCCAATGAATACATCCCTTTTATACCATACCAAGAATCTATGATATTGATTAGATGTGTAAATGTGATTTACATTGATGATCATTATGAAAATTAATTAAATATATATTATAGATTTTCTAGTAGTAAATGAAATCAAGGAGGGTGGGGGGGCTGTCCAGGGGGGGTTTTCCGGGGGGTTGTCCGGTGGGTGTCCGGGGGTCCGTCCGGGGACCAAGGAGGGTGGTGGTGGTGGTGGTGGGGGGGGGGGGGTGCGAGGGGGATGTCTAGGGGGGGTGGCTATCTGGTGGGTGTCTGGGAGGATGTACGGGGACCAAGGAGGGTGGTGGGGGGGGGGGGGGTTGTGTGGGGGCTGTCCGGGGGGTGTTCGGGGGGTTGTCTGGGGTCCAAGGAGGAGGGTGGGGGGGGGGCTGTTCGGGGGGCTGTCTGGGGGGCTGTCCGGGGGCTGTCCGGGGTCCAGGGAGGAGGGTGGGGGGGGGACTGTCCAGGGGGATATCCGGGGGGCTGTCTGGGGGGCTGTTCGGGGGGCTGTCTGGGGGGTTGTTCGGGGGGCTGTCCGTGGACCAAGGAGGATGGTGGGGGGGGGGGGGCTGTCCGGGGGGCTATCCGGAGGGCTGTCTAGGGTCCAAGGAGGATGGTGGGGGGGGGGGGGGGGGGGTTGTCCAAGGTCCAAGAAGGAGGGGGGTTCCCAAACACACAACCACTAAAAGACAACAACATCTATAAAAACATATAATATATAAAAATAACTCAACTCCAATACTACACTATGAGACTCGATAAAACCAATATCTAGAATAGATTAAATATCAAATCTCAGTAATATTATTAAAAAATGTAATGGATCAATTTGTCCCACATCACCATCACCATCATCACCATCATCATCACCCTCGTACTCATCCCCATCATCGTACTCGCCCTCCTCAGCACCCTCCTCCTCACCCTCACCCTCGCCACCCGCCTCACTCTCCTCCTCTCTCTCCACTTCCACATCAGACTCCTCGCCATCATCATCATCAAGCTGGAAATCATCCTGAACACCACTAAAATTGCCACCTGTTGCACTATATATAGAACGTATCGACGACATATATTCATCAAAAGCTGGGCTGGCTTCTGCTGGAAGTGTTGGACGTAGAACTTCAATAAATTTCATAAACGCACTGTTTGCCCTAGAAGACTGTTCTACTGTCTCTGTGGCCCTTTTCTCAGCCTGTTCAGCCTGTACCCTAACTTGCTACAGCTCAGTGGAACTACATCTCGTACCTGAGGAGGGCCAATACCTAGTCAGGGCTATCCTAGGTCAGCAGCGTACTCTGCCAGGATGCTCCTCTCCCAACACCTGATGTAAGTGATCTGTTGGCCCAAAATTGTATGGTTCTTGGGCATCGAGGGCCTCTAAATCAGTCTGTTACAAATATAAATATATCATTAAGTTACAAAATAGATATTAAAATATAAATTCAACAGATTAAAACTTATAATATGCTGCTGAGTCGCTTCGTTGACGACACTTCCATCCTTTTTCCGTCTACTCGAGAAAAACAGTTTTGCTCCAGGCACACGTCCTTCAATATTTTGTATTTTCTTCTACAATAACATTGAAAAATAATGTTATATGAAAAATTTATAAAACTATTAAATAATTGAGGAAACAAAATAAAGTGTAATTCGTAAAGAAAACTTATAAACAATTGTCATAACTGCTTCCTCTCATGATCAGGCATCGTAGTGCGTCCCAGTGTGTGGAGGTATTTTTTTGCATCAATGTTATTTTTATTTTTTTCAAATGATTCCTAAATAAAATTCAAAAATTAAATAGATAGTATTAATGAAAAATATGAATGTTATTATTTAAATACCTCAAATGTAATTAATACCTTAAACTGGGTACTCGTCCAATGAGTAATCATCTGACGATACTTTTCTATAAGACAATCATCCAGCACTGGTACCGCCTCTAACTCAGTTCCAACTCTATCAACCCAGCCAATATACAACTCATGCTTGTAGGCTCTCCAAATCTCACCTAAATCCTTTAGACCTTTCGGTCGTGCACCCTCACCATCGGGAAAATTAAATCGAAGCTGGCATCAAAATATTAATTCATATAAATAAAAAAATAATTCATGGCATTAAATAGAACATATTTTTTTACCCATATATCTGCCCAAGATCTATCATTGACCTCATGTGGCAAATGTCTCCATGATAGCGGGCTGAAAAGAATGATGTCAGAGTATTTGGCAAGCATCGCCAAAAAACTCCGACATTTCTGCCCTATTTTCTCAACCATTTGGTTGTCTTCATTATAATCCACCATAACCTGTGTGCGGCGGTTTCACCCTGAACGCATGCGTGTACGCCCCCGCCCACGCCTCCTGTTAGTAGATATATCTGTCCTGAAAGAAAAACAAATATTTTATCAAAACATGTTATAATGAAAATAAATATTTCTATAAATTTTTTTAGGGTTATATAAATATACCTGTGCTGGTCTGATCGTTGAGCGTCGCTGGATCCACAAAAACTGATGGAACACCCTATGGTAGAACAGGAGTCGAAGATGATGGAATATAGAAGCTCGGAGAGACAGAAGTAGAAGGAAAAGAAGATGTGATAGCTGTCTGACTGGATTCTAACTGGGGAGTGAGAATTATCATGGGATGTGAAAATGATGGGCCAGAAGATGCATAAGGTAGATAAAACATGGGAGGCCTAAATATCCCGTGTGTCCCTAACGACACACCGGGATCCGAATGTGGGCAGGATGACATGTCAGTGGGAGGGGCAGGGTCTAGTCAGGTATGCGCAGCTGCTCGTCCACCTCTGGTACGAACCCTCCTCGTACCACTAGCTTGAGTACTAGGACCAGTACTAGGCTCCTCATCAAATAAGTGTCGACGTATAGGTGGATCCTACAAAAATGTTTACAAAAAAATTAATCACATGACATTATATATTTTTTAAATATATCAATTTGAAATAAAGTACTCACTACATGCACTAATGATGGAATTCACAACTACATCATTCGATGATTGTTCTCTATCATTTTTTCCTTTGTATCTCTTCAATTGGCTTCATTTCCTGCTTTTGAAAAAAATATGTAATTAATTAGAAAAAGGAAACTAATGTGTAACCCAAAAAACTAAATATATGAGGGAATATAGTTCAATTACAAATTAGAATAGCTTCAATGGATTTAATAAATCATACAAGTTGTAATGTTCACCAAGTTAGAAATATTGTTTGACTAGGTTTGAATACAGTTCAATTCCAAATTAGAAAATGAAATTCAAATAAAACTTCAACCAATAAACATTGAAAATTCACATAACGGTCAAGTTAGCTAAAAAATATTTGTGATAAATTCTAAATCAATTTGATTATTACCAACCTTAACAACCCAACTCGAGGTAAACCAAAAGAATTGAGAACATGGATGAATGATTCTATATATTTTCAACCACAACTTCAAGTTCACAATCAAATCTGACAATTGAGCTATTAGAGTCATCAAAAGAAATAAATGGATTGGTTCCAATGGAACTAGGGACAGTGTCAATTCCATCATCACCATCATAAAAAATATGTCTTGGAATTACTTCAACTATGACACCAAATTTAGGTCAAAGTTGGTCTTTGACATAAAAAACCTGTTTATCCATTGATGCCAACACATATGGTTCTTCAGTAGCAAGAGTGCGAGTCATATTAATTACTCGAAATCAACAATCGTCAATAAATGTTCCATGTCTCATCATCTAATCAAACTAATGACATTTCATCATTGTGACTCGTCCATGATAGTAATAATCCAATATTATTATTTTCTAAACAACTCCATAATAACACACATTTTCAAATCGCGGTCTACTATCTGATGCACTGGCATAACAATCTGTTGTGCCAGTAACCATAACACCATCATGTTGTGTTCTCATGTTCATTGCTCATTCAGTGACAATAAATTTGTACCCATTGATAACAATTGATTTAGAGTCACGAACCACGGTATTAGGACCAAAAGCCAAAGCTCTTATTTTCTCAGAGACAGAGTTAGTAGACAAACTCAATACCTGCAATATAAATGACTATTAAACTTAATTAAATATTGATATAATTATTTTAAACATTAATATTTTTACCTTCAATTTTAACCAAGCAGAAAACTCTTTGCTATGCAAAGTCTCTCTCCTTCTCAAAGATAAAGAATGATGTTTCCTATTTATCATTGTTTTATGTTCCCTATAGATAAAAAATATGAATAGTTTAATAGATATATATGTAAGATATACATAATAAATTTAGTTACCTGATATAGTCATTGAACAAATCACAGTTGAACAAAACTGTGCGATGTGCCATCTCCCGCTCTTCATGGATTAATGTCTTCAATGTATATGATCCAGGAATTCCTCCTGTTTGAGGAAGTGATGGAAAAATGGGTTCAATTTGCTCATACTGTTCTCCTTCATTTCTCATTGGTCTGTTCAATCTTGTAGTAAGATCAGACAAATACATCGAGTGGAAATCCATACATTCTTGATCCAGGTAACCGTTCATGATAGAACATTCGGGATGATTTCTGTTTCAGATATAAGACTTTAATGTGAACATATTTCTTTCAATTGGATACATCCAACGAAATGAAACAGGTCCTCCGAGAAGTATTTCAGTGGGAATATGGATAGTCAGATGCACCATGCATGTGAAAAATGATGGAGGAAATATTTTCTATAGCATCCCATCATTTTATAACATAACTTTCATTTCATTACACGGAACTAAGGATCGTTAAGGTTTAGTGTTTTGGAAACAAGGAACATAATACATGAAAAAAAACATAAAACATTCTTATTAAACACTTGAAAGGATTCTCCTTTAGTTCATCCTAGGTTCATTACTGCATCTCATAACCTGGGGACATACATCAAAAGAAAGGGTGAGCAGAAGGCCCAGTAAGGGAAACAAGAGAAACATTTTACATGTGAACTTGACATACTTCAATAAGGACATGAAAATAACTTTAAGGCATGGGAAATAAATAATGGGATACATCATAATAAAAATAACATTTTTCATAACTTGAAGATGTGGCTGCAACATTTAATATTGACAATCGTTTCGTTTCACCAAGGTCCATCCCCAAGGTGTCGTTAAAAATTACCAAGGTTATTCCCCAAGGCGTCGTTAAAATGGTCATCTCTAGAGATTAAGTCTTTACCCAATGCATTGGAGCGCTATCAGGGAGCACCCTTAAATTTGACTTTATTATCATGTGAGCCACATATATCATCATCAAAAATTTCATAAATAACCCATATAGCATAAAATAAATGGGTTTCATTTCATAATCATAACGTTTTAAAAACTGCTTTAAAGACATGATCTTTACGTTACTTTAAACCCACAGAAAGGGAAAGTGGGTATCATGTATGTAAATCCCAGAATTTAAAATAGAACATTTTGATATATATGTGAATACCCCTGTGGAAATAAGAGCTTTTAGTATTCACTTTATAACATAAAATAACTTTGAGAAAAGAGAGGCATTTTGAGACGAAAATTCTGCAGCATAACGGCTATGTTACAAGGTTTTAGAAAACTTTGAAAAGAGAGGGAACATGGGTCGAACAATCATAATTGACCCATAAAACAGTAGAGGGACATAATAAGAAGGATATATGGACATGGTGATTCAATTTCAAGGACATACCATTTGAAATGAAAAACGTGGAAGGAAGACAAAAATTTGATTTCTCTTATGAAAATTCGGCAGCTTAACGGCGTCACTTAAACTTCAAGAAAAATGAATTGAACCGATCAAATAGGGTCTCTAATCATATGATCTTAAGAGATCATTATGATAGATATAGAGATCATACCCCAACATAATAAAAAGGAACTTGAAATATTTGACATGAAAATCGAACTTGAAAAATGAGAAGGGTGAAAGAATCACTTAAAAATTCGGCAGCCTAATGGCGTCACTTAAACTTTCATAAAACAAAATGATGAGAGTAAGAGGGGATCTATCATCATATAAATATGAAAGTTAATTTAGAGGAATATAAAATAACATCCTCTCACATAATAACATGGAGCATAAAAGGAATGACATAAAAGAGATTACATGAAAAGAAAGAGAGAGGTCGGATCCCTTACCTTAAAATGTGACTCTTGAAACTCAAAGTTTTGGACCTTGAGGGATTGGGGGCACCTTGGGAGGACTCCTTGAGAGGTAAGGAGACCATAACTTCGTTGGGGGAGAGTTGTGAGTGAAAACTAAATGAGGAAAGGGTGGATATTTATAGGGAAAGTGAGGGGACAAGGCATTAATGGCCAAGGGACACCTCATTAGTGGTTTTGGCAAAACCATGGGCTTGTCCATGGTATTTTCCCATGGTATTGGCCACTTGGGACACCTCATACCTCATATTACTATTCATAAGTCGACCATATTGATTACATACTTAATACATCATTTAATGATGTCAATAAACACCTGTAACTTAAAAACTATACTTTCACTATTCATTGAAAATTCAACTTTCTCAGAAAAATCCCCAAAAATTACCTTAACATAATATCGATGCTCTGAGTTCAAAAATAAAGTCCTTTTTATAAAAATAATTTTCTAATTATTTTTAATTAAATTTTTAATTAAAAAACACTATTCATCTGAAAAAACTAATACTTGACTAATAATTTATGAAACCCTTATTTACCCATTTTATTGAATCACATTACTTAATCTAGGTGTCTAAATTATATTAAAACTTTCTTTGAGTGAAATTACTAATCCATTTGGTCACATTACTAATCCTAAGCGTAAAATCACTATTCATAATTTACTATTCATCAAAAATTAAGTTGATCTTATTAGACTCCAAATTCCTTACTGAACACTTTTGTAGAAGACCATTTTTTGAAAATCATTACACATCATTAATTATTTAGGGTTTACATAAATGTTTTAAAATATCCCTTTTTCAAAAATTCATCAATAAAATATATCCTAAAATTATCCGGACAAAAGAAAATCCACAAACATCACTAAAGGAAGAGATCTCAATTTATTCACCCGAAAGGATTACACAAGGAAGCTAGGGTCTCGTCACATAGCCCCTTATAACACCGGCATAAGACCTAAGTGTAAGGTGTGCTATGGTGAGAGAATCTGAGGGAGGCTCAGATAACATTGCCCTAGTAGTAATCTCTACTAACTTGAACTTCTCCTGTAGGCGTTTCTGCTCAAGCTTGACACGCTGGAGTTTGGCTTGGGCTTGGTCCAAAGAGAAGCCCACAGATGCTACCTCCTTCCCAAGCTCTGATAAGTGGGATTCATAAGGGTCGAGTCTACTGGATGAAGCCATCGACCCCTCTTTCTACATTAACCATTAACATCTTATTAAATCATTAAGAGTAAGTTAATATACTAGTCAAAAATATTGGGTCGTTACATTTTCTCCAACTCACACAAAATTAATGGGGCATCTGTCAACTTTTTTTGCAAGAAAGACTTGGAAAACTTCTTAGCACAAAGATCTCTAAACAAATGGCACAACCAAATAACAACCACCCTTACATTATTGGACAGAAGATGACAGATTTCTATTGGAAGCAACTCATGCAGTAGAATGTGATAATCATGAGTCTTCAAAGATTTTAGCTTCAACTCTCTTCTGTTGACCTGTTTAGATATGTTGCTTGAATAGCCATCAGGAACACTAATAATCTCTAATACTTCCAGAAATTGTTTTTTTTTTCTCTAGGTGTCATCACATAAGAATCACATGGAAGTTGCTATTTATTTTTACTGATACGAACATGATGCAATTCTGGTCTGATGCCCAAATCCACCAAGTCACGCCGAGATCGTAAATCATCTTTTGTCTTCCCCTTGACATTTAGAAGAACCGAAAGCAACATTTTTCATATATTATTTTCGATATGCATTACGTATAACCAATGACGTAACAAATTGGTTGACCAATAAGGCAAATCAAAAAAAGATACTCCTCTTCCTCCAATTGTAACAGGTTTCAGTGGAAAAATTATTTCTCTTTCCAGATTTCATTTGACCCTTCCCGAATGAAAAACTGAAATCTTTCAATTCATTAAGCAGGTCAGTTCCAGACATACACTGAGGTGGATCATCGGTATCTATGGTATTATCAAATCTTCGATGATTCATTCTATATGGATGATCTTTTGGAAAGAATCGTCGATGTCCCATAAAACTGAAACTACAACAATGTTTCAGTCTTTTGGATCGTGTATTCTTCATATAAACTGGCCATGATAGTTTTCCCTTTGTACTCCATCCAGACATCATTTCATAAGCCATAAAATCATTGATTGTCCACATAAGAGCAACACACATATGAAATATTTCTTTCAAACATGCATCGTATGTGCGCACACCCACATCCCAAAGAAGTTTCAACTCTTTTATTAAAGGTTGCATGTATACATCAATATCAATGCTAGGATCAGAAGGACCAGATATGAGTATACTCATAAAATTGAAAGGTTTTTTCATACACAACCATAGGGGAAGATTATAAATGTGTATAAAAACTGGCCATGTGCTGTGTGAAGTAAGCATCTGCCCAAATAGATTAAAACTGTCGCATGAAAGACCCAACCTCACATTACACACGTCAGCTGCAAAATCAGGATGTCGAGCATCAAATCTCTGCCATGCAAATCCATCTGCAGGATGCACCAACTCATCATTAGTCTTCTTTCTCTCGGTATCATGCCATCTCATTTTTATTAATATTTCATCAGACATAAAAATATTCTGGAGTCTGGGGATCAATGGAAAGTGCCACATTACTTTCTGTGGAACGTGGGATGGTGTTCCATCAGATTTTGACTTCCAGCGGGATGTGACACATTTTATACAATCATTTCGTTCAGCGGTTTCCTCCCAGAATAAACTGCAATCTTTCGGACAAGCATGACTTTTTTTCTTGAAAATCCAAGTTCCTCAACTAACTTCCATGCCAAATAGTGGTTTGAGGGAATATCTGCATCATCTAGAAGTAAATCCTTCAAGAGGGTAAGAATGTAATCAATTTCTGTATTAGAAATCCCATACATAGTTTTCCCATGAAACAATCTGATTAAAAATTCCAGCTTTTTCATTTTATCACATTGTCGATATACTGGAGTCATGGCAGCATCATTCAATTTTTTCACCCTATCAATATCATAATTTTCAATAGATGCATCAGCTGTTCTCATATCGAAGTCTTCTTGAGTCGAAATCCTTTCTTTTTCATGATGAAGAATAAACGGAAACCGATCATCTAACAAATTCTCCATTCCAGTCCTTTCATTTCGATCATCACCAATTTGAGATTTCATTTTCTCCCCATTGTGATACCACACAAAGTAGTTTGCTTGAAAACCATTTTTGGTTATGTAGTAGCTGACTTTTTCAAGGCTCAACCAAGGTCTACCAACACAATTGGAACATGGGAAGTGTATGCGACCACTATCTGAAGCATTGTGAAATGAAAAATCTATTAAGCTCTCCAAATTTTTTTGAAAATCGCTTGAGATCCGATCGGTTTCATACATCCAACTTCTTTCCATTCTGTAAAAAGAATTTATATAAGTCATTTTGTCATAAAAAATTCAATAGGATTGAACTTTAATAGAAAATACATTTATGTAAACGATAAAGGAAGAAGTTTCTAGTCGATGTAGTAAACTATTAAAATAATGTAAAGAACAAGTACTCATAAATTAAATTAAAATTTATTTATATTCATTTTCATTAGGTCTATAAGAGGCACATGCCTCATGTCCCATCATGTGTTATAGGCATCCCAAATCATTCACTCATGTTCAATAACTCATTATTGACACCTCTATGGCCATACCTTTCATTACCCAATTACTTCCCCAAGTCAAGCGCACCCCATGGGTGAATAAATTTTTGGCTTCTACACTAATAGGTTGTTCATGGACTGTAAAAAGATTTAATTTCATTAAGTATAGAGAAAAACATTTATTTTTAAATTTGATATTCTTAATAAAGTTTGTCAATGATAACAACATTACTGAATTAAACTTGTGACTTATCTAACATTTTTATGGCTGTCTACACATGCCAGAATGGGTAGTGAAAAGAACCCCACCCTCATAAAAGTGAGTATTGGCCAAGAAGGACACATAATATACAACGTACAATGAGAACCATATTTAGTTGACCCTAAAGTTATATTAGTACAGTCATCTTGGGAGAAATGGAATATATGATCCTGGTTAACTAATGAATTCAAAAGCTTGTATTCCATATGTTGGACACTATCTAAGGTAATAAATCATGTGAGGATGGGTTTACATCATTCAATTTCTTACATGCTAGTGATAATTAAGGATTAAATTAATGACTTGAGTTCACTGATACCATTTCAATCATTATACACACCATGTGAACCCTTATACACACCATATGAACCCTTATACCATATCGTCATTATTACAACCATTAATAACAACTTATTAAATAACATCACTTGTTAAAGATAATCAAATTGAACATAAATCAATAATAATATTGGATATATCAAGTAAAATGAATTCATACTATCTTACATCCTAAATGACCACCCACAACCATGATTAATGACCACAAAGCTCCCCTTTCGGCCAAATCAAAAGTGAAAACAAAAATACATAGTTGTAGAAAACAACTTCATTTGTGTGAAGAATAATAATCTCATGGTCCTCATGATATTTGAACTACGTAGTCATGATTTTTGAGATGAACTTGTATCCATGAAACCATATGAGAAACATGATTCAATACATGCATTTTTCTGATTTTCCCAAGCATTTTGAGGAACCCAAAATTTGTGAAAATGGTCATTGTGTATTAAAAAGGTGATTGAATAACACATGTATGATTTCGAAGGCAGAATGATTAATGGTTATATTAGAAAAACTAATATTCACTAATATTGAGAATTTTACATTCTGTGAATTAGTTTCATGAAGAAGGAAGAAGTACTAATTAGGGACCACATACTATTTGGAAAAGTTCAAGAAGATACTCCATATGTTCTATTGTGCAAAGGATAAGTGAACAATGTTCCATTTTATATATATATATAGATTTTGATAGAAACATGATACATACTTGTTATGTAATACACATAGTGTACAAAAATTAAAATGAAAAAGATCTTCATGTTTGGCATGATCTTAATGAAAGGAGTGATTTTCATGAAATAATATTATTAAATATTACAAACAATTTATTATTAGTTCATATATATGAATCTAAAATATTTTAAGCATTGAGATTAAAAAAACTATGAATCTTCAAAATTAAAACACAATAAAGAGACACCATGCCCTTATAAATGTAAATGTGTAATGAAAACATTAATTGGACATGCACCGATATAGGGATTAGAGTACACAATTCGTGGAACAATTATAAAATTTTACAAAAACCCTAAAAATTGGGAATAATAAAATCGTTGAGAATAGAAGGATATGCTTGATAAGAGGTGGAACTATATCCTTGATAAAATATGGAAGGAGTCTAACCTGGTAGTTACTGATCCGATGGAAGAGGTGGGGATTCAGAAGTGCTTCTGCCAAGGAATTGCTTCTGGAGACCAGCAGAAGGGTTCTGGAATCGTGGGGAGGCCGCTGCCTGCATTTGGAGAATTTGGGGCTTTTTTTCCAAATGTTTTTTAAAAACCGTTGGGAAAACTAAATTTTCCCCATCCTAAAACCTTTTGGAAAAGTCACTTGTTCAAGATCTTTACCAACGGTTTATGAAAACCATTGGTAAAGATAACATATACCAACAGTTCTTTGAACCGTTGGTATACAAGTGTTGGGAAAAGTCCTCTTTCCAATTGTGTTTATTCTAAGAGGCTTCTCTTTTAGTTTTCTCAAGTAAATTCTACTTATTCTCAACTTTAGAAATATTTATATCTTCAAAGAATGAAATATATTCCAAATCCTCTGAAAAAAAACTTGTTGTATGACCATGCATCCCACAGAAATAGAACATATTGTCATGAATTCCTATAAAAACCCTTTTTGATCTATTTCTTGAAACTAAATTTTTTCCATCTTTCTAGAACTATTCAAAAATCTTTTCCTCTCATGCATGGGAGAGGTTTCATCATATCCAATACCATATTTTCCTAAACTACATGTCCTTTGGGAAGAGACTATCATTTATCATTTTCCCTCTAAAATAACATATTTTCTTTTCATTTCACTACCACCTTTCATAGGATAATCAAATAATAAATTCAAATATTCCTTCAATTTGGGATTCCCTTTGGCATTATATTTATTCTATTTATTCTTCAACAATTTTAACTAATCACAAAATAGTTGAATATTATTTTCCAATAATTAAAGTTGATCATTAAATTCTCTCTTGATATTCCTCTCATCTTCTAATTATTGGGAGATCTTATCAACCATGTAAAATTACAATTTTTTTTAAATTTGTCTGAAAAATAGGATCATTACAACATGCATTTTCCTATTTTAGATTTTGGTTATCCCAAACCAGTTTATATAGGTTTGTAGAAAGATCATAATTTCTTGGCTTCCAGATTCTAAATTTCTTCCGAGTTTAGTTTCATTTCCTTGTCATCAGCTTCAATTTTTTCTATTTTGGTAGACATGTTTTTCAGTTATTCATATTGGGAATAATTCTTCTACCTTAGATCAGTAGACACATAAATAAGACTTTTATTTAAACATTTTAGATTGTTAAACTCAATTTAAAGTACTCGGATCTGAATATCTTGAGTCTTATTTTCCTCTTTTTAATTTATGATCCAACTCCTTTTTTCATATCGACAATATCCACTACTATCCTTATTGGAATTTATTCATCATCAGTAGTTACAAAATCACTTAGAATTTTAGGTTCTTAATTAATTACTATAATATCTTTAAATAGAGAAATATTTTCACAATATAATAAATTTTTGGCTTACTTTAACCAAATCAAACTATTTCCATAGATACACCCACACTGAGAAATTCCACCAGAATTCTGCTTCTTATTTGATTTTCCCCCTGTCTATTGTACAATGAGATAAGGGAAAAATAAAACAACAATTTTAAAAATAGACTAAAACAAATTAGCGAAAACAAATCTGATAAAAGAAACGAATTCCATGATACCAATTGTTAGGCCTAAATGGGGATTATATACCCTGATAAGGGGGACGAGGGGTGAATTAGGGTATGAATATTCATTCTAAAATTCTTCATGCCTCATTGGATATTGACCTCTTTATTATTAGGGCTAGTTTATTTTATCTTAGGTTTTTATACTTATATTATTATTTCCTTATTTATTTTATGATGACACACTTAAAGTAAATCAGGAAAGAAAGCCCAAGGAAACAATGATTTTACTTGGTTCACCCTCACTGGGATATATCCAAGGAGCATACAATGACAATGTGTTGATATACCAAATCCACTAAGGATCACTTCTAAAATGAAATTTTTGGGCTAGATCACTTATATTCCTAGGATCACTACCTTTATAATGTTTGTAGACAACTCACTACTTCCCAAGGGTTACTCCATTAATATCTCTTTTGATGGATCACTACTGATGGAAAGGATCACCTTCTTCCTCTTAATTTTCTCACTTCTCTAGAAGGGATTCAACCACAATTTATGGAAATGTAGGTCCCATCATTATACAAAATGAACACATCCTCAAATTTATAGAGATTATTTATTTAAGTTCTTTATAGTATGCTCCTTCACTTTTGTGAAAACACCTAGGTGCAACACTTCCACTTTACAGACAAATATAACATACTTCTATTTACTATAGAAATAAAAATTACCACCTATTTGGAATGATCATCATGAGATTCCAAGTATTCCTTCACTGCCTTAAATTTAGAAGTGAATTAACTTCTTTATGCAAGTATTTTCAAATGATGTAGATCCTCTATCTTCTTATTCTCCTTCATAATTTAGACATGATAATTGTACTTCTCAAAGGGTAATATAGGAACGTATCTCCTTGTGCATGACTCCAATGTGACACCCCTATATGAGACCCTAGCGTGTAACCCCTTGTGAGTGATCTTTTCGTATACCCTTGCATGATATCCTATCATGTACCCCTGTGCAAGATCCTAGCACATGATCTTGGTGCAAGACCCTATTCTTACTTTACACAAGATCTTGGTGTGATACCCCTTTCACGCTTGGCTCGAGATCATGACGTGATACCCTGTTCACGCTTTGTGTGAGATCCCGATGTGAGTCCCCTTTCGTGCTATGCTCAATATCTTAGTGTAAGACTAGTTTAATGATTTGAATGAGATCCTAGTGCGCATCCCCTTTTGTACTTTGAACAAGATCCTAGTGCCAGAACACTTTAGCACTTTGTATAAGACTTTTTTTTCATATAATTCACAACACTTATGCAATGTAAATCACATATAATCCTTCGTGAGATCTCTCTGCGAACCTTCTTCATGAGATATCTCTACAAACCTCCTTATCAGATGTTTCTTTAGATAAATATTTTAAGCAAAACTTCTTCATTCTTTAAGGAAGGGTTGGAGGGTATTTATAGGCATAAATTCACCACCTTAACTCCACAAATCACTGAAAACCATCCATTAAAATAGCTTCATACACTCTTCAAACCTACTATAGTGAGATCAAAAGTATATCTTTTGATGGTTATAGATGTTTTATTCTAGTTATTTTCATGATTCATCATGATATCCAAATACAATCGTGAGCACTACATGATATCCCATCACGAGGTCTAAAGAAAATCTTGAGTTATGTGCAAGATCCCATCATGCGATCCAAATAAATTCATGCACTTTGTGAGATCTCAATGGGAGATCAATTCAAACATTCGAACTATACAAGATCATCTCAACATTTATGATCCGTGAGATCAGACATTTATCCCTTGTGTGAGAGTAGTAATTATCACTTTTCGTGAGATCAAACTGTTCTTCCTTGTGTAAGATCATACATTCTCACTTTTCATGAGATCAAATAGTTCACCCTTGCATGAGATCATACATTCACACTTTTTTCAAGACCAAACAGTTCTACCCTGCATGATATCAGACATTTGTGCTTTTGTGATATCAAACATTTCACCCTTATGTGAGATCAAGCATTTCGTTCTTGCATGAGATCAAATATCCATGCTCACTCTTTATTCCTTCTTTGATAACCAACCTTTTTCAACAACCTAAAACCTTGTCAACAAGAACAATCAACCCAAAATAACCATCATGAGGGATTCTTTTCTAACACCTCAGAATCTATATTGGTATGTGTTCTTATATAGGGAGATCAAGTTGTTGCTTATGGATCACAGTGGATATGGTTTCAAGAGAAGAACCACCCAACCCATGATTTGGAGATAAATACTATTGTCCTTGATTTGAATACTTGGTACCACGACACATGCCTATCCTGGGGTGTGAAAAAAAACCAGATATTTTCTAAGTTAAATTGTAGTATATTGGTTGACCTAGGATGTCTCCAGATAAGAGAACACAACATTCATGTTGTCACCTTAAATTTGAGAAATAAGTGGAGGTTCTTTTTAAAATCTGTTGATTTAGAAAACAAACTAAAGTAAGAAAATAAAACAAATAAACTAAGAAAAATATTGAAAGTAAATTGAAGAAAATAAATATATTGAAAGAAATGATATGAACTGGGTGATCAGTTCAGGATTGATTTTCTAATTGCAATGATATCATAGTATAATTTACCCAATCCTCTTCTAATAGTCCGACTAAAGTGAGATTCCATGATCGATTCCTATCACTCCCTTGGTCAATGGTGATGGTGAGAGTAAATATTACCAAGATATCAAATCAATATACTCTCTTTCCTATGTGAAAATGAGATACAGTGAATACCCTCAATTGACATAGGCAATTCTCGATCGAGTCACATTTATCCCAAACAATTAAGAATATCCACTACCCCTCCCTCATGTACTGATGATCGCCGAGTAATTCACCACTAATACCAGATCTATTATATTGTATATACACTAGAACCTAATGGAGGGAGAAAATTATCATTGAAAAAAGTAATAAAAAAAATTGAATTTAAAACCAAATATGATCGTACTTGATAATAAGAACTACTATTATAAATTGAAACCAATATTGTAAAAGAGAGAAAATATTTTATACCATTAAGTGCATGAAATCAAAAATTTAAAAAGGGGAAAAAACTACTTAACCAATCACTCAGAGGATTAACCCTCCATGTGAAGTGTATCCATGAAGAAGGGGGGATAATAAGAAATTACAAAAATAAAAATAAATAAAATAGGGGAAATTAAGAACATTAAATTTATCCTTAAGAATCCTTCCACTGAATGTTTTCTTCAGTTCTTCCAACCAAACTTCTGAAAAACACCAAGGTTTCTTCTTAAAATATTTTATAAATTAACTTTCATATATACACTTAGAAATTTTAAATCCATTTGACACATGTATATGAAGTTATGAACAAATTACTGAAGTATAATTTTCTATTTGAGGAGACTCTTCAACTTACTCCATTTGGGAGCCTGAAAGGGTAGTATTAGTGAGATAATTTCTCTATGAAATTTTATATACGAATGTATATTTGAGTTATCTTTCATATAAAAATGGAATAACCTCATTGGAAGGTCTTTTGGCAGATATATTCCTCATTTACTGAGGTCAGATCCATTTCATCAACCAACAAAAGTTTTCCAATTGATTTATTTTTATGGGCCATTGTGTGTCGATTTGGATATAGGTCCAGAATAATAACTTGACTCCCACGAAAAAATGAATACTAAAAAAATTAGTAACTAAATTTTGATCACAATTGTAAAATATATATCTGAAATATAAAATATCCACAAAACTGCTAGATTTCTAGAATTAAACAATTTTCACAATTAAGCCCAAAATTTACCAAAAAATACTAAAATGATGCAAATAAGATAATATTGATTAATTTATAGGGATTAAATCATTAAAATACATATGAAAATAATGAAAATATTATCTCTATCAATTTCCCCACACTTAGCACTTATAATCCTAGACATGTAAACATCAAAATCAAATCATAGAAAATTCAAAACACATGATCAAGAGATCCACCAATTTCATAACAAGAAACAAAAGATAACACGCCTCATAAAAAACCATTATTAAAATTTCTAAAACCAAACCATTAAATATATTTCCTCTTCATTTATCCTCTCATGAACAAAAGACACTGACCTCACATGAATTTTCAATAAGGCTTTTCTCATCCAAACCAATGAAAGAGTCACCATAGGCTTGATGAATTTCTACTACTCCATCCTATGTGAGTTAAGGATATGTGTTTATCATGAGGAATTTATAGGTTTTTTCTTATGGTTTTTGGTTTGTAGGATTTATATGTTAAAAAATTATGAGGTTGAATAAGAAGGGATTGACTCTTTTTGAAGCAAACTTGAATGATTCTAATTTTTAGTCAAGTATTGTCTCCTCTCACTCCCATTAGTAGAAAATAAGATCCATCATCATGAAAACTCATGGAATGTTCACATAGTTCATCATTTCAGCAGTAAAAATTTCAATTTTCTCAAACATAAGTTTTATTAAAATCCCTAGAAAAGGAATAGATTTCTTCCTCCATTAGAAGCTCCCAAATGAAATAACTTCTCTTTCATGGAAGCTCTAGAAAAAGGAACAACTTTAAAAATAATTATTTTTTTCAGCAGTAAACACATCTTTTAAACATTTTATATTCCACCCAAAGTATCACCAAATGAGGTAGAAGAATATAGGAAATCTTCCCCCAACACTTAAGTTTAACTAGATCATGAAATTTTACTTCAAGGGAAAGTTGGATAGGGAAAATTATCTTGTAATGTGGATAAAATAATAGACAGTTCATAGATTATAAGGTATAAAAATATTAAATTTATGAGGTAGGATAGAATGAAAATGAATCTCGTGAAATAAAAGTATTTAAAAACAAAAGAAATGCCTCAATAGTTTAAAACACAAGTACCACAAACCCTCATGTTTTTAAAGGAATAAATCAAATTCTGGTTAAATAAATCATGATCTGGTTCCCTCAAGAAGCGATGTTAATGAAAATAATATGAAAAAAAGGTTCATAAGTCTCATGGTAAAGTTATTTCAAAGATAAAGACAATGATATGTGGCATGAGATTTAAAAATCAGTGTAATTTTCATGAAATTCCCAAATATTTGAACTTAAAATGATTCATTTTCAGCATTTATTTAAGCTTAGTTTCATGGAATAAATTTTTTCACTAATTTACATGGGTTTAAAAAATTACAATGATAATAATTTTAGCTCAAATGTTTCAAAAACACACAAAAATTAAAAAATAAACATACACAAATTTGAAAAAAAACATTTTTTTTGAAAATAAAAAAATACAGAACATCAAATTTTCCCTTCCCCACACTTAAATGATGCAATTTCCTTGATGCATTCAAGTGGATTTAGCATGTAATTGAATTTTTAATTGAAACATAATAAACAAGTTTCAAGGATAGGTACAACTTGACTTATTAGTAGTGCAACATTGAGTTAAGACCATAAGTTTTACTCACTAAAAAGCTACAAGAAAAAGTAGATAAGAAAACATAAAAAATTTATTAAAATAAAATAAAAATAGAAATAGAATGAGAAAATAAGGATAGGTCCTGGTTTAACCCCCCAAGTGGGTCCTAGGTTTTGACTACCTTCAGATGGGAAGTTCCATTTGGTTATCCCCAGTCTGATGGTGGGCAGAGTTTATTTATGATGAACCAAAAAAAATTATTCTTTCCAGCATGCTGTTATTCCTTTTTATTGATTCCTACATGGATATAGTAAATCAAATCCACCCCTATGGAAGTCTGTACAATATGAATGGTAGGTGTAGGATAATGAATGAGTCGTCCTCTTTCTTGGTTCCCACTTTTACAACTTATTCTTCATTCTACATTGATTTTTCAAGGTATGCTACATCAATGGAATAATCAAAGGGAATGTCAAAGTGTAATTTTATTTGAACAAAATTAAAGCTAGAATAATCAAAATCAAATACTTCCCTTTAAAAGTATGCATATTTCATATCTTTTACCTCAAAAAATACAATTATATCTTCTCTTGAACTCCCTTTAATAAATGATCAACAAGTTCATAAATCTCTACTTGTTCTTGTTCAAGTATATCGACCCATTCATCATATTATTCTAAGGAAAAAAATATTTAGAAGATTCTGAAAATTGAAAACAAGGGGAGGTAATACTCAATTTAGATTCAATAAAATCAGAAGATAATGAGTTCAAGAAAATATTATCTCAATTAATTAGATTAGCTTTAACTGCTTCTTTAGTGGGAAGAACTATTGATTTTAGGCAGAGTAGAAGAGAGGTTGGGAAAACACCCAACTTTGGTTTTTACCATGATCAATGAATATTCAGGGATCAATATGAAAATGAACGCCAGTCTCCATGGAATAGAATCAAAGATTTAGATAAATATGGAAGAGGCCCAAAACCTTTAGAGAGGATCCTGCACATTATGTTTATAATTAATTTAATTAACTTCATAAAGAAAATAATACCTGAATCTTCAGTACTTTCTTCATTAATGATTTTCATTGTCTAGAATAATCCTTATGGATTATCTCATTATGTTTGTGAGGATCCAAACCAGAATCTCCCTAGTGGTGATCCACACATTCTTTGATGGCCTCCGATTGACACCACTTGTTCTACAAGTGCTAGCGCGGTGACACAAGTGTCTTGTGTCAGTTGTGCTTGATCGCTTGTTCATTGATCTTGAAGAATGTATCTCATTCTTGAGAGGGTCGGGAAGAGGATTTTAGAGAGAAATCATTCATCTCAACAATTCTCAATTCCTAGGGTGTGTTGTTCGGTATATGAAAAAAATAGTCGTACGTGTCTATTTATCAACAAGGGGCTTCAGTTACAATATTTAATTTCATAACAATAATTAAATACCTACATAACCTTTGAGAAAACCCATGATTTTAATAATAATACCACATTATTATTTATGGTGTGCCAACTTTTGCAAAAAAGAATTAATAAAATTCCGCATCACAAAATAATAGCAGCATTATTACTATTTTAACTTGTGTCAACTAGTTAAATATTTATTTACCGTCTTACAAATAATTATTTTACTACTGGAGTAGCCTCAGTCCGTTCGAAATCCACTTCCATTTATTCAACACCAGAATAAATAAATATATAATTTATTTTCTTAAGTAAATATTTTATTTACAAACTATTAAATAAATATTTATTAAATGTTTAAAAAAATAAATAAATATATTTTACCCACAATCTAGTGAATAAATATTTATTTAATTTATGAAATAATTTTAACTTGAATAAAATTATTACACTATCTTGAGAATAACATTTATTCCTTTAATTAAATTTAAATATAATTTAATCGATACCACCAGAAACACTTAGTGTGTAACCCTCTTGGATTCTTTCTCTTTAGCATTAGGCAGGCTTGCCTAAAGTCTAAGAGTACTATCTAGAAATGGGTCAGGGCACCCAAGAGAAAGAACCTAAAGTCACAACAACTACATCAACATACGAAAATTCACTGTGTAATATAATCCATTTGTCTCAATATCTCATCAAGTAGGATTCATTATGGTGTCATCAACCTCCGTGATTGATACATCATTCTTCGACTACCTGAAATAAACTCGTCGATACACCATGGCTAAAGAAATTTTGTGCGACGGTTCTATTTAAATCAAAGGGGAGAGATATCAACTTCTATAAATGGAAGGGATAAATCCTTCCTCAATTTATTCATTAATAACATGCCACTCATGATGTACCCAACGTAGCCTACTTCCTGCCAACATATGGCATGATAGTTTTCGTAAGTAAATCAAAGTTCATGATTCATGAAACATATTAATAATAATCTTAAAGTCTATGGACTATTACACATGCTCATAGATAGGAATATCCTGTGACACCAAAACATGCAGAATTCCTAATGGTGAGTCTGTTCTCATAATCTCCCATCTTGGAGATTAACAAGTACAAAATTCATGATTGGAATTCTCATCTGCTTATGAGTACTCGCACTTGATGGTCTATATACCATGTGTCCTAGAATAGCATGTCATCCAACAAAATAACTATATTTAAGATTTTTATAGCATTTCAAGGTTCTCAACATAGCGGGGAACTACCATGACCTTATCAATGCAACAATTAATCTGAGGCATTATTACATAATAATTATAAAGAAAAATGAAAAATATGTAATATGATGTTTAATATTTAAATGCATTAATTATCCATGTAATAAATGTACAAATAGTTAATTCTATGACACCAACTCTAAAAAAATCCCACATGGACTAGAGCCAAATGCCTACGAATTGTAGTCCACTAGACCTCACACAATGATCATGCTTCTGCTGAGTCAAGGCTTTGGTCAGGGGTTCTGCCACATTGTCTTCCATGGAAATACTGCTCACTGCAACTTCACCTCTCTGAGAAAAATCCCTTAAGAGATGATACTTCTAATGTATGTGCATCATCCTCTGATGTGACCTATTCTATTTTTCAAGATCCACTGTTGTAGTATTATCACAGTACAATGTGATGGGATCTTTACTACTAGGTATCACATCTATCTCCTGGATGAAGATCCATATCCAAACTGCTTCTTTAGCTGCCTCAGAAGCTGCGATATACTCAGAATGTTCTATAGAATTTGCGACCATGCTCTTCTGTTAGCTCTTACAGCTCCCTACACCTCCTTTAAAAGTGAATATGTATCCTGTTTGTGACTTCATGTCATCTTGATCAGTCTAGAAAATAGAATCTATATATCCTATGATGACTAGTTCCTCATCACCTCTATAAAATAGGAATATATCCTTATTACACCTCATATACTTTAGGATAGTCTTGACTACCATCCAATAATAGTCACCTGGGTCATCCTGATATCTACCTACCACACTCAATGAGTAGGAGACATCTATCCTATTATATAGCATGAAATACACAACTGAACCAATCGCTGATGTGTATGGAGTCCTTTTTATTATCTTTATTTCCTCATTTATCATAGGATACATTTTCTTGGAAAGATGAATGCCATGTGATGATAGAAACAATACCCTCTTGGATTGTTCCATACTGAATCTCTTTAGTACCTTATCATTGTTTTTACTTTAACTTAGGCCTAGAAGTCTCTTGAATCTATCATGATGGATCTTAAACCCAAGAATATATGCTACCTCACCCAAGTCCTTTATGGAGAAGCATTAATTCAACCACACCTTAATAGACTGTAATACTGGTATCTCATTTCCAATAAGTAATATATCATAAACATATACTATTAGGAAAATGATTGCACTCCCACTAAACCGTTTGTAGACACAAGGCTCACATTTGTTCTTGATAAAAACAATTCCATTATGGACTCATCAAAACAAATGTTCCATGATCTATATTCCTTCTTTAATCTATAAATGGATTTCCGCAACTTCCAAACCTTATTGATATCCTTTGGAGTCATAAACCCTTTAGGTTGTATCATGTAGACATCTTCTTGATAGTTCTCATTAAGGAAGGATGTTTTGAAATATATTTTATAAATCTCATAGTCATGGTAAGTACCAATGGCCAATAGAATTCTGATGGATTTCAGCATTGAAACTAGTGAAAAGGTTTTGTCGTAGTCAATTCCATGATGCTCATTGAATTATTTTTCAACTAGTTATGAGTTATAGGTACTGAATTGTACTTTCATGTCTAGTTTATTCTTGAATAACCATTTGAAATCAACATGCATTACATCAACTGGAGGATCTACCAAAATCCAGACTTGGTTTTGGTACATGGAATCCATTTTAGAATTTATGGCTTCTGGACACTTGGAAACATTCGTGCCACTTAATAATTCCTCATAGGTTATATGATCATTATTATGAACTAAAAATGAGTTTTCATCCTTGTTAACTTGAAAAACATACTGTTCTAGTTGTCTAACCTCTATTGTACTCCTACACAGTTCTTGTGTCTCTGGAACAATTCTTTCTTCCATGAGGATTTGTGTAATATGTTTCTATACCAACTCTTGTGTACCTTGATCCTTGAATTCATTGAAGTCTATCTCACTCCCATTATATATTTTGGAGATGTTCTCCCTCTAAATTAATATTGCGTTTCTTTCCACTATAACCTTTTTGTCTAATGGGTTGTATAGGTAATATCCCGTTATTTCCATGGGGTATCCTATAAAGGTACACTTTATGCCTCAGGGTGCAAGTTTTTTACCTGAATAGGTCTTAACAAAGGAATTTCTTCCCTACACATGTAAATTTGACAACATGTCTTTATTTCCACTCTAGAAATCGTATAGAATACCATTTATCAATTAATTTGGTACTTGGTTTAGTATATGTGCTGCTGTTTGTAACGCATATCCCCAAAAGGATAATGGAAGAATCACATGACTCATCATTGATCTCATCATGTCCAAGATGGTTATCAAATTAATTCTTGTATTATTTGAACTTATAAAAAGAATCCTTATTATACCTCATTAAGTAAATATATCCATATCTACTAAAAGCATTAGTAAAAATTATGAAGTATGAGTAACCTACCGTTGATTCAATTTGAAATGGTCCACACACATTGGTATGAACCAATTCAAGAATATATTTAGCCCTTTCACCTTTCCCACTAAATTTGGCTTTGGTCATTTTACCTTGTAAACATGAATTAAATACACCAAGTGGTTTTAGTTTGAAAGAATCTAAATATCCAACCTGATGTAACTTTTTCAAGAGATTATTATTTACATGACCTAGCTGGTGATGCTAACGTTGGGTGTGGTATGTGTCACGTGAAATATATTTGTTATAAATTTCCACTACTTGGTTTGTTTAATCCAATACATAAAAACCATTGTATAAATGTTCCCTACCAAAACAAATGCTATCTTAGTAAAAGAAGAAACATTCATTTCCAAACTTGAAAAAAACCCATTTGTATCTAATCTGGATAAAAAATAATGTTTTTAGTAATAGAATACACATAATAAAAACCCTTTAATACCAATATCATCCCAGTTGGAAACGTGAGGTGTTAGTCCTTGATAGCTACAACATCAAGTCTGGCTCCATTGGATGCTCGTAGATCTACCTCCCCTCGTTCAATCTTCCCAAATCTACTTGGTTCCTTTATTTGGATACATATGTGAGCACCACAAGATATATCTAATAACCATTTTGTAGAAATAGATAGATTACATTTGATAACAAACACACCTAAATCTTCCCCTTGCATCTTATGCTGGGTGCAGTTCTTCTTATAATGGACCTTCTTGCCACATGTGAAACAAACATCTTCCTATTCCCTTGCCTCTCCTTTGATCTTTATTTCCCTAGAAGGGCATGAAGAAGCTTTGGTCTTAAAGCGCTTTTCCCCACCTTTCCTCTTATTCACCATAAGAACATAAGGCTTTTCATACTTCATATCTTTTTCTACTTGGAGAATGAGGATAAGAAGATAAAATAGAGATTTCTCAATAGTGTTCATATTAAAATTAACAACAAAGTTGGAGAAACTATAAGGGAGTGATGAAAGGATGAGATCGGTACCCAGTTCTTTGGGGAGTTTAAACCCCAGAACCTCCAAGAGATCAATGTATCCAATGTGCTTGACTATGTGAGGCCCAGTCAGGGAACCCTCTCCAAGATTACTCTGAAAGAGTGACTTGAGATCTAAAACTGTTCTTGTCTTGATATCTCCTTGTAAAGACCATGGAGGTGCTCGATAATGATATAGACATCCATGATTTCATGAGACTTCATGAGATCACTAGAAATTGATGATAGAATCAAACATTGAACATCGATCGCATCGTTCATATGTTTCTCATAGACTAAGAACTATTTGTCACTCGCCTCTTGGGAAGGTGTATCAGGTAATGCTGACTCTAGCACCCAAGACTTCCGTTCATGGCGTAGAATAACCCGAAGGTGTCTAAACAATTCCTAGAAGTTACTTCCAGTGAAGATGTTGTCTTTATCCAGAATTTATTGTAGGGATAGTGTGGTTGAAGAGTTTTTCATTTTATTCTAAAATTAAAAGAGTAGACCATTATTACTTTTTTTATTACATTTTATTTAAAATAATAAATTAATTTTATTAAGTATGCCACAATTTTATCAAGTCCCAATATCCCTCACTATTAAACTCAGAATGTCTCGTTTATATGACATTCTAGTGGAAAGGATCCATATTCCTCTTTGAATAACCCCAACAAGGTTTGGTCAAGCTATTTGAAGGTATTTAGGTAGGAAGGTGTTTGCTAACTACGGGCTTGCAGCTTCTTGATATGTTGAGTGGACTCCCCAATCCTGAAATCCCGACTTTGGATTTCCTCAACTCTTGCCTCCAATATTACACCAAGTCTATAAAGTGATAATACTCTTGATGTAATATGGTTAATTAAACTTGAAACCTTTCATATGGTCTTCCTATATAAAATTAAGTGTCCCAAGAAGGGTTGGTCAAACACATAGTTTTATTGAGTTTTTCCCTTAATCAAGTAACAGAAGTCTTGTTCTGATTTAATATTTTATTTGAGGGATTTTTATCTCTTATGCATGGATTTATTATTATCATTATCACATGTTTGTTAATATTAAGTAGAACTTAATTAAGTGATTAACCATGTCTTGAAAATATTTATGCATAAGCCTAGTTTATTTTAGTTCCATCTTGCATGCTTGTTTAATTCATTAATTATGTGACCGTGATAACACATCCACAATGATAAACCATGCAACTAATAGAAATAAAACAAAGAAAAGGGCATGATCATGGGCTTTTCTAATGGTTAGTTTATCTAGTAGTTGATAAACTAACCCCGACCTAGGGAAGAAACACCTTGAACCTTTTGGGTTCGGGTTTATATCTTTCCACCTATCCACCTCTGTATCTCTTGGGATTGATTTTGTCTCTGCTCCAGCTTGAACCACCTCCACAAGCTTGGGAGTTCCATCCATTACATATGATTTTTTTAACTCACACACAAATGAGGGATAACATGGGGGGTTTACAGAAAATAAACCATGGACACACATGCCCTACATATTAATGAGGAGAGATGGATCAAAGACCAAAGATTAATTTAATAAATTAATTAAAATGAAACCAATCACATACAAAGGTCTTGGTCTAGCTCATGATCACCCACATACATGCAAAGAGTTATGTGTTTAATAAAACTAGTATTAAATTATTTAATCATTCTTATTAAGATAAATTGTTTTTGAATTGATTAATTATTATCTTTAATTAATCAATACTTTTATCTTAATCCTTTTCTGAAATTCCTTAAGATTCTCATCATTGTACATAAATGCACCTTGGAGGTAAGCTGGTGAATACCCATTTGAATCTACCCAACTTGTATTATATTCATATATTGTTTTACTATTATGACATATGGCATACATGATGATTCAATTCAAAGAGTAACAACATGTAGTATAATTTATACATCATAAGCAGTTATGAACATTACACAAATATTAAAGTTTTATCTTTGTGTAATCTAGTAAAGTACATGATGCGTAGTTCCGACTACATGACATGTACTACCTTCACCATCTGTCCCAGAGTACACACCTAGGGACTCAACGTGTGAATTGTACTTTGGAGACTTCAGAGTACACAACGTGTATAGTGGGCTACACACCGTGTTTTCTTCGTGTTACACATTTAGCGATCGGCTTAGCCATGTATGGGATACACAGTTTGAACCCCTAATCTGAAGGGACTATACGCCGCATGCAGTGGGCCACATGATGTGTAATCTGGTAAGCATGTGCTTATCCGTCCTTTTCAACACACGATGTATAATTAACTACACCATGTGCAATAAATTTCCACACCTTGAGTAATTTCTGAATTACTCCTGATGTGATGAACACGACTATACAGTGTGTAGTCTGGATTATATGATGTGTATGGAAGAGAACAATACATGTAAGTCTGAACACACAACATGTACTTTCATGTCACCTGGTATGAATCTTTGGTGCTTCCTGATGAGTTCTCCATTTTAATTTTAATTAAATAATCATTTGTTTTGGTGAAAATTGTGAGAAAAGAAAAAAGGGCGAACAAATCTAAAAAATCCAGATTACTAGAACAATTAACTTTGAATTGATAAACTAAATTATTAAAATGTAAATCATCAGCAACCCTAGGTCATCTCTCGACAGACCCTTAGATAATTAATTGAAAAATAGGGTTTTGATTATGAAAATATAAGGGGAATGAGATTTAATAAAACTTGGGTTATGATGATTAGATATTGAAAAAGAATAACGAAAGCGATAAAACAAAGTAGAAATGAATAAGATTAATTCAACGTGATCAACCTATGGGATTATCGTGATGCGCATCCTTCATCACTTCAAGATAAAGAGTATAAATATTTTAATCCCTAGTTTGTAACAACTATTACCATAATGTTAATAATTTCATACTAGGATACATCCGAGGTTTCAGTCTAAAACAAACAATGATTCACTGGACACCGCTAATGATTGGGTGATTTGTGTTCAACTTCATAACCAAAACTCACCAAGGCAACACATGAAGAAATCGATGTGATATCCAGGTTTGTATGTTATTTCTTTGTGATACCATTAAATAAATGTATAAGTTTTTTATAGTTCATATGTGAGTTCAATTGACCAATATGAACCACACAAACACCACAATTGAATGAGGGAGGAAAAAGGGATGAACGGTGTGTGAAACCTCACATGAAAGGGTACCCCCAAGCATGATCATATGAGTCGAGCATGAGGTACCAATACATAAATAAATTAAATAAAAATATAGGATGAAGAAAAATAACATACAAACATGTAATTAAAAATACCATTCAAATATTTTAACATTAAGCTTGGGATTTACAAAATGTTCTTCCCTGAGTGATCACAAGGGGTTTAGAAACCCATGGGAGGGGAGGAAGAGAAAGATGTTGAGGTGGAACTTACAATGCCATAAAGAAATTAAAATATTGGTGGGAGGACTAATTTGGGACTCCAAAATAGAATCACCTTTCCTCTGGTTTAAACTCACAAATAGAGATCCCAAGGTGCCATTTTATTGGAAAATTGGAAGGTGGTTTTGGGCACATAGATTTCTTCAAACCACCTATACCACGCGTTTCAGCCATTATACAATCGAATATACCTTTTAAAAAAACTGGAAAGTTATATCCCCACTTCCTGAATATCTCCACTGAATGTTTGGAATCAATTGGACAAGTGGATCCAGAGATATGGACAGATTATAGAACACCACTTTTGACTTCACCCAAATTTGGTGTTATGGATAGATCATGTGGGTTGGGACCCTTTCTGGTAGAATTGGGCTTGTTTTTCTTCATAATAATTGTAGAAAATTAAATTTTGGACCAGAATACTAAATATTAGCCCATTTTAATGTACATAATTTTCTAAACAGGCAAAACAATGGATAAGTGTT
Source organism: Viscum album (assembly GCA_963277665.1). Lineage (NCBI taxonomy): Eukaryota > Viridiplantae > Streptophyta > Magnoliopsida > Santalales > Viscaceae > Viscum > Viscum album. The sequence goes on along the minus strand of OY728166.1, from coordinate 1,007,136,949 downwards.
CATGGATCCATGCAATTTTGGACCATTTTTCTTCCACTTCAGCATGGGCCCTCCAAATCATCTCCTCCTATATCGAATTAATCAGAACAAGTAACATTGACCATTTTAATAGTGATAAAAAAATAATGGTATCAAACATGAAGTTCAATTTGTTATTATTTTTATAATTTTCTATACCAAACAAGTTTAGCATAGTGGTGTAAAGGTGAAAATGAAATAGTGAATCGTGGTACAATCACACCCCCATACCTAAACATTTTCACTCCTGGGAAAAGTATAATATCCCAATCATGTACCATTCCTAAATAAAAGGTGTGAAAACAAACAATATTATTATGAAATGAAATTTATCATGTCTCATATATGGAATCAATTTTCCTATCAATTTTCTTTTCTCACATTTAAATTTGTTCAACTTCATTTGTTCATCCATGAAACATATCGTAACCTACGTCACCTAAAAATTTTCCCTCTTCACTCAAGGAACATATGAATGTGTATTTATGCTCTTTTCCCAAATTTCATGTGATATTACCATATTATTTCCAAGATTCTTAGTTCTCTACCAGAAAAAACTAGTGTGCTACTCAAGAGGACTTCCAACAGGTTGTTCTGAGGTTCAAGGGTTGGTAGGATTTAGTGTTTAAAAATATGAGACAGAAGATGAGTGTTTGATCTCTTATGTACAAAACATGTCAAAATTAAGCAAGTGGTCACAATGAATATACACACTCAATCCCTCACAAAGTGTATCACTTACAACTCACTCTCCCCATTGTCCAACTTTGTGGGTCACAATCATGCAGTGAATAATAATGAGTAAACCTCCTCTTTTCTCCATTTTTTCTTTTGTTCTATTTTTTTTCAATGTACAAAACTATTTTTTTAATGTATAGATTTTTTTTGGAGATAAATAGGGTAACATGTGTAAATCAATGATGCAATATGGCTTGTGAACCCATTTCCCAAGGAAAATGTAAACACCCATTATATCAACCCATAAAAATGATTATCTCCCCAGAATTACCAGGGAAACACCCTATCTCACACACTTGATGAAAATAAAACAAGAATATAAACAAGATATAGGTAGTTAGGGATATATTATCTTGTAATGTGGCTACCTAAAAGGAATTTCATGGTCTCTAAGGCTTAAGAAGGATAAAATGTAAAGGTGGCCAAAAATAGAGGATAATTGTACAAATGGATTTTTAATGAATGATTGCCTCTATCATGAATGTAGCATACTTGAATCTTATGGTTTAAAATAGAATCAAGGAATGTTCTAGTTTCTCTATATGACCCAAGACTATCAATAAAGTGATTAAAAGAAAGACTATACAATAAAGGGATTAGAATATCTCTCAGGTAAGGGATTAAAATATTGGTCAGTGCTAATGAGGCATGGGTTACAAAAATCCATTAAACACCTAACAATGATTTGAAAATAAAAATTATAGAAAAAGATTCCATATCAACATTCATTTGAAATTTTTTTTCCAAAAATAATGGAATTTTCCACACAATTGACTCCAGCATGAAAAATGATTTTGGATATTCCTTTTAAGATCATTTTTTTTTCTAAAAACACAAAATAATGAAATCAAAAATGAAAACACACACTTTTTTTTTAATTTTTTAATTATTTTTTTTATTTTTTTAATCCTAACTATGACGTGTCACCCTCCCCCACACCAAAAAGTGACATTGTCCTCAATGAAAGTATTTTAGATAAATATACAATAAATAAAGGTAGTTATAAGGGATAACCCGCTAAGTGGTGTCATATATGGCATCTGTCAGTTGGATTTCCTCTACGAGATGCTTTGAAAAAATCATCACAGAAGTGTTTGAGCCTCTGCCCATTGAATTTAATCCTTTGTCCACTCTTCTCATGAAAAAACTGTACAACACCAAAAGGGTAAACATCATTAACAGTATAAAGACTGAGCCATCGGGAACAAAGCTTACCTGGGTGAAGGTTTAGCCTAGAATTGTACATGAAGACCTTCTCACAAATATGGAACTTTTGCTGATGAATCATGATATCATGGATAGCCTTTTTCTTCTCTTTATAGATCCAGGAGTTCTCATATGCATCACATCAAATTTCTTCCAACTCTTGAATTTGTAGCTTCCCATGCTCACCTGCATCTGAAGGATTCATATTACATTGTTTTATAGCCCAATATGCATGGTGTTCTACCTCAACCGGGAGGTGACATGCCTTTACAAACACAATTCTGTATGGTGACATTCCGATTGGGCTTTTAAAAGATGTACAGTATGCCCAAAGTGCATCATAAAAGTGCAAACTTCAATATTTCCTGTTGGGTTGTACCATTTTTTCCAAGATTCTCTTAAATTCCCTATTTGAGATTTCTGTTTGTCCATTATTTTGGGGGTGATATGATATAGAGACTTTATGAAAAACTCCATACTTACAAAGTAAAATTTTCATGTTGTGATTGAAAAAATGTGAACCCTGATCACTAATGATGAATCTAGGTAAACCAAACCTACTAAAAATTTGGGATCTCACAAAATCAATAACCACCCGAGAGTCATTAGTCATAGTGTCCTTTGATTCCACCCATTTAGATATATATCCAAAAGCCCGTAAGATGTACAAAAATACAAATGAATTTGGAAAAATTCCCCATGAAGTCAACGCCCCATGCATTAAAGATCTCACAAAATAACATGGGTTTTTGGGGAATTTCATTCCTCTTGGAGATATTCCCTGTGAAATTGACAATGATTACATGAAATAAAAAATATGTGGGAATCCTTATACAAATTATTCCAATAAATTCCCGATTCAAGTACCTTTCGATCTATATGTTGAGAGCCAAACTAGCCTCTAGAGGCCAAGGTGTGGAAGAAGGTCAAAATAGAGGCGAGCTCATGGTCATGGACGCACCGACGAACTACTTGGTCACCACAAATTCTCCACCAATATGGGTCAGACAAAATGTACCAATGAGAATCATGCTTAAGTCTCTAGGATTGTGAATTGCTGAAATCAGTGGGGACCCTAGATGTTACTAGAAAATTCACAATGTCCGCAATCTAGGGGGTAAGGTCCAAAACATCACAAAGGTTCCCATGAGGGAATAATTCTCCAATGGGGAGGGATGAGTCAACATAATGGTAAAATAGTGGGGAAATTCTACTAATTTGCTCAGCTACCACATTTTCCACTCCTCTATTATCTCTAATCTCATGGTCAAACTCCTGGAGGAGGAGCATCCACCTAATGAGGTGGTGTTTAGCTTCAGGTTTCTTTAAGAGAAAACAAAGGGAAACATGATCAGAAAAGACAATGATTTTTGACCTGATAATATATGAATGGAATTTTTCCAAGGAAAACAAAATAGAAAGAAGTTTCTTTTTAGTGGTTGTGTAGTTTTTATGGGCAGGGTCAAGGGTACGAGAGGCATATGCAATGACATGGGGATCTTTCTCAACACTTTGTGATAAAACTGCCCCAACTACAAAGTTAGAGGCAACACACATAAGCTCAAAGGGGAGATCCCACCTTTTTGGTTGGATGATGGGAGGTGATGTGAGGCTCCTTTTTATAAAATTTAAAGCATCCTCACAATTTTTATCAAACACAAACTCAGAATCCTTTTGTAATAACCAGGACAAGAGAAGTGCGATCTTACTGAAGACTTTAATGAATCGGCATTAAAAACCAGCATGACCCAAGAAAGATCGCACCTCACAAAAACATTTTAGATATGGAAGGGTTTAAATTAATTCAATTTTTGATTTATCCACTTGAATTCCTTCTTTTGAATTAACATTCCCAAGAACTATCCCCTGTCCAACATTGAAATGGAATTTCTCGTAATTTAATACAAGATCTTTTTCTATGAAACAACGGAGGATAAAACCTAGGTGAGCCAAACGGTCATCAAATGAAGTTACATAAACTATGAAATCATCCATAAAAACATCCCTGAAATTCTATACGTACTCAGAAAAAATACTAAATATACATCACTGAAAATTACCGGGAGCATTACATAGACCAAAATGCATCCTTCTATATGAAAATGTGCCAAACGGACAGGTAAATGACGTCTTTTATTGATCATTATGGGATTTATGGATTTGAAAATAACCTGAATAGCCATTAAGGAAACAATAATGGGACTTACTAGCCAATTGTTATAGAATTTGGTCAATTAAAGGTAGAGGAAAGTGGTCCTTCCATGTGGATTGATTTAGTCGATGGTAGTCAATACCGACTTGCCAACTATTTTGCACACGTGTTGAAGCCGATTCCTTCCATTCATTTGACACAACTGTTATTCCAATTTTTAGGCACAATTTGCACTGGGCTAACCCATTTACTATTAGATATAAGATAAATGATACTCGTAGAAAGTAATTTACTGACTTTCAATTTTACCACTTCAAGGAGAGTGGGATTCAACTGGCATTGAGATTGTCTCATGGGCTTAGCCTTATCTTCCAAAAGTATATGGTGCATAAAAATAGATGGGATAATCCCAGGAATATCAGACAATGTCCATCTAATTTTATTTTTAAACTCTCTCAAAAGGTTGAGAAATTTTGATTTTTATTATTGGGAAGGGTTATTGGAAATAATGATGGGAAATTAGTCAATACCCTCAAGATAAGTATATTTTAAATTAGATGAAAGTGGTTTTAATTCCAACGTTGGGGGTTTTTGGACTGAGGGAGGGGTTTTAGGGGGAGTGAGGTCCATGAAACTATCTATCTTCTCATGTTTATTATCTAAGGATAGAGAATCTATTGAAATGAGATTTTTGGAATCATCGATGGTCATGGGTACCTCAGAATGAACACACTCATCAATTAAATCACAAAATTTACACTTTTTAGAACCCAAACAACACTAAAAACATGAATCTAAACTCAATTCATCCAAGGGTGAAGAAGAGAAAAATGAATCAGAGTATGGGTTGAGGAGAGAAGTGTGTGTGTGTGTGCATCATTTGAGAGCACTTCCATCGAATAGAAAGGAAGAGTCGATTTCTCTTCAATGGGGTGTTTCATAGCCTCAAGGATGTTAAAACTTACCTTTTCTCCTCCGACCTCCATGGAAAATGTACCACTGTGAACATTAATGATCGTATTTTCTGTTTTGAGGAATGGACTCCCAATTATGAGAGGGGAATGTCCTTGGGTTCGAGTATCTTCCATCTCAAGAATGTAGAAATCAGCGGGGAAGATGAGATTCTTCAGTCTTATAAGGACATCCTCAATCACTTCTATTGGATGCGTAGTACTATGGTTGGAAAGTTGTACAACAATGTATATTGGTTGAATATATCAAACCTGTAGAGAAGTATAAACAGAGTGAGGCATTACATTAATGGAAGAACCTAAATCTAGTATAGCACCAGAAAAGAAGATATCCCCTATGGTACATGGTATCATGAATGTGCCATGATCCTTGCATTTGGATGGAATTTCTGGTTGAATCAAGGCTGAAACATTTCTTCCTAAGTCAAATCTTTCATTCCCCTTCAGCCTATGTCTATGGGTGCAGAGTTCTTTGAGAAATTTTTCATAACGTGGAATTTTCTTAACTCCATCCAACAATGTAATATTAACTTGATTTTTTTTAAATGTATCCATTATTTCTTTATCAATATCATTATAAAAATTCTTCTTAGAATTAGAGAGTATTTGGGGGAAAGGAAGAGGAATGGATTGTTCATTTGAATCATCAATGATAATTTTATTACCCTTTTTATTTTTTTTCTTCATTAGAATCTTTTATGTTTAGAGAAAGAGTGTTTTCATTAGGGGACATACCTGTTGAGAAGAATCCTTAGAAGGAGAAACTTCTTTACCACTATGAATTGTAACATCATATACATTACCCTTATACTTTGGATTGTAAATGGGTTGGGATGGTAGTTGTCTAGAACCTTGCATCTTAAGATCACCTATGGTGTTTTCCAACTACCCCACTTGAGTTTGTAGGTCTTGAATTACCAATTTCGTATTCTGTTAGAACTAGAGGTTATGGGTTTCCATTTGATTTACCATATCCTTGAGGCTTGGTTTAGATTTTGGAGGAGGAGGATGATTTTTTTGAGAAGTTGAAGGATAAGACGGTTTCATACCTTGGCCTTGTGGATACCAATTCTGCTTGGGGTAGCTTGAGTTTACTCCTTGAAGGTATTGGGGTTGTGCTTTCCACCCTGGGTTTGGATTTGGCCTGAATGGTTATTGCTTGAAGGGCGGTTCTTGTTGGAATGGATTCTCTAGGAATACTATTGCACAAGACTCAGGGGAATCTGGACGTCGTGGGAACTGGTCAGAAAAATGAGTATTGTCAGAGAAAATACCACAATGTAATGGAACTAAAGAAGAGTGTGAGTTACCTTATGCTTGAGATAATTTACTTAGAAGGGTATGCATCTCATAAAGTTTATTATATACCTATTTTTCTGGGGATAAATGACTTACCTCATGAAATACTTTAGTTGGTGCAATTTCTTGTATACCAAATTCTTGTGCATTTTGAGCCATATTGCCTATTAAATCACGAGCGGCGGAAATAGTTTTATCAACCAAGGAACCACCAGCTGCTGCATCAATAATTCCACGATCCATATGGATATTTCCCTCATATAAATATTGTATTATTTTTTGTTCACTAATTTGGTGGTGGTGCAATCTTTAACAAAGTCATTCGAATCTCTCCCATTATTCATGAAGGGTCTCTCCTTGTGATTGCCTAATGCCGCAAATTTCTTTCCTAATTGATGTTGTTCGGAAGGCATGGAAGAAAATCTCTAAAAAATGTATTTTCAGGTCATTCCATCCCCCAATTTTGGTAGGAAAATATTATATCCAATCTTTGGCTACACCATCAAGGGAGAAATGGAAGGCCCTAAACTTAATTAAGTCCTTAGACACATTTTGGGGTTTCATGGTGGAGAAAACTATGTGAAACTCCTTAAAGTGTTTATGAGGGTCTTCACTGATAAGACCATGTAATTTAAGAATAATGTGGATGGGGCCTGATCTCAACTCAAAGTTGGCTACTTCCTCAGGATATTGGATGTACGCAAGTTGGTACTCCACATCCGAGGTGATCGGTTCTTGTAAGGTTCGATTATTTGTAGCCATGTTTTATGGGATTTGATTGGGTTCAATTTTGATTAAATTATGACCAATTGAAGTTCCACAAGGGGTTACTTAGTGTTAATTGATTTACCTTCTCTATATTCATTGATTTTTGTGTGAAGTATCTTTTACATATTAGGGTCAAATTCAAGCAGTTTTTATTTTTCTGATTGGGTCATGCAAATAAGTTGTGATGTTTTTTTATGATTGAATATGAATAAAATAACTATATAAGGGTTAAGGAAGAATATAATGTTATACTATAGAATTATAGATAGAGAAATGGAGAAGAATAGGGAGAGAGAGAAAATAAGAGAGTGATAGAGGGAGAAAACACACAAAAGCAAACAAAAATAACAACAAAAACAAAAAAAAAAATCAAATGGGGGTGGGGTATTGAAAGGAATAATAATTAAGAACTAAAATAAATAAATAAAATTAAATAAAGAAAAAAAATGATCTTGGCACCCTAGAAATGATGCCAAAATCTGATCACGTTGTCGAGTGCGTCAAATTAGTTGTTCAGTTTTTACTTGAATTTCTGTAGTATATTAGCAACCCTAGGTCATATCTCGACAGAGCCTTAGATCATTAATTGAAAAAGAGGGTTTTGATTATAAAAATATAAGGGTAATGGGATTTAATAAAACTTGGGGGTTTTATGATTAAAGATTACAATAGAAAAACTAAAGTGATAGAATAAAGTAGGAATGAACAAGATTAATTAAACGTGATCAACCCAAGGAAGTATCGTGATTCTCATCCTTCATCACTTCAATATAAAGGGTATAGATATTTTAATACCTAGTTTGTAACACCTATTACCATAATGTTACTGATTTTATACTAGGATACCACCAAGGGTTCAGTCGAAAACACACAATCATTCACCGGACACCGCCGATGATTGGGTGATTTGTGTTCGACGTCATAACTAAAACTCACCAAGGCAACACACGAAGAACTCAATATTCTCTCCAAGTTTATATGTTATTTCTTTGTGATACCATGACCCAAATTTACATGGCCTTAACAGTGCATATGTGAGTTAAATTGACCAATATGAACCATACAAACACCGCAATTGAATGAGGGAGGAAAAAGGGATGAAAGGTGTGTGAAACATCACATGAAAGGGTACCCCCAATCGTGATCATATGAGTCAAGCATGACGTACCAGTACACAACTCAATTAAATAAAAATATAGGGTGCATAAAAAAAACATACAAACCTAGAATTAAAAATACCATTCAAATATTACAACATTAAGCTCAGGATTTACACCATGTTCCTCCCCAAGTGATCACAAGGGGTTTAGAAACCCATGGGAGGGGAGGAAGAGAATGATGTTGAGGTAGAACTTACAATGGATTTCTGAACTTAAAATATTTGTCGTAGGACTCCTTTGGGACTCCAAAATGGCAGCACATTGCCTCTTGTTCGAACTCCCAAATAGAGAGCCCAATGTGCCATTTTATAGGAAAATTGGAAGGTGGTTTTGGGCACACATATTTCTTCAAACCACTTGTACCATGAGTTTCGGCAATTAGACAATAGAATATCCCTTTGGAAAAAACTGAAAAGTTGTATACCCACTTACTTAAAATCTCCACCAAAAAGTGGGCATCAATTGGACAAGTGGATCCATAGATATGGACATATTACAGAATTCCACTTTTGACTTCGTACAAATTCAGTGTTCTTGACAGATCAGGTTGGTTGGGACATTTTCTGAACGAATTGGGCTTGGGTTTCTTCTTATGAGTTGTAGAAAATTAAAATTTGGATCGTAATACAAAATATGAGCCCATTTCAATGTACGAAATTTTCTAAACAGGCAAAAAATTGGACAGGTCTTCATGGATCCATGCAAATTTTGGCCCCTTTTTATTCCACTTCATGATGGGTCCTCTAAATCATATCCTCCTACATTGAAATCATCAAAAAAAGTAACATTTACCATTTTAATAGTGATAAAAACAAAATAATGGTATCAAAAATGAAGTTAAATTTGTTATTATTTTTATAATTTTCAATACAAAAAAGTTTAACACAATGGTGTAAAGGTGAAAATGAATCAGTGAATCGTGGTACAATCAACACCCAACCTTGATTTTTACCATGATCAATGATTATTCTAGTATCAATTAGATGATGAAATCCAGTCTCCATGGAATAGAATCAAATATTTATATAGAGAAGGAAGAGGCCCAAAAACATTAGAGATGATCTTGCACATTATGTTTATAATTAGTTCAATTAATTTCATAAAGAAAAGAATACATGTATCTTCGGTACTTTCTTCATGGATGATGTTGATCATCCAGAATGAACCTTCCATATTGTATCATTGTGATTGCTAGTATCTAAACTAGAATCCATCTAGCAGTGATCCACACGTGCTATAATGGCCTCTAATTGACACCACTCGTTCTTTGGGTGCTAGCGCTGCGAAGGGAGTGTCATGTGTCGGTCATTATTGATATATTGTTCTTCGGTCTTGAAGAATGTCTCTAATTCTTAAGATGGGAGGGATGAGGAATTGAGATAGAAATCATTTAGCTTAATAATTCTCAACTCACCAGGCGCGCATTTCGATACATGGAACAATAGACTAAGGTGACTATTTATTGACATAGGGCTTCAATTACAATATTTAACTGTGTAACAGCAATTAAATACACTCATAACCTTAGAGAAAATCTATAATTTTAATAATAATACTGCTTCATTATTTTTGGTGCGCTAACTTTCACAAAATGGAATAAATAAAATTCCACATCATAAAATAATAGCACTATTACTATTATTTTAACTTGTGCCAACTAGTTAAATAATTATTTACCATCTTGAAAATAATTATTTTACTACCAGACCAGCCATGGTCCTCTCTAACTCCACTTCCATTTATTTAACACCCGAATAAATAAATAAATAAATTATTCTCTTAAAAAAAATTTTATTTACAAACTAGTAAATAAATATTTATTAAATGTTTAAAAAATAAATAAATATATTTTACCCACAATCCAGCAAATAAATATTTATTTAATATATGAAATCATTTTAACTTGAATAAAATTATTCCACTATCTTGAGAATAATAATTATTCCATTAATTAAATTCAAATATAATTTAACCAAAACCACCAGAAACACTTAGTGTGTCACCCTCTAGGATTCTTTCTTGTTGGAATTCGACGGGCTTGCCTAAATTCCAAGGGTACTGTTTAGCAATAGGTCAAGGAAACCAAGAGAAAGAACATAAAGTCGCAACAACAACATACACATATGAATGCTCACTGTGTAATATAATCCTTTTGTCACAATATCTCATCAAGTAGGTTTCATGATAGTTCCATCAAACTTTCTGATTGATAATTCATTCTTTGACTACATGAAATAAATTCCTCATTACACCATGGCCATGGAATATTGCATGATAGTTCTATTTCAATCGAAAGGCTGAGATATCAACTTCCATAAATGGAAGGGACAAATCCTTCCTTGACTTATCTATTAATAACATGCCACTCATGATGCACCCAACATACCCTACTTCCCGAAAACATATGGAATGATGATTTTCATCCGTAAATAAAAGTTTGTGAGTCATGACACATATTAATGATAATATTAAAGTCTAAGGACTATTACACATAATTGTAGATAGGAATATCTGATGACACAAAAACATGCAGAATTCCTACTGGCGGGTCTGTTCTCATAATCTCCCATCTTGGAGATTACCAAGTACAAACTTCAAGAGAGGAAGTCTCACATTCTTACAAGTAATCACACCTGATGGTCTGTATACTATGTGTCCTATCATAGTTTTTCATCCAACCTTAGAACTATATTTAAGAATATTGTTATAGAATTTCAAGGTTATCATCATATCAGGGAACTACCATGACCTTAACAATGCAACAAATACTCTAGGACATTATTACATCATAGTCATGCAGAACAATGAAAAATATGTAATAATTTGTTTAATATTTAAATACATTAAATATCCATGTAATCAAAGTAAAACAAGTTGGTTCTAGGACACTAAATCTAACAAGAACCTCTTGGAGTAGAGTGGTAGTAGATGGAGGCGGGTAGTTAGGATTTTGCATTTGAAATATGAATGTGGAAATCACTTCCACCACTAGTTTGGATTATAGTTTAGGATGAGGTCCCTCATCCAATGTAACTTCCTCTTTGGAATTTAATCTTTGATAATTATTTTTGACTTAATTAATCATGTCCATCAGTTCTTGATGTGAGAGATATGTGACATGGCCATTCAACATTTTCTTTACCAAAATAGTGAGTTCATAAACCTTTTGAAATAGGGTCATCTCATCATTATCTACCAATTATCCTTACACCTATTATTTATCAATCCAATAGGAATAATTTCATTTGGCATACATCTTGGAATATTTTTAGTTTTTTAAATTAAAGAAAAGAATTTTTTTACCAAATGTTAGAATTAGATTGTTGGGACAACCTCCCTAAAAATAGAGCCTAGTTTTGACATGTTCCTGTCATGGGGTGTAAAGAAAACAGATATTTACTAAGTTAAAATACAGTATAGTGGTTGAACTAGGATGTCTCCAAAGAGTAGAGCATAGTAATCAAGATCTCACCTTAAATTTGAGAAATAAGTGGAGGTGCTTTTTTAATTTTTTTGATTTAGAAAACAAAATAAAGTAACAAAACAAAAGAAATAGACTAAGAAAAATATTGATAGTAAATTGAAAAAATGATAGAGATTAAAAATAGTGATATGAATTGGGTGATCAGGTTGAGATCATTTTCCCAATTGAAATGATATCATAGTTCCAATTTATCCAATCCTCTTCTACTAGGACGATTAAAGTGAGATTTCACGATCACTTCCTATCACTCCCTTGCACAATGGTGATGGTGAGAGTAAGCCTTACCAAGATATCATCTCAATATAATCTCCTTTCTATGTACGAAATAGTTGAAGTGAATACCCTCAACTAACTTAGGAAATTCCTGATTGGGTCTTGTTTATCCCAAACAATCAAGAATATCCACTACCCCTCCCACATGTACTAATGAACACTGATTAATTAAACACTAAGACCAGATCTATTCCATCATATATAGACAATAACCCAATAGAGGAAGAAAATTATCATTGACCAAAGAAATAACAACAACATAATTTAAAACCAAATGTGATCATACTTGATAATAAAAACAGATATTAGAAATTGAAACCAACTTTGAAAAAGAGAGAAAATATGTTTTACCATTAAGTGCATGAAATAAAAAAATTAAAAAAGGGAAAAAATATTCATAACCAATTACTCAAAGGATTACCCCTCCATGTTAAGGGTATCCATGATTAATGGTGGAGAATAATACATTACAAAACTAAAAATAAAGAAAAGAGGAGAAATGAAGAATATAAAATTTCTCTTCTAGAATCCTTACACCGAAATTTTTCTTCATTTCTTCCCATTAGACTCCCAAAAAACACCCAATTGTATTATTAAAATATTTTATAAATTAAGATTCCAATATACCCTTGAAATTTCAAATCCATTGTACAAGTTTAGAGGAAGTTATGACTGAATTATTGAAGTAAACATTTTCTGGTCGAGGAGACTCTTCAACTTAATCCACTTGGGCACATGCAATGGTGGTCTTAATAGGATAATTTATCCATGAAATCTTATGGACATATGATATTTGGGTAATATTTTATATCCACTTATAATGAACTCATTTGGAGGTCTATTGGATGAGATATTCCACATTAAATGAGGTGGGGGCCATTCTGTAAGCCTATGAATTTTTTCCAACTGATTTATTTTTCTGGGTCATGGTGTATCAATTTAGATCTAGGTAGAGAATAAAAAAATTACTCGTAAAAAAATAAATGCTAAAAAAGGAATCAATAAACTTGGATTACAATAGTAAAATATACACATGAAATATAAAAGATCCATAAAACAACTAGATTTACAGAATTAAAATATTTTCACAATTAAGCTCAAAATTCACCAAAAATACTAAAATGATTCAAATCAGATAATATTTATTAATTTATAGGGATTAAATCATTTTTTTGAGGAAAGTGGGGACATTAACCGGTCACCCGATTCATTCGACCAAAGAAATTTACTAAAAAACAAAAGTTACATTACAAGTGCGATGTTTAAAGAGCTTAAATGAACATGGGATTGAAGATGGGGGGGGTACTGATGAAGATTATATGATAAGAAGACCAAAATCCTGTGTTTCATACAACAAGACCCTACCAAATGTGAAAAAATCAATGGAATGAGTAGTAGTTTAGAAAAAAATGTAGCCTCAGAGGAAGGAGAATGGAACTGGACACATTCTAGAAGATGGAGACTCCCCAATGATTTTCCATGCATTGCCAGAAGGAAGCCGTGAGTCTGGTAAATTGAAAACAAAGGAGTTAATGATAGAGAATTTTTTAGCCTAGGATGTCTATATGTGATCTATTCGACCAAGACAACTCTTTAATTCTTCAATACTAACATATCCAAAAATCGTCCTCCTTCATAGATGAAGAGAAAGATAGCTAGAGTCAAAGCTTCATTGAGATGGAACCCCACTCAATAGGATAATCACTAAAAGTAAAAAAAAGAACACAATTCAAACAAGAAATAGTGTCATCACAAAAAAGATTCATTTCTATGTAATAGCTATGAATTTGAAGTTTGGGTCTTTATTAAACTTCTATACTACTTTGATAAACATCATTTTTCTGATTTTGAGGTAAGTATCAGTAGACATATCATTATTTTTGTATTGGAGGAAGAAGGTAGTATCATTCTCTTCCATCCAAGATTAAATATATTCTGAAAAATTCAATTTTTCTTCAATTTGGTAATCATCCCTAAAAGCAAGGTCATTTTCATTTTTATCTTTATTAGTAGATACTTCTGAGTCAGTTGAATCAGAGGAAGTAGATAAATGTCCTGTAGACATAAGTTGTGGGGGAATAATGTTTATTTCAGTCTAATAGGAGGATAGAGATCAGGTGACAATGGTTATCTCAATATTATAATGATCCATACATTCTAGGGTTTTCCTGTCACTCAGAATGATGAAACCATCAGAATCAATCATTTATTTTTTCCTTTTTTAGCTCTAGATTTCAAAAAATCTTCCTCAAGCTGGAAAGAATTTTCAAAATCATATTGAATATATTCTCTAGAGTTAGATGGATCATTATATTTCTCTGCATGATCAATTTGATTGATCTATATATCTGAGGTTCAGGTTCAAGATGAAATTACTTATCTTCATTAGTAAAATGATCATTTTTCACTTCCTCTATGAAACTAGAGAGGCTGTAGAGGGAATCTGATTATTAGAAGATCCTGAGGAATTCTTATTGGAAATACTATCAATAGGGTCCACTTTTTGATAAATATAGATTCATTTTATAGTTTCCTTTTTAACCCATATTGATTTAAAATGATGGAGGGGGCGTGAAGCAAGATTTTGATTCTCACATTATTTTATAGAGTGTTCAATTCTAGCACATCTCTTGAAATAGATTGGGAAATTTTAGAAAAAACCTCATAAATAAAGCCATTATCTCAATTTTGAATCTAAAATCATGATATAAGATCTTTTGAAATATCAATTTCATTGCATATTCAAGTGACTTAAGGTCGAGATAAATTCAGGGTACCAGATTCAAGATTAAGGGGATAACCAAAATGACTAGAAATGGAAAAGAGAGAATTATTCTTAAAGAGATGAAATGGATGTAATTAACTATTTGGTGAGAAATTTATGGTGTTTATATATCATAAGAACTTGAAACACATTTTCTCAAAAAGGGATTTGAATTCGAGACAATGAAGATATATAAAAGATCTCAAAATGTATGAATTTGACTTGATTTATACCTTGGTTAAAGGTAATTTGGTGTAAAATTAATTAATAAAAAATTCATATAATCAATTGTAAAATGAGGATTTAGATCTTTGGTAGTTTATGTTAGTGATAGGTGCCATATACTTGGATTGTGAAGACCAAGGCAGTGTAGTTATTTTCTTTCTAGTTTCTTTGGTTCCTAATTTGGTGGAGATGGTTAAATAGGCACATACATCCAATTAATAATATGTTTCTATGACATTAAGAATCAATGGTGGGGAGACCATTAATGGATGTAAGATGGAAAAGAGCTCAATGTTGTAGTTCATAGATCATATAGTCACATCATTGGATTTTCAAGACCAAATTCTTCATGCTTACCACCATTAAAGATTGGTTGTTCATCCTAGAATAATGAATATATATAAGGAATTTAAATAACATTTTATGTGGGTTGGAATGAAAATAAAGGTATCTAAGTTTGTTTCAAGATGCCACACCTGTCAGCAATTAAAGGTAGAGCACCAGCGGCTAGTAGGTATGTTGCAGTCTTTACTTATTCCTATATATAAATGGGAGTAAATAACCAAATATTTTATTATATGTATCCCATTAATGGTTCAAAAAAAAGATTCCATATTGGTGATAGTGGATCATCTCACAAATTCAGATCATTTAATTCATATTCATGAATCTCATATGGTGGAGGAATTTTCTAAAATCTATATTTGCGAAGTGGTAAAGAGGCATGACATACCAGTTTTGATAGTATCAAACCGTGATATGAGGTTCATATCTCATTTCCAAAAATCCTTATAGTAAGACCTTGGGACTCGGTTGACCATGAGTATGGCATATGATACTCAGACAGATGGATGATCTGAATGGATGATATAAACATTTGAAGACTTACATTGGGCATGTGTAATGGATTTTGGTGGCTCATGGGAGGAGCACATAACATTAATGGAGTTACTATATAACAAAAATTATTATACCTCAATACATATAGATCCTTTTGAAGAATTTTCATTCTCCACTTTATTGGGTGGAAATAGGCGAGACTTCACTGGTTGGGATGAGCCGTGTCCAAGAGGCAATGAAGAAGATTTAAATAACCAGGAAGAGAATGGAGGTGAATCAGAGTCATCGCAAATCTTATGTTGATCATCATCAATGGTCATTTTCATTCTAGCTGAGTGATCATGTGTTCTTGAGAATCTCTCAAAGGATTAGGCATCACCAATTGGGGATGAAGGGAAAGTTATCTCCTCAGTACATAGGTCCTTTTAAGATACTAGAATGGGTTGATGAGGTAGAATATTGGTTGGTATTTACACCATGGTTCTATTTTGTTCATAATGTGTTTCATGTATAGAAATTTAAAAAGTATCAGCTTGATCCTGACCATGCAATTTGATGAGATCACATTGACCTAGAGCCACATTCTTCATAGGTTCATATCCTAGTACTTATTATGGATAGGAAAGATAAACTATTTAAGGTAAAATCATTGGTTTAGTGTGGTATTTTTGAAAAAATGATTGGATTGAAAAATAAACATGGGAATGAGAGAAGGAAATGGTCGAGCAATAACCCAAACTCTTTCAGGATAGTGGTGGTTTTCTTCGTTCCAGGGACAAAAAGGCCAAGGGTGGGGAGAATTTATCACCCCTTGTTTCAAGTAAGTAACCCTTTATTTATGTATTTTAAGTATGTAAATTTTATTATTTGAAGTTTGAGAGGGTCTTTAGGACTTTTGGAATATTTTTAGGGATTTTCTCGAGGTGCATAGTTTGATATCGATTAGTACAAAGCACAAAAATCCTATAGAAAACCATGGAATGTGAGGTAGCGGGATCTGGGTAGGCACACTATTTTTCCAAACTATGTTTCTAGTAAGAGAAACCTTGTTTTTTTGTACACATTAATTTTCGCAGTTAGCACATGGTTTTCCTAACCATGCACCCTAACCATGAACATTTAAAAATCAGATCTTAAATTTGTGGATCTCATTCGTAATTACTATTTAGATACCCTTTTATCTCTATTACTAACCTAACTCAATTTTCTCTCCACCTAATGGATGTGGAGACTCTTACCTTCAATCCATGAGTGGTCCTTTGGAAAATCTTGGTGTATTAAAGGCCGTATTGCTTGGTAAGTCTTTGTTCTTGGGTTTTTTTCTTAGATATCATATTCTTCTATCTATTGGATTCATAGATCTATTCAATTGGGAGATATATTTATGATATTTTATGAAAATATTGATGATATTTGGATGTGTTGATGTTATGTAATGTGATATAAGGCGACGTTTTGGACTTTCAACCCGGTTTTGTCGAAGAAATTGTGTTGTTCCTCATTTTCGCCAAAGTTTCTGAGGTAGGTGGCTTCACTCTTAAATTATATTATTAGAAATTAAAGGATTGTTTTCAATTTATTTTGAATTTATTGAAACTTATGGAGAAATTGATGTGTAAATCTTGGTATAAACCCTCTTTTGTGATAGTTTGTGTGGAAATTTATTGTTTTACAAAGTGTTTTGTTTCAGGGTTTTAAAATGACGATTTTAAAAATGTTTTCTTGGTTTGATTCATGAAAAAGGTTTTGCGGAAAGGTTTTCAATAAAAATTTTATTTTATTTAAATGGTTAGGCATAATGTTTTGCCAGAGTTTTAGAATAATTGGTTGGCATGTGTTCATTTTCATTAATGTTACCCTATGGAAGGGGAATGTGCCATTGAAGAACTGGTATATGGTTACCTTATAATGACTTGATAGATTGAAGAGATATCACTTATGTGTATGGAATTTTCACCTAAGCATTGATGTTTGTATGTGGGGATTGGAATTTGTTATTCCAAATAGATTTGTGAAATGTTTTGAAATACTTGTTTTTTTTCAATGATTTTTTTGTTAAGTAAATTCTTGGATTTTTCATAAACTATTAAAATTTTTTTAAAGTGGTTTATATAATTTTTTATTTAAATTTTTTATATAATAATGTTAACATGTTATATACTAGTGGAATGAGTTGGGAATTCATTTGGTGAAAACATACTAAGATTAATTACTCATCCATTTCATAGGAACATTGGTGCATTCTAAAATACTATTTATAGAGACAAAAGTAAATGTAAGGCATCTCATTTCTTTAGTGATACTATTTATAGAGACAAAATACTGTTTAGGAGCTATAGAGTTATATATTTGGGGTGATTGAGTCTGTTGGTTTTGTCTTCCGTTTTGCACTCTGGTATTAATATTGGTTTACTCATTGTAATCTGATATAGGTTATGGTATAGTATAATATTGTTTAATTTTTTATTACTTGGAGATGTATTACACTTGGTTCACACATCATTTAGAGGTTTTTTGGTTATGGTATGGTGGTTGTGGTTATTTTATTTTCAAAGGGAAAATTGTCCCCATATGATACTGGAGCTCTTGGAATTAATTTCCATACTTTTACATCTTGTGCATGTCACCTAAGGCCAAGTATAAATTCTGCCTCAACTAAATCCAATAAGGAGGGTTGGGATGTTACAGTCATAACCTGAAGAAAAAGAGTTGGTTATAAATTTCTCTTACCTCAAGCCCGATTTATCACATACATTATTTATCTTCCTAAATAATAAAATTATGTTCATTATTTACTTAATTAATAATCATTTTGTGGTTTATTATTCATTTTATTTTATATTTTACCATGTCATATTCAATTACATAACCAATAAATTTCACATTTGACATTTTAACATTAAATGACTCATATGTCGAAAATCACTTTAGTATGTTGAATAATGTCAAATAGTTTTTTATTTAATCATTTACAGAATTGTAATCATGAAATAATTATAATTTTTATACATAAATTATAATTTTAAATCCAAACATTAAATATGGTTATAAAAATTAACTACGTTACAATCAAGGAGACGATAGGTCGTACATACGCATGAGTAACACTTACATTTTTCAAAGATCATGATGGAAATAAGGTAAGTATTATTTTATATTTAATGAATTATAATTATATAATAAATATAATATTATTTATTTAAATACCCTTAAACATTTTATCTATGTGATACGATAATAAAAATGAACCACATTGCTTCGCAAAACAGTAGTCCGCCTTACACACGAATGAAGTTATCATTCTGTATTTAGATGGTATGGTAAGAAAGTATAAGATATATCTATTTTATAGAATGATTAATATGTACTGAATATAATATTTCAAAATAAAATTAACCCTTATTAAGTTTCATTTAAAGTGTAAGTGAAAAATAAATCACATAACTTCGAGATACGGTAGTCCACTATGCACATGAGCGACGTTGTCGTATTCTCTACAGAATAAAAATTAAGAAGTTATATGTGATATTATAATTACATAATTATAATTATATTATAACTACCATATATATAAATTAAATATATTTTTATATTCATACTTGAGAATCAATGATGGAAAATGAATTATGTCGGTTCGCTAGGCGGTAGTCTGCCGTACACACGATCAATAATTTAGCTTCCCATTTGAGGGAGGATAATATGGTTATAGGTCATTAAATTAAAATAAAAATATATTAGTATTTAGAGTAAACTTATTTTATTATATAATCATGTTTTAATAAGATACAATGGTGGTGGACTAAAAAATAAAATAAAATGCTCGGTTAAGGACGTTACCTCTTCTTTAGACAACTTCTTTAAATTTGCACCGAAATCCTTTATAGATTGGATTTATAATCAAAATAAGACTTCAAGGATGAGTATAGGAAAGTAAGAAAGTTATTTTAGAATATATTGGATAAAATAATGGTTTTTTAAGTGTGAATTGGATAGGAGAGTGGTTTCCTTTTATAAGTGTGTAGGGGGGGGGACACTTGGAATTTTTGAAAAGAAAGAATTACACCCATGTTTTTCTCATTACATAAGGATAAAAATGGAACATTTTATAATATTATAAGTTATAAGGTTTAAATATGACCATAAAATAAAAATTATTCAAGTTTTGAGTCATTTTATCCCTAATCCTTTTAGTTTAACCCCAAAGTAAACCCGTTTTTACCAAAACCGTGGAAGATAAATTTTCTTGTTTTAACTATCCATTACGGTAAAAAATTAACTTGAAATTATTATATAATATAAATTATAATTATTAAAAATCTGGAATCTATTTTTCCAAATTTAAATCACATAATTGGTTGAATTTAATTTAAAATTAAACATACAGACATGTCATAAAAATAAAACAGTTTTTCAAGAAATGCAATTTTTTAAGGAAAAGGTGATATAATTTTAACTATATGAAAATTAATCATAATTAAATGAATTTTAATTAATATTTAAATATTTATAATATATAAATTTAATTTATATCATTCCTCATTAGGGGTTATTTTAATAATTTAAAATGGATAAACATTATGTACTTCAAAATAATTTTCAGACAAATGTGTTTTAAAGCCTAAAAATAAACTTATAATAAAAAAAGCATATAGTTGTTATAATTTTAATTAATTATATTAAATAAAAATTAAGAATAATTATCATATGAAAATAATAATGGTACTTTATAAAATACATAATTTATTAAAATAAATTATTTTTCTATAAAAAATTAGTATTTTCACTAATCACCGAAAAATACCATAATTTATCCCTAACTTAATATCAATATGTTGATTTTAAAACTTATTTTCATTTTATAAAATAATATTTCTAAATTTTTGAAAATTAATTATTATATTTTCTACCAAAAATTGATAAAAAATAACTTTTAAAATAAATGTTTTTATTTAAAAATTTAGTGTTTGTTCCTAGGTGTTTATAAATACATTTATATTTGGTAGTTCCATTATATAAATTTAGTAAAGTATTTAATCATATTAATAAAAACCATTTTAAAATCTAGGTTATAATGGTTTAATTTAAATAATCCTGATTTGTTTGGGTTTAGTGTTGCATATTGCATACACTATCAAACATACTTTTCCATTTATTAACTCAGGGTGTTATAGTTGAGGGGGAACTGTCTCATTTTTGTGAATCTCATGCAACCTCTCATGAATATAGATGGAGATCCCACACCTCCCCACTATGATCCACAATTGAGGGAGTAACAACTCCATCTAAGCATCGTACATAATCTCACCATAAACAGTGTGGAGAGTCCACACCTCACCACTATACTCCATAGCTGAGGGAGGAATAACTCCGGAAGAGGACCCACTCCCTGATAGAGCTCAAAAATTGGGGGGGGGGGGGTTCCACTCAATATATATAGGATCCATGACCAATTTATTATGAGGTATTTCCAACCCTACCAATCTAAAGAGTATGAGGGAGTTGTGTCCTGGTGGGACAGGGGGTTTCTAACCCCCGTAACAATTTGATGATCACACCTGATCACTACTACCAACTAAGCATCACTAAGGGAAGCACCCCTCTAGAATCATATCACATCATATATCAGCTACCAAAATAAATTCCACCATCATGTTCTACATTGAAAAACAATCAGGACAGGCTACTCATGGAACCAAATCTATGTTCTGAAGAGAGTGATTTGCAAGGTAGAAGATTTGGGGATCAAACATTCACTAAATTGAGTAAATGATGTGTCCTAAGGGTAAACAATGTGTCTCTATGAGTTTGGGACTAGCTTTTTACTACCATATCAAATCACATGACCTCCTACAGATACACAACATACCCACTAGGGGTACACGACATGTAGAGGTAAGTATGGGATTCAATGTGCCATTCGGTTCATCCCATGTACAATGGAAAATGTCCTTGTACTTAGGGAATGATCAAGTAATTAGGCTATGTATGAGTAATTTTTAATATACAGGTTGTGTAACCTACTATAAACGGTGTTTAGGGATACATGTTCACCTGGACATGTACTCCATGTACACGCTGATCTGTCCAGGTTACACAGTGTGTGATCCCACCACACAATGTGTGGGGTCACTTGGCCTCCTATGAATGTACTCAATATACACATTGATCCTTTCACCAAGGGTTACATGGTGGTTTTAATCTATGAACATGACATGTATCTCCATATGGATTTGTGGGAGTGTACTCCTTGTACATGAAAAGCTATCTAGTTAAGGGTCACACAATGTGTGGACCCACAACACGATATGTGATATTTATATCCATGTGGAAACCCTAGAAACTACACCAAGGGTAGTATATGATTTGTATTCATCAAAGACATAAAATGTAGTCAAGATTTTCATAGAAAATCAACCATTTTTACCCTTCTTTCCCATGTTTCCACCACTATTGATTTCAACACTAGACCTGCTGATAAACATGAATTTAGGATTGATCAAGCCTAATTGTATCTAGTGACTAGATTCCATCCGTAAAATTAGTTTAGGAAAATCCTCCATTTCACTGCGTCACATGAAAAATTCCAAACCACAAATGGAGTCTCCCAATCTGATTTCAATCCATCCCCAATCATTTGTAGTCATCAACTAATGTCGAACGAGCTATCAATCTTGATCTCTCATCCATGTAAATGATATATTGCACCAAATATTGAGTGTGAAATGATCATTTTATGGGTATTTATTGAACCGCCAACCAAATAGGGTTGATGATAAACACACAGGGAGTGGTGGGGGAAAACACAAAATAAAACAATAGGAACAAACCTTGACCATTGTTTTGGTTAACCTCGATTCATTTCTATTAGAATGATGGACAAAGAACCAATAAATAAACCATAATCAAATATCACTATTTCATATCCATAGGAATATAAAGAAATACCATCAAATTAACCATCGATCCATGAATCAATCTTATTATAAGGATTTAATCATGTTCGACATCTGATAGAAAAACAGGGATAAATTCCAAAAAACAACATCCTACGCCAAGTTTGGATCAATCGATGATGAAGAACTATTCTCCTTTATTTTCATTGGTGAAACCCATTAACTCCATTGGCATACATGACCCCAGTGGTATTGATCCATTGGACCATGATCTGGAAATTCCAATGTTCACTCCTCCACTACTGCTCTCAAATCCCTAGGGTTATGTGGCTAACCATAGTATTTTACCATAACTAGGTTTGAATAAGAGGAGGCTAGGTCTGGAGAAATAAATAAATAAAGAAATAAATAAGTAAACTAATCCTCCCACAACCAATTTCTATATAAACACCCAATTCTGACTAATATTATGTCACACCTAGGGTAAAAACCATGTTCTATATTTAATGAAAGTCTCAAAATTCTCATTCAAGACACTATTTAGGAGTCATCCAATTATTTTCAAAAAACTATGACCTTTTGGTATATAATATTTAATATTTTTAATATATCCACACAAAGGCTCTATAGGTCCCATAAAAATGTGCCAACTCAGAATCCATCTTTGAAAATATTTCATAAAATAATCCAAAGTCTTACAAGGGAAAAATGAGACTAATTGTATCCAAAATCTATAGAGATTCACTTATCAAAACTCGAGTATATTATTTTACATACCAAATAAAATATTTCTCATTATATAATTTATAAAATATTTTAAAATTATATTATATAATGAAACAATTTTCATTGATAATATTTAAGAAGATCAATTTTATTTATATAACTATATTACCATCGGGAAATTTTACTAGTAACAAAAATTCATTCCTCACAAAGTTATTCATGTATTTATATATAGATATCATCATAATTTTATTACTTATGGAATAATATTAGATATAATAATTAAATTCAAATGAAAAATAAAATTTAAAACAACTTGAGTAATAATTACACAATCAATATAACATGAAAAATTTATAATTAGGTAATATCATATCATTTTATAGTTTTACATAAAATATAATATTATTATTCACCATCTAGTAACTCACCTTCTATTTCATAAATTTTATATTTAACACTATTCACCAAATGATTTTAAAAACTAGAAATATTTTTTAATTTTTTCGAGATCTTCATCATCTCATTCCTTTAAAATAGATTATTAATATAGTTTTATATCATTAAATTAAATGTGAGTAATTTTTTTAAATATATTTATCCATTTATTATATTATCAAAATGAATTATATATATTTGGGTAACCAAAAAATAGTCCTTCATATAAATATAGACTATTTTTTTTACAATAGTATTAATATTAGAAAATTACACCATTCATTCAGAATTCTGGAGTTACCATCTACAGTTTTCTACTATTCAAAATATGATAATGGGATTTATTTATAAATATATAGTGTAATAAGATATTTATATTGTGACATCCAGTATGTAAATACTTTTTTATATATGTATTAATTTTACATTATATTTATAACACATTTTTAGAAAATTATTCTAAGGGATCCATTCATTCATTTACCATAACATTTTATTTTATAATTTTTATTTCTCAAAATTTATGTTTAATAAACATTTCCTTACACACACACACACACACACACACACATATATATATATATATATTACAATCATTCAAAATATCAATCATGTTCACTCTGAATAGTGAATTTTGATAAATGGTTTTCATTATAAACCATTGATGAAATCTTTTCTAAAAACATTATAACATTCTATTAATTAAAAATAATTAAATCCCAAGTTTTAAAAGTATATTAATTGAGAAGTCAAGTTAAAATGTGTTTTACATAAATTAATACTTCTAATATTTTTATATTGTGGTTTATATGAACTGAATATATATTTTTAGATATTGATTCATAGTTTAAACATCTAATAATGAGTTTTTATAGCTTTATTTAAAAACATGATTCAAAAAATAAACATTAAACTCATTTTATGGTAGTTTATTCATAAATTCTTTTATTATGATCTTATTCATATTAACGTGGTCATAAAATCTAATAATTATATATTAATGCTAGGTGTTATAACATGGATCATAATTTAGGGAATATTTTAACTCTACATTATTATTAAGATAATGCTATTTCATTATAGTTATATGATAATATTATATATCCTTGTGGTTTTAAAATAATATAATTATTATTACATTAAGTTATCGATTTTTTATGATAAAAAATCAATTTATACTAATGATAATGTGTTTTCAATATAAAATTCAAATAACATTTCAAAATAAGGGCTTACAATTAATATAAACATATCCTATTATGCTATCCATCATTTGAAAAATTCTTTAAAAATATTGTTTCCTCTATCATGTTACTTACTAATTTTTATGCTTAAATTTTAACCCCTCATCTTCATAGACTAATGGTAAAAGATAAACCATATAAACAAGATTTCAGTACTCAACATTTAATGGTAAAAGAATATTATAATGGATTTTGGAAAGTAAATGTTCTTTGGATTTGAAATATTAGGATATAAATGATTTTTTATGAAAAGATTCACAAAACATTGATATTTTTGAAATAATAAGTCTTCCAAAACTAATCTATAATCGATTAAAATGTAATTTCATTTATTGAATATGAATTTTTTATATAATTTCTTCTTTGTTTGGATAAACTAAGAAGGAATTTATAAAAGGATTACTATTTCAACTTTATAGATTAATTTAATTTTTACAGATTTTTTGTTTAATATATATAGGTAATATAAATATAATATACGTATAAATATAACTTTCAATAACATATATAATTTTAATCCTTTTTCATGGTTTTAATACATTTTAATGTGGATTATTTTATATAATCACTTTATGACTTGAGATATTCTAATTTTATTTGTGTATAAAATATTAACACGATTGGTCACTCTACTAAATCAATAGAATGTAAAGGATCATTTTTATAGAAATAACATGAATATTTGTGGTCTATTGATATTTAGTTTTTTACAATGTAAATATATATATTTTATTATCAATATAATTAAATATGTGATGATTTGAAATGGGTTCCTGAAACTAGAGATTATTTTTGAAGTTCCTAATGGCCTAAAACATGTTATCCCGATCAATAGATTCTATCCATTATGACTAAGTGATAAAAAGAATAAAAAATGAATTTCTTTTAAATCATTAATTAAAATTAACATGAATGCATGTGGTCTATAAAATTATATTACTAATAGCCATTTAAATTCATTGTGGAAATAAAATACGTTTTGAAAGATCTAATGAAACTGTAAAATGAAATAATATATTACAATGTAAATAAATATGAATAATTTCCTACAATATGTATCCATCTACTAGGTCTCCATAATTGAATTATAGATCTCTTTTAAAATTATGATAAATTTCATTTTTTGAAATCCTCAAAAATCACTTCTACACAAACATTGAAGTATATATATAGGGTTGTTAGCACTGAGAAATTCATGTCACACACTTTCTCATATAATCTATAACACAATCCTCACTTATACAACACAAGTCAATATTGATTAGAAATGAATCTCCATACCTAAAGAGGAATAAAATTTGATTTCCATGTGCCACATGACTATTCACACACTAAGGGATAGATTTTCATTAAAAAAATTTCCATGTTCGATGATGTGGTGGTGCGAACCTATTTCTAAGAGTGGGCCATGTATTTTACACATTACTAATAAAAGGGGAGTCAAATCCATAAAACCAATTTTGGGGGACTTATAGGAACTTTTTGGTCTTATATATTAACTATTATTTAAGTACCATATATCTAGTGGCATATTTTATTTCATAAATTTGATTTTACTATTAGTAGATCCAAAACGGTCTTACTAATAAAACGTTGGAGTTGTTTTAATATGACCACCATTTTGGCATGAAATTTTTAAATTTCGATGAAGAAAATATCCATAAGAAGAATATATTAGTGTGTGGTTACCAGGGAATAACATGTGGGGTAACTTCACTACACATATGGTTACTTAACTAATGAACTATATGGTCAAACTTCGGAGAGTAAACAATCAGGTTGAGGTACATGCAGTGGAAACGGATCCCAGTGCATAATTTTCATTAAACCATGCAATCACATACCCCATTAGTGCCATGATTTTTCTCTATGTCCCCATAAAACATCACCTATACAATTCCATGATCATATTTATGTTTTCATAGCAACTAGAGAGTGATCCAGCCAATATATTGATCCATATACCCATCTAACGTAAAAGGTATATCTGGACTCACATTTTAATGTGCCCAAAGATAATAACATTTATCGAACTTTGAAGGAATACTTAGTGAATGTGGGCTCAATTTTGTTTATGATATACATGAATCATCATGCCAACATGTACTCTCCCCCATCTGTGATCGATGAATCCATCAAGGGTGAAAGCTAAGTGATCACCTAGGAATCTACATGGAAATTCCTACCAGGATACACTAAAACACTGTCCTATATGACTGGTAGTTCAAACTCAGTGCGTATTATAATTTTTTTTGGGGGGGGGGTGAAGATATCCCACAATTCTATATAAATACCTATATTACTCTTTTAGGAGACACATAAACAAGACATAGAAAAAGGAGATGAAGAAAACTTCACTAGGTGAACTGCACCACACAAAATATTCACTACATGGTCCCTACACTGGCCTCTCTCTTCCTATGTCAGGGTGATAATGTCAACCACTTGACCTAACCCTTATGATTAAACTATGTGGATGAAACTAGTTGAAAAATACAATGATATTTACTTACAGAAAAACCTAGGTGAAATAAGCTATGCACCTAGAATACTTCTTAGGGACCTCACACACTTACTAGGGGATAAGATAACCACATTGGTTCTGCTAAAACCCCCAAAAATGGGATGGTAGACTACCATATAGTCATTACTATCATCCAATCCACTTATATAGATGAAGGAAACCCAAAAGTGAGAGGACCAGTTTGGGATATACCTAACACTGAGAGGGGGGATCAGTGTTGGGGATTTTTTTAAACCAATTCCAACTTTTATCCCTGTACCTCTTGACCTGTTAGGATCTTCAATCTCTTATTATCTTTTCCCTATCGCATGAAATAATTGAAATTAGTAAAAATATGCACACAATATTTTTACAAGGTTCACCACTCAATAAGAGTAGCTACGTCCTTTCCATGCATTGATATGACCAGTGCATGGACTCTCTACTATGATGTGATATGCTATTACAGTGGAGTGACTAAGAAAGCAATCATTTAGCCATTGTGAGTCCCTACACTTTAAAGGGGGTTGGAAACAACCCTCTTCCCTAGATTGGTGATGACCTATCCCAACTTACAGCCTCTAGCTTGTTCTTTATACTGCCTATGAAGACATTCTTCTTCCTTTTACAAATGGTAGGATCTACTCTTGGTCTTATTTAGTGCTCTTCACTTGACTACTTGCAAAGTAGTAGGAAAGTAATTCTTACTTCTTTCTTTATCTTATTCTCTAGTTCAATGCCAACTACACTAGACTTCTTCTTTCTGATTCTTAGTGAAACAACCAACTGCACTAAAACTTCTTCTCTCTTCTTGGCAAGAATCATATACAGCAATTTGATTATTCAGGCAATGAAGATCAGTTCACTTGGAATCATCTGAATCAATTATTTTCTTCTTGTTCAAGTATTCATGTGATCATGCATATGACATTAGATTGAACCACTTATCCCCTTTGTTTCTTCTTTTTCTTTATACACGTGAACACACTTGTTTTTGATTCTTTATTTAAGTCACTTCACGTGTACATGTGCATGTATGCAATCATGAATTCTCCTCTTATTCTTCTTGTGTGAAAACCCTTAATGAATATGGTTTTTTTAAACACACACACACACACTCAGCCTCTTCCTCCTCTTTCTTTTCTTTCTTCCTTTTGCACTAGGTTATGATATTTGGGTGTGTTTCTTCAAACCTGAATGGGTGAAACCCTTTCTTTGTTCAAGTTACTACTCAAGTCCTCTTCCTCCTCTTTCAATTATTTTCTTTTATTGAACTTAGTTAGTGTGTTTCCTTAGGTTTATATGTATGAATCATCATACCCGAATGGGTATAACCCTTCCTCTATGAAAATTACTTCTTCAAGACCTTGGGCTTCTTCAAACAATGCTCATGGGTGCATGCAATAAGTACTGCCCTTTCTTATTCACTAACACTTGAACTTTTGAAAACAATGGAATGTGAAAATGCATACCTCAGAGAGTTATTCTTTACCTTATGAAACCAAGGTGGCCTCAGGTTGTATTCTTTATGCAAGGATACACGGTTCTTTTTTGTGCATGAGGTGCACAATTTTACCTCTTCGAGATGCATAGTGAGAGAATATCTTAAGAACTGGCTCACGATGGCATGGATTTCAAAAATCATAGTGAGGGTTTTTACAAAACCTATCATGTGTTTGGGTGCCGTTTCTATGCGAAGAAATTCGAGGATGCATAGCACCTGTCGAAGGCTTGCAGAAACTATTCTTCATAGAGCAGAAAGCTCGCGGGACTCCTGTTTTCTCTTCGTAGAATGATGCATAGGGAGATGCTCTATTTTTTGAAACAGGAGCTCTCGGGTATAAGAGAGAAACAACTCTTCTCTTCTTAGGTTCCTACTTTTATAGGTGAGGGGAGAACCTATTCCGTGTTCAAATCAACATATCTCCCATTAAGATCAGAGCATTTAATTCCCGAGATCTTTTCCTTGAAGATTTCAAAACCGTGGGTCAAGGATAAGCCGCAAGTCTTGGGTGTTTCCTTTGTTTTTTTCGAATGCGGGCTCATATCTTCATGTATAGAGTTAAGATCACATGTACAATTATCGTGAATTAATCTTGCATAAATCCACATGGCCTCGACAACTCTGTTTTCCTTTGGTGAACCTTCTTCCTCGAGATATCGCATTCATGCAAGACATAGATTTCATGAATGGTCTCAGTTCGATTAGACGATCACCATGTAGTAGTTTTCATCATCAATGCTAACCGGGAGCGCGATCATGGTGGATTGGAAGTGGTGACTACGAGCAGTGGTGTCGGGTTACACTCCATGCAGTCAGAGGTTGAAGATGAGGCCGCATCTGTTGTATCGGCTCAGATTGATTTTGGACGACCACAATTATAACGCAGGATGCGGGATGAGGTGTGGAGTTGAGATCTCTCGTGAGATCAGATGAGTGGCCGAGAATTCCTCCGCGTTTTTAAAACTCACCCCACATCGAAACACACCACAGTTTTATTATGGTTTATCAATCAACTCCTCCCAAACAAAACTCAGAATTCTCCTCTCCCCACTCCAGTGCCTCCCCACACTAGTTCTCTACGGGCGTGCTTCTGCGCCCACCCATGCCTTCTATGGACGCACTCGTAGCACCCACTATGCATCCCTATGCATGGTTTGATCAATGTGCACACACTCCTAAAGTCTTATACACGACCCACAAACACCTCTTGCGAGCCGGCTCTGCCTAGGCTTCCCCATGGGCATGGTTGACCCCCTTCGGTCCTGCATGTGCCTCGGGTTGAGGCTGGGGTAGCTAGCTCGTGGGTTGCCCCTAATTTTTTAGTAAGTCCTTATAAAAAAAACATGGCAGAATGCTCAAAAAATTAAAGGCAACCTTTAAACACAAATCTACCTCATGCATGGACACCTTAATGGCCAATCCTCTTCTTCTTAAAATTCCAATCCCATGCATCCCCTTCTTCACCATTTCTTTTTGGAACTTTAATTCCAAAGAGAAATTCAATCAACCTTAAGAGGATGTTACTTAAATGTTGTAAACAATGTATCACACATGCTACAAGTTCTTTGAACTTAGAAGCAACACATCAATCGTCTGATTTCTATCCTGTATTTCACTTAGGAGAGTGTCTTTAACCATAATTTACATTCATTGATCTCATTGACAACAAATACAACTCAATTACTAAAGTGGTCCCAACAATCTCCCCTTTGTATTTTTCGGCAATACCCTAGGTTTTTATTTTAAATGAATGAGTCAATGTGATTAATCACTTATTTTTCTATCAAAATTTCATTTCACTTCTCTCTCCATTATTGACAAGAAATAAAAAGTTCATGGGAAGAGGGGTATCAACCCTTACTCGAGAAATGTTCCATCAATCATTTCAATCTATTTCTACTTGAGCAATGCTCAGTGTAGAAAACAAGAGGATTTGATTTAGACAATAGAGTTGTCCATTATCCACTAAATCATGATACCTCATGAGATGATATCTCATGAGATTTTACTTCAAGGGGTTTCCACTTTCATTCCAGGCATAGGATAGTAAATGTGATATGAAATAATCAATTTAAAACTCTTGCACTCACTTCAACAAATGGATAAAAAACATTCAGCTGTAAAAGGAAGGATATGTGAGCATGGAACAGTTCCATTCTTCTTATGTCACTGAGTAATTTTAGTTACTCCCCATTTGAAAAATAATATTTATTTTGAGTAACTAAGGATGAGAGATTGAGAAATGACATACATTTTCTAATGACATGATCTTCATACAATCTTCAGAGTAATTGAATTTTATACCAATTGAGATAATGATTCTAGAGGCTTCTTCATATGTCTCCCCCTCAAGGGACCACTTCTCACCATTGACTCTTAGGATCTCCCCCTGAGAGCTTCCCTCACCTTCAATTCCCTGTATGATAAGAACAAATAAAATACTAAAAGATTTAAGGGAATAAGGTGAATCCTTCTTGTTCCATCAATTTGAAAAAAAAGGTGGAGATGATCTTCTCAACCCAAATGCTCTATTCATTACACTTTCACAACTGATCTTCAATATTTACCGTGATTGTGTGGAACTTACTATCTCTTCCATTTCTTTGTGTGTGAATATTCTTTCTTCAAGGGATTTCAGAGCACTATAATATCCTGGTGCAACATTCATCTTTTTGAGTATTTCTAGTTAGTATGGAGTAAATTACAAGAATCTTCTAACAGTATGACCATCCTTGTTATACCTCACACACATAACTTCTTTGTCTTCATGTAGAATTTTCTTTTTTCTTTTAGCACAAGTCTTAGCACGTGCATCTTCCATCTTTCTTATTCTTTCCAAATCTTCTGTCCAAACCACCAATATATCATTAGGGGATAAGGCATTAGTATTGGAGCTTCTATATGGAATCTTTTGAGTGGAATTCCTTTTAGTAGTTCTTTTGGATTCACCACCCATCTTCTTCTTGAATTTAGAATCCATATAATTCTTAACTTTCCCACTTGAAATCTTCTTGGGAGAATTTGTTTTCACATTATTAATCTTATTTCTTCCCAAGGATGCTTCTTCATTCTTACCCAGCTTCTGTGGTCTTCTTTTCATATCATTATTGAGTACATGTTGAAATTAAAATGCACCATTCATATGACCACTCCCATTGCATACATCACAAATGTTATCTAACATTCCAAATATATTTGGAGTATACAAATATTTCTAGATATGTGGACTTTGCTTCTTCTTCTCTGGATTTCTCCCCGTTGAGATGGGCTTTTTCAGTGCTTTTACATTTCAAGGTTTGTACCAACAATATAGTGCACAATGCCCAAATCTATTACAACACCAACATTGACCAACAAACCTTGACTTCTTACCATCTTCTTTATAAGGTTTCTAAATCTTCTTCTTGGTATGTTTTTATTTCTATGGGGATATATCTTCCACACTCATTCCCATATCCACCATAGCCATGGTGGTAGAATTCTTCTCACTTTTCTTCATCCATACTTGTTTATAATTTTTCTTCCAACCTGCACTTTTTGTAGAAACAATTTTAGAAACATTAGTACAAGTTGGTATGGATGGTGCCTTTACTTTGTCAACTACTTGTGATAGATCAATGAGTGAAGCCATGATCTTCTTGTCACATGTTAGAGGTATTTTGAGAGTAGAATCCTCCAGTGAACATTGAGTACTGGCAGCAACTGTTTCCTTCTTTTGTGGAGACTCAATATGCGTCTTCTCAAGATTGGTCAACTAAGCTTCAAATTCTAGACATCTCATATTGAGGATGAATTCCTGGTATTCAATCATAGTCACCTTCTCTTCACAAGCCTTATTTAATATTTCAAATTCATATTCATGCATCTTTAATTTGTTTTGTAATAAAGACTCAAGTTCTTTGATCTTCTTGGAGTCTTCTTCCAAATATAACTCTTTGAAATCACTAACTTTTTTCAGCTCATCTTCAAGTGCATGGATCTTCTCTTCTAGAGTCTTATTGAATCCCTCTATTTCTTTAACATCTTTGATCCACTTTTAAGAACTTAATTCAAATTCCCTTTTTGTTACTTCAAAGGATCCAACCTATCTGGTCACCGAGGTACCCGTTGCGGGTCCCGCCGCCATGGTGTTGAAGCTACAGCTCCTCCGGTGGCACGAAGGTCGTGCCGCCCTCCCCTTCTGCGGCCGACCGATCTGCCAGATGCCTCTTCCAACCACTATAGATAACAATCCACAGTCAGTTCCTTCGGCAACATGGGTGTGCCACCTCCTCCCTTGAGGTCAGCCAATGTTGGCCACCACCGTGGTCCCTGCCAGCGCTGGTCCCCTGTACCGCTGCACCAGCGGCCTTCCACGGGTCTCCGGGTGAACTCCGATGGCCCATTTTTCCTTCAAAAGGTGTTTTTAAACTTCTCGGGACATCACCATCACTTATAAACCATCGAATTTGGGTTTCTTTCATTTCAAAGATTCACCTACGAAGAACGCACAAAATGCCAAGAAAGGCCGAGGGTCTGGGCCTTGTTCATTTGGCTTGTGCCCTCCGCATTAGCTCGATAGCATGCGGGTAGGATTCAACAATCATTTGGAATTATTAACCAAATAAATTCCTACCTCAATAATGATGGAGAAATGCCTGTAGTTGAGGAAGTGGGCCGGTGTTCTCCATCCCCCACAACAAGCCTCCAATGACGTCACTCAATCATCGATCTTCAGTTCGATGTTTCGGTGCCGCTCGTCACCACTTATCAGAACCTGCTCTGTCCTCCACAGGTTTGGTGTCTCGAAACTTTGTTAGCACTTTGTTTCTTGGTTAATCTGTCCTGATACCTCTCCACAAGCTCTATATAAATAGGATAGGGGGAGGGTGTCTAACACTCGTGGGATTTAAGAGGGTTCATTAATTAGGAACCTTTGTAATTCCCAATGACTGCGTTACTTAGGATTTAAGGGTCAATCCATTTAATGGCTTGAAACATCGTTGGTCCCACACTGCTGCTTGTCCATTGGAGGAAAAGAAAGAAATAAATCAGACAACAAAGTTATTTTATTTATTCTTTTAAAAAGTCCCAAAATATAAATTTTTCTCCAAACCTACTACAATCGAAGTTAATACTCCCTTAAAAGAATCCCAGTGCAACAGATTCAACAGTGCCCTCATATTTTTAATCCAAGCACTGTTTCAAAAGTTAGAAAATTCCACTCATGCATTTATTGAAAATACCTTAAAAAACGTTTATAAATTCATTCCAGGAACACCGGGTCTTTGAATCATGCACCATAAATTTTTACAGACTCATAATAATTCCATGTATTTTAAAAAAATTACATGGAAAATCTAGGTCTTTATATTCTTCCCACCTTAGTGATTTTCTTCCCCAAAAGCCACAATATAGACTAAGAAAACAAATGGGGGTACTGAGCCCGAATCTAAGCCTCCCGCTCCCAATTGATCTCCTAAAGGTTCCCATGCTGCCAGTAAATGCGCACCAGAGGCATCAATTGCCCACAAAGTCCTTACTCCTTTCGATCCTCAATCTCTACTGGAACCTCCATAAACATCGCCCCATCATCAAAGTATAGCTCCCTGTGGTCAATTATGTGAGATTGGTCATGCACGTATCTCCTCAGTAGGGATACATTGAAGACATCATGCACCATCTTCAACTACGGTGGAAGTGAAAAGTGGTTTTCCACCTCACAAATATTCCAATGTATTAGAAAAGTTCCGATAAACCTTAGTGATAACTTTCCGCATCGACCAAATCTCCATAGTCCCTGTCGAGGAGAGACTCGAAAGAATACGCAGTCCCCCTCTAGGAATTCCAAATGTCTCCATATCCTGTCAGAATAAGACTTTTGTCTACTCTGTGTAGTCTTCATTTGCTCCTAGATGATCTGCACCTTCTCAGTGGTAGCCCATACCAACTCTGGACCCATAAGTGCTGACTCCCCTTGGTCCATCCAGCATAGAGGTGATATTCAAGGTTGACCATATAGGGCCTCAAATGGTTCCATACCGATGGTGGGGTAATAATTGTTGTTGAATGAAAACTCCACCAAGGGAAAGTGATCCTCCCAACCGCGGCCAAAATCTAGGACGCAAGAACATAGCATGTCTTCCAGCGTCTGAATAGTCTGCTCCTTCTGACCATTCATTTGAGGATGAAAGGCGGTGCTCAAACGTAGCTGTGTCCCGAATTCCTCTTATAATCCCTTCCACAACTGGGAAGTAAAACGTGCTTCACGGTTAGAGGAGATCGTCAATGACACCCCATGAAGTTGCATCATCTACTATACATAGAGGCATCCCAAGCCCTCTACTGATCTATGCTCTTGGATAGGTAGAAAGTGGCCTGACTTGGTGATTTGTTCAATGATCACCCAGATAAAATCATGTCCCCTGGACGTACGTGGAAGCCCGGTCACAAAGTCTATTGAGATTCCATCCCACTTCCACTTTGGCACCTCTAGTGGTTGCGCTAAGCCTTCTAGAACCTAATGCTCGACCTTCACTTACTAACAAGTGAGGCATTGAAAAAAAAACTCTACCACTTCTTTCTTCATCCCTGGCCACCAGTGCTAATGCCAAAGGTCCTGGTACATCTTCTCCACACCATGATGTACCGCCAAAGGGAAAGTATGGAACTCCCTCAAAACCTCCTCCCAAAGCACCATCGGTACCATGGTACGTCCTCCGAAGAGGATGACTTGCTCCGCACCTTCATAAAATTCATCAGGTGCCTGTCTTGAGGATATCTGAGCACACTGAGCCATGAAGTCAATGTCCCCAAGCTGCACCTCCTTGACTCACTAAAGTAGTGGGGGAGTGACCGTCATATACTTGAGGTAATCTGCTCCATCTCTATCCACAAAGGATATCTGCAACACGACTAGCTGATCTATTGCCTCACTCAGTAGCTGTAAACCAGACCTCCTGCTAAGTGCGTCTGCCATCACGTTCCCCTTTCTAGGAGTATAGACTATCTCAAAGTCATAGTCCAGGAGGAACTCTATCCATTTCTACTATCTTAGGTTTAAGTCCTTCTGAGAGAAGATCTACCTGATAATATTTTGATCAGAGTAGGCTGTAAAACGTTCACCCATCAAGTAATGTTGCCACATATTTAAGGAGAATACCACTACTGCTAACTCCAGGTTGTGGGTAGTGTAGTTCTACTCATGTTGCCTCATCTTTCATGAGCCGTAGGTGATAACTACTCACTCCTGCATTAGGACACACCCATGTTTGGTCCATGATGCGTTGCAGTAGTCTACATACCCAATGCCCTCTTCTGGTATCCTCAAGATGGGGGCCCTCTTCAGACTCCGCCTGAGCTCCTAAAAACTCTGTTGGCATCTCTCCATCCACACGAAAGGCTGTCCCTTCTTTGTCAATGCTGAAAATTGTGCCACAACTCTGGAAAGGTCAGGCACAAATCTACGGTAGTATCCAGCCAACCCAAGGAAACTCCGCACCTCGGTCACATTCTCGGGAGGCTCCCAAGTAAGTAAAACCTCTATCTTCACTAGATGCACTACAACTCCAGCCTCTGAGATAACGTGTCCTAGAAAGTAGAACTCTCGTATCCAGAACTGGTACTTCGAGAGTTACCATAAAACTGCTGCTCTTAGAGTGTATCTAGTAATATATGCAGATAATAGGCATGCTCGTCCTCCAATGCTGAGTATATCAAGATGTCATCGATGAAGACCACCACAAAGAGATCGAGGTATGGATAAAAGATCATGTTCATGAGTCCCATGAACACTGCTTTGGCATTGGTCCCACCGAATGGAATAACCAAGAACTCATAGTGTTTATATCGACATATAGAGGCTGTCTTTTGCACATACTCATCTCATACTCTCAGCTGATGATAGCCTGATTTGAGGTTTATATTCAAAAACCAACGAGCTCCCTTCAGCTGATAAAAAAGAACATCAATCCTTGGAAGTGGATACATGTTCTTCACGATCACCTGGTTCAGGCGCCGATAGTACACACAGAGTCTCAAACTCCCATCTTCCTTCTTAGTGAACAAAATCATGGATACCCATAAAGAAACACTAGGCCTTATGAACCCCTTCCTCTTCAAGTCCCCCAACTGTACCCGTAACTCATGAAGATATTCAGGAGCCATCCGATATGATGGTGTAGATATCGGTGACGTCCTGGGGTACAGGTCGATGTAAAAGTCTACATCGCTACGTGGAGGTAGTACCAGAACATCATCAGGAAAGAAATTCACATAATGGTCCACCACTACAGGATAGCTCAGACTCTCAACATATATTTCTATGAGGGTAAGGCTGGCCAACTGACTTGTGATCGGCTGCACCCTCCTCCGAGTAAGTTCATCTTGTCCTGTAAAGGTCCCCTTCTTGCTGGTGAAGGAAAAATGAGTTCCATCATCACGTACACACTGCACATTGCACCTAATATACTCAATCTAGGCATGGATTGTTGATAACTAGTCCACACCCAAGATGATGACGTAAGGCCTCGACACCACTACTAGAAGATCCTAGCAGAAGCTTTCACCTCCTAGAGTAAGATCACACTGCTGAAACTAGTGTGTAATTGTCGAATCCCCACCCGTATGAGTATCTAGCCGTATGAATCGAGCCAACGGCTCCACTGAAATCTCTGAGCTCTGAACGAGGGTAGTGTCAATTAAAGAGTCGCTGGAACCTATGTCTATAAGTACAATAGCTAAGGTACAGTAGACATATATCGTGCCTCTAATCATCTTCGGAGTGCTGTGGTCGTAGGACTCAGCTGCCTGGAGCTGAGCTCGTTCCTGCCCACCTACTCCTTATGGTCTGGGAGGTCCACCTAGAGGTGGTGGTGGTAGAACCTTGAATCGCAGCCCACCGCCTCCTGCATGTCCAACTCCTCTACCATGTCCACCTACTTACTTTGGACCTCCCCGATCGAATCATTACCTCAGCGGTCCCTCGACCATTTTTTGGTTATCCGTATGGAGGGTCAGGCAGTCACGTGTCACGTGACCCAGCCCACTGCTCATGTAGCACTGCCTGCTCCTAAGCTGTCCTCCTCTGTCCCGTGAGCCCCGTACCACCGACCCTGTATCCTAAGGTTGTCCACCAGAAGATCTAGATCGCTTGGGCCCCTGCGTCATCCATCTACTTTCTGTGACAGATGAATCTACTACCCGATGTCTGGTGGTGGCTCTC
Organism: Viscum album; assembly: GCA_963277665.1. Lineage (NCBI taxonomy): Eukaryota > Viridiplantae > Streptophyta > Magnoliopsida > Santalales > Viscaceae > Viscum > Viscum album. The sequence goes on along the minus strand of OY728166.1, from coordinate 1,007,098,541 downwards.
TCTATTGGTGCCTGCTCAGCTAGGAAGCTCTCCACCAAAAGCGCTCACTCTAGCACCCCAGCCTGCACTAGAATGTTGAGCGATATCATCGATGCCTTGATCTCCCATCAGAGACCTTGCTCAAAGGTTCGGGCCCTGAAGAAAGGGTCCCATACCATGTCAGTGGAGTAGTGGGAGAGATTAGTGAACCTCGCCGAGTACTGGGCCACAGTCATACTGCCCTACTATAAGTGCAGCAGCTCCTGTATACACACTAATCATAAAGTCACTAGAATGAACTCTAACCTGAAAAGGCTCTCGAAGTCCACCCAAATAAGGTTTACCTCATCGTGTATCTAGAGCATCACGCTCCACCATCTCCCTGCTGCTTCCTAAAAAATAGTGGCTACTATGATCACCATAAGGTCAACTGGTGTCCCAACCAAAAGGAAAACTCTGACAACATGATCCAGCAAGTCCTCAGCTACCTGTGGGTCCATCTCACCTCAAAACCTCATAGGCCTATTCCACTGAAACCCATTCAATGTGCTCAGTCAGCCTGCATCCTTTGCTGGTGGGGCTGGTGGCAACGACTTCCCAACAGGTTGTGGTCTACTGGTACACTACCCAAAGGTGCTAACGCCGTAAGAGGGCCCTACACCGGGGCCTCATCACTCGGTGGGCCATCATCACGTACTCTCTTAGGAATCCTGGATAGCTGTCTATATGGTGGAATCCTGAAAGAAGACAGGTGTGTCGTGGTAAATAAGTTATACCTGGTCAGCTGACTCAAGAGATCACAAGAAAAACTTTTCAAAAACACGCGTAATTAGTGTTTCCATGCACTAAGTTATAAATGATAATTTAGGGTCCTGGTGTATGGATATGTCTACAGCCACACCAACATTGGATTCCCCAAACTGAAAACCACACTCATAACACATAACATTATTTCCACATAGAAAAGATTAGAGTCGTAGTTCTTCGGTAGAATCAACTCCTTTGATACCACTTTGTCATAACTCATCCCTCGGGGCACATTCCAAGACTACCCCAAGCCCGACTTCCATAGGTCAGGGGCTAGCGACTAGCACTAGAAAGGAATATCCATAAAACGGGAAGGAATTTCCTTTTTAACCAGAACAAACACACAATACAAGAATTCAACAAGAAGCAACCAAAAAGTAAAATGTTGTAGTAAAAGTGTGCTGAAAATAAAGGGGCCAAAATAGAAGCCCAACTGTAAAGTACAAGTACAGTGGAAAAGTACAATAAAACTAAAAAAGTGAAAACAACTCTTGGATCATCCCATGAGAATCCTACCGGAAGGGTTGGTACAAATCACAATCAGTAGTCCCCACGTCACGTCAATCCAGATAGTCCACCTCTGAGCACCGCCCAGTCCTGGCCCCCTCAGCCTCGATCAACGTTGTACGTCATTTGCACAAGAAACAACAAGGTGCAGGCATAGCTTGTGCATGGATGAGTATAACGATACTCAGTAAGGACCTCGAGACCCACATAGGTCTCCTAGAGTTCTACAAATGAAAAACCACAAAGCAAGACATCAACTCTACCTAGTTATATGCCCATACATATACCTAAGTTTTCAAGATATACTCATCTCATACATGAAAGAAGAATACCACAAAGGTAACACAACGAAGGTAGAAATACCACATAGGTAACACCACGAAGATAGAAGTACCACAAAAGTAACACCATGAAGACAACACCACAAGGTTAGAAGTACCACATAGGTGTCACCATGAAGATAGAAGTACCACACAAGTAACACCATGAAGAAAACACCATAAAGGTAGAAGTGCCACACTGGTAACACCACGAAGCTAGAAGTATCACACAGGTAACACCTTGAAGATAACACCACAAAGGTAGAAGAATCAGCTCACACTTAGGTATAAATTAAGTATGTAAGTACATATGATTAGTCGTAAGGCTAGATCGTCTTATTCTGTTAAGAAGCACTGCTATTGACCCACACAGGATCAATAGGTACTAACCCCCACTGAACCACATAGGATTACACCCACACATGATCGGTATGTGTTAACCCACACAGGATCACTACGGGCTGACCCACACATGATCTGATAGAAGCTGACCCATACAAGATTGATAGATTTTGACCCACACAGGATCAATGTTCTTTCCTCACGTTACAGCCTGCCAAAGGATTCCTCACACCTGGTGTGCTCGAGTTCTGTAGAATCTTCCCCTCAAGATATCAGTCATACCTTGACCACCACTATGCTCCATAAAGGAGTAACCCAAAGGACCTCCATGTTGTAAGGGTTTCAATGCAACAGATGGTGTGTCAATCAGATGCCCGGTCTGTGAGTTATAAGCATTTTAGTTCTGAGGGCCCGGTTGGATTCGGGTTTGATCCAACCAGTCCATACTCCAACTATCTCCAAAACTCGAGTGGAGTATAAAAAAAGGACCATCTCAATCCAAGGATCCCAATGATTTAGTTGGTTTTTCAAATGGACATCCAATTCTCAAGATATGTCCCTTTAAGTTTTTTTGGCACTTTAGTCAAAAGACCAAAGCAGAATTTATTAAAAAAGAAGATTTTAAAAGAGTCTAAAAGATGGGATCATATTACAATATTTCACATGAATAGGAATAAAGTTTTCTAGGAGATCCTTTAGCCAGGATATGTCCTATGAAACTCCTTTATTAGTGAGTCCATCAGCCACCATATTCGCTTCACGGTAAGTATGGGTTGCAATGAAATTGGTGTCTGGAAGGGAATAAAGAAAATTCATCCAGCACATAGTAATTAGCCAATCTAGATGAGTCATTCCATTCCCAATGGCCCACACAATAGTATAATAATCACTTTCAAAAAACATTTTGTTCCAAATACGTTGCATGGCAAAGGAAATGGCATGAATCACACTAATCATTTCAGCTTCCAGAGAGGTTACAGAACTGTAACCTCCAAAAAAGCACCCTATGATCTGACCAAGATGTTTCTTGAATATGGCGCCACATCCTGCATGGCCTAGATTTCTTTTTGAGGGCCCGTCCACATTGATTTTAATACACCCTAGAAACGAAGGCCTCTAGAATACCTCAAGCATGCGTCTCGTCTGGATGTTAGTGAAAACAACCCGAAGATGACATAGAATTATAAAATCTACCACAGAGTTGTCACAACACCATTTCTGAATTATTCTAGCTTCCCGAATAGCGATGAGAATCCTCATTCTACCTGAATTAATGTTAGGTGAGAAATTGTTATGTAGAATTTCATTTCTGTCGTACCGGATTACATGAATAAGCTCTTCCACCCCAGTAAGAAAAAAGTATTTGATTTGTTGGGAGTTATTCATACTCACACACCATTTTATATGTGAATTGATAGAGTCAAGAATCGTCCATATGCAGTCAAAAATGTCAAAAATATAGTTCCAAAGAGCAGTAGCACAAGAGAAAAATAAATGGTTTGTATCTTCTCTATGTTGGTTACAAAGGTGACATTTTGAGCAAAGATGGATCCCAAAAATTGAAAAACAAGAATCATTGGGGACCCTGTTATAACCAAGACACCAAATAAGAGTGAGTCTTGAAGGTTTAATCTAAGACTTATCAAAATTTTTAATGCACTTAAAGTCATTATTAGAGTTATGAAAAGAATGATTGTAGGAGTTTTTGGAATTTAGCAAACCATTTTGATCAGGTTCCAGATTAGAAAACCCTCTTAGGTAGAAAATTGATAATTATCAATGATGTGAATGAAATTATCAAGGATAATATCAATATGGGAATTGAGAACATTACTGATAGTGTTGTTGATAGATTCAGGGGAATGATCTGGAGGAAATAAAGAAATAATAGGGGCACTAGTCCAATTATCTAACCAGAATTTCATAGAGGAGTTTCTAGTAACCATCCATCAAGAATTGTTCATAATGTTGATTAAAATATTTCTGACGGAGGGCCAAATGGAAGAGTTTAGGAAGTTCTTGTTACCTTTCTTCAATCTATACATAAACCTATTTTTGATGAAAGAAATAAAGGAGGTGTCATTATGAATCAGGTTCCAAGTGAGTGTGGATTGAAGGGATTCATTAAAGAGTTTTAAATTTTTAATACCAAGCCCACCCTTGTCTAAAGGCCTACAACAATTAGCCTAAGGGATAATCATCAGTTTCCTATCCAAAGTTCTACCAGTCCAAAAAAAGTTTTTTATATGCATGATCATTTTTTTATAAGACTAACTGACCATTTGTAGACCATCATGGAGTATACCAATTTGGAGACAATGACTGACTTGACAAGACAAACTCTCCCTTCCATGGAGAGATAATTACCTTTCCAAGTGCAAAAATGATTAAGAATTTGATCAATAATGTTTCAAAAATAGCCTGATTTGGGTCTTCCCTAAAATATGGGGACCCCAAGTTATTTGAAAGGAATTGTTCCTTCTTTAATGCGAAGTTCATTTATGATGGCATTTTTTCTATTAATCGGAATGTTTTTGCTAAAATAGATGAAAGATTGTTTCCTACCAATGACCTAACCCGAGACCTCCTCATAATGAGTGATAGTAGATTTGAGAGTTTTGATGTTTTTTATATCACCTTTTAGGAACAATATGATGTCATCTGGATAAAGAATATGTGTGGGAGTATTCACATTCCTGTAAGCATGAATAAGTTTATGTTTATTTTGATCAACCAACCGAGTAGGCAGACGACTTAAATAATCCTATACAATAGTAAAAAGGATTGAAGATGGGGGATCGCGTTGTCTAACACCCTTGGTGCAATTAAAGTATCCTTTGGGAGATCAATTGATTAGGATGGAAATGTGGGCTGAGAAAAAAAGGGTTTTGATTCTAGAAATGACGATATTATTGAAGCCAAAACCATGCAGAACTTTGAATATGAAGTCCCAATCCATTGTGTCAAATGATTTTCTAATGTCAAGTTGGATGTTAATGTTGACACCTCTATTTTTATTATTTAACATATTAGTGCATTCAGGGGGCGCGACATGCTGGCCTACGCGGCCTGGCTCACAGCGGATCACGGCCCGCTGGGTGTGGTCCGCTTGAGATGGCACTGGATGGGAGCGGTCCCCCATTTGGAATGTGAAGCCGATATGCCTAAAGGCATTTCTAGGTCACCGAGAGACCCGCTGTGGGTCCCACCATAGCGGCATCAGAGTCGAGGCTCCTCCAGCAGCGCGCTGGTCGCACCACCCTCCCCTTCTGTGGCTGATCGGTGTGTCATCCACCTCTTCTGACTGCCACGTCTTACGAGCCCAACTGGTTCCTCTGGCAGCGTGGGTGTGCCGCCTCCTCCATCGCGGATGGCCAGTGCTGGCCACCACCTTGGTCACCATCGGCGCTGGTCACCGGTACCACCACGCCAGCAGTGTTCTGCGTGACACCGGGTGAACTCCGGTGGCCCGTTTTCCCTTCTCAAGGCATCATTGAACTTCCCAGGAAATCACCATTGCTTCTAGCCCATCAAAATTAGGTTTCTTTCAACCCGAATATTCAACCATGTAGAATGTACAAAATTCCAACAAGGACAGAGGGTCTGAGGCTTGTTTGTTTGGATCGCGCCCTCTACGTTAGCTCGATATCAAGAGGGTAGGATTCAATAATCATTTGGAATTACTAACAAAATAAATACCTACATCAATAACGATGGAGAAACGCCTACGGTTGAGGAAGTGGGTCGGTGTTTTCCATCCCCCACAACTATCCTCCAATGACATCGCTCGATCATTAATCTTCTATTCGGGGTTTCCGTGTTGCTCATCACCGATCATTAGAACCGGCTCCGTCCTCCAATGGTTTGGCATCTCAGCACTTTGTCAGCTCTTCGTTACTTGGTGAAGCAATCCTGATACCTCTATTAAGCTCTATATAAATAGGAGATGGTGAGGGTGTCTAACGCTCATGGGATTTATGAGGGTTCATTAATTAGGAACCTTCCTAATTCCCCACAATGATGTTACTTAAGATTGAAGGGTCAGTCCATTTAATGGATTGACACATCGCTAGTCCCATGTTGCCACTTTTCCATTGGAGGAAAAGAAAAAAATAAATCAAATAACAATGTTATTTAATTTATTCAATTAAAAAGTTCCAAAATTTATATTTTTCTCCAGACCTACTATGGTCGAATTGAATCCTCCCTTAAGTGAATCTTTGCGCTGCGAATTTGACGGTGCCCTTAGATTTTTAATTCGAGCATCGGTTCAAAATTTAGAAAACACCGCTCATGCGTTTACTGAACGTACCTTAAAAAGCTTCAAAAATTCATTCCAGACACACCGGGCCTTGGAAGCACATGCCGTCAATTTTTGCAAACCTGTAATAATTCTATTTATTTAAAAACAATTACATGGAAAATCCAGGTCTTTACAAGGGCAGTGAGCCCCCTTTTGACCTTCTTCTCCCTATGAAAACATAAAAGAACCTTGAGTTCTTATCTTCTTACTTAAAACATATTATATTATATTGATTCCGAGTAAGGTTTTACATTAAATATAACAATTCATAAAATTTGGAAATTGAATTTAGCTCATCCCTAGAAATCACTTCTTGATTTCGATTAATGCTTTGACAATGCAACAGATCATCCTCAGCAATCTTAATATCAGAATCAAGTCCAATGAAAGATTCTTTTCGGTACTCTATAATATGAGCCTTAACAAGCTTCAGTTTCATGGTCAAAATGGGAAAAGGGATACCAATAAAAATATTCTCCCATGCTTCAACAATGAATTAGTTGTAACTAGGTATAACCAACCAAGAGTTGTTAAATTTAAATGGTATATGGACCAATATTAATTTGTTGACACAAAGGTCCATTATGATAGGATGATGATCAAAATGAATTTTTAAGAGGGTGATACCAGACAATTCCATTGCTTGATTTGTATCATCCATTAGTATAAAGAACTTACAAATTTTCCTGGATTTCTTCCCATGAAGGGTGTACCTAATCCTAGTGTAATCAAGTCCCATAACTGGGACCTCAATCAAATTGTTTTTGTCAATACAAGAAGGGAAATCATGAGAAGATATCTGGTTAAAATTTCTCATAGTCTATCCCTCAGGTATCTTTACCGAATTGAAATCACCAATAATCACCCAAATCTGTATCATATTCCCCACTAGATCCTCAAAAGATGACCAGAGGTCCCATATTCTTATATTCTAATTAAGAGCATAAAAAATATTAAGTACATATCATATCTATTCAAGAAAATCGAGACAGTCATAAACTACTGATCACGAAAAAAAGAATTAATGGTGATGCTATCATGCTTAAGAACCCAAAGTGACTCTAATATATTATGAGTAGTGTTATGAGAAACAAATAAACATCCAAGGGTATCCCACTTAAAAGCTTTCAACTTGTCAAAATCCATTATTAGTTCAGTGAGTCGAATGAGCATATATTTTTGTCACAATAAAGTTACCATGGGTTGTGATTGTGGGAGAATTCCCAAGCCCATGGAAATTATAGTATAAAATCTTCATTAATGAAGAGACTTCGACCTTGTGTGAGGCCTATCCTATTGCTTCTTAGTTAATTGTTTCTTATTCTTTCCACTTTTATTTTTATTCCCCTTGATTGCTGAAAAAGATACTTTGATTTAGATAATGGGTGATTTAGAAGATAGCAAGGAATTAGGCACCATAGAAGGAATAATCAGAGAATGAAAATTCTCTACATGAGGTATGTTATCCCGGTACTCAAATCAAATAGAACCACTTAGGGGAGTGACTTTATTCTGTGGCTGGAATGCATCTTGAGAAGTATGTAAAGGAGTTTTCTTCACATCTTTGAATAATGAGACATATGATAAGGGTCCCTCAACCTCATCAGAGTGTATACTGGTTTCCATATTTTCATTTATATCAATATCCTTAGCACCATCAGAGTTCACCATTGTATGTGTATACAGCTCATAATTATCATCCTTATAAGATGACTATAGGACACCATGATGCCTTTTAGAAATAGGGTTTGAAGCATTCTGGGCACCATTATCTGAATATTAAGTAACATTCATTATAGGCTGAACATCATCTAGGGTGGTGTGCACATAGGGTTGATTAATCTTCACAATATATTTACGACTTCCGGAAGTATCAACAGGATGAGCGGTTGAAGCTACATTAGTATTACCATGAGTAATGCCAAGATCTAGAGGTTTTTTGATGTCTCTACCATATGATCATTTATAGCAAGAAATATAGGGATATGGACAGGGTCAGAGTCTTTCTGATCCTTGACACCAATCTTGATGGGACCATTTATAGATGGTCCAGAATCATTAACAGTAATATCATTTGGACATTTTTCTTTGTCTATTTTCTTCTTTTAGGTTCCATTATCATGACCTTTTATCCGACAAAAAACAAAAAATTTGTTTCTATTGATTTCAAATTTTATATTCCCAAGGAAATGAAAATTAAGACCAAATTTTGGCTTCCATTCATATTGAATTTATAGAATAATTATTTCATCCCTTATAGTCAAAACAACATCTTCAACAACTGTAGATAACATATCACCTTCAATAAGGATTCTTACATAATGGCCAAATCTTGGGTTATCTGTTTTCTATCCATTCATATAGTATTTACAACTGATGAAGTAATGTACCAGAGAATTATATTGTGCCAGTAAATCTAATTCGGCTTTTGAATTCGCATCCATACCTGGGCATGGGTGTCTCTGAAATTATCAGGGTAGAAATTTCTATCCCATTCTTGAATATGAAAAAAATCCATGTTTTAAGGATAATAATCCAAAGCTCCATGATCTTCTCTTACATCCATCAGATTGGAAAACAACATGATAGTAGCCACAACCCATGGATGTAATCTTCTAATCATCAAATCCCTAGATCTGTGATATTCTTTGTGTAATCTCATTAAATTTCCAAAGTTTTCCCCCTTTGAAATCAAGACTCAAGCAATTATTGAGAATTTGAAAAGTCTAAAAAACTTTTCAACTATAGCATGATCATCTGATACATGGAAAACCCACCCCTTCCTCATGACCCTTCCTAGTGGAGGATAATCAAAATCAAGGAAATTCCTAGAAGCCTTAAACACAACCACAAAATTCCTCTTTGAACCCGACACTTCAGATGTGGGGGCTTCCATAGGATTTTTAGATGCTACGAAAAAACAAAACAACTTCTTATTTCTAAAACAATCATTTTGAATAGGGATCAATGAAGAATCAATAGACAAAAAATCGTGATCTTCATTCAGAAGTGGTTCAAAATCATCAAGTACAGGGTTTTCCCCAGTAACTCTGCCTTGCTCATGCATCTCCTTTATAAAATTAATAAAATAAACATAAAATTAAATTATTTTAACGTTTAAAAATATATTTGTCCATGGATACCCATTAAATCATTTATTACATAACTTTTGGGGTATTATTATGTCATAATACACAATGTATATTTATACTGTCTTTAATTTTTTCCAAAAAAACTCGACTATCTCCAAAAATCATAAAAAATTCACCATTAGAAACTTTTGAGGTGATGATTCCAAAGATAATATTTATTTTATCAAAATATTTTTTTAAATATATGAATTTTCATTTTGAAAATAGAATTGACGTTTATTGAGTAATGCTAAATTTTTTAAAATAACTATTTTTAAACCATTATAGAAATTATATTTATATTGATTAAAATAATATTATCAATCAGATTTATCAATAATAATTTAATAATATATATTTTTAAAATATAATTTATTTAAAAAATACATTATTTCATCAAAAGAAATGTGTTAATTGAAATTGTAAATTACATAAAAATACAATTTGTGTTTTATCATATCAAAATATAATTGTTATCAAAATGATTACTTAATCATTTACAAATTTAAAAAATAAGAAATAAATATGATTATAATTTTAAATAAATTTAAATATAAATATTTATACTATTAGGGTTAATTTTTTTCTAGTATTTATTAAAATGTTTTACCATTAATTAACCTATTTTCCTTTTACCATGACAATAAAGTTTTACTATATTTACTATTCATATTGTGAAAAAACTTAGTTGAACTTATTACCTAATATTAATTATGATGATTAAAATTATGAAATTAATTTTTTAAAGATAAATTATTAAATTTGGAATATTTTAATTTAAAATAAAACCAGTATGCATGATGAAAAACAATTTTGTTAAAAAAGTATTTTTCATGGAAAAAATGATAATTTTTCACTATATAACTAGTAATATTAATTATATGAATTTAAACGAATATATATAGATATATATTCTAAAAATTTAATTTAAATAACTTCTAATTAGGATTTATTTTAATTAACTATAATGGAGAAACAATATTCATTTTAAAACAGTTTATAGAAAAATTATTTTTTAATCCTAAAAATAAACTTACACTAAAATAAGGTATAAAGATGATTTAAATGTAATTAATTGAATTAAATATAAATAAAAAATACTTATGTTTCCTTTAAATAAAAAAAATTATAATTGGACTTTTAAATTTATCAATTTATAAAAAAATGACAATTTTACATAAAAAATGTTTTTTTTCACTATTCCGAAAAAAAATCTTTATTTTTCAAAAAATCCCAAATTTTCACACTAAATAAATTTTGATATAATGACATCAAAAATGGAGTTATTTTCATCAAATAAACTTTCTAAAGTTTCTTGAAAATAATAATAATATATTTTTTCCATAAAAAGAAATAAAAAAATCATTTTTGAAGAAAACCTATTTTAGAGAGAAAGAGACATTACCAAAAATTGATTAATTATTTTATAAATTTTAATCAATATATTTAGGAAATCTATATATTTCATAAATTATTTAATCATACTTATATCCTCAAATTTAATAGAAATGTTGAAATTGTCATATTTAAATAATCATTATTTATTTGGGTTCAGTGTTGTATATCACATATGCTATCAAACATAGATTTCTCTTTTAAAAACACAGGGTGTTACATTATTCCACCCTTTAAAAAATTGAGTCCTAACAATTTTAACTTTAACTTGGTAATAAATTTTTTAACACTTGAAAATATATTCATTGAAAACCCACATCATAAAAAGGTTTAGTAAATCATCCACTTTAAAAGAGTGAAAGGGAAGTGCGAAATTCGTTAAATAACTAGGTTTCCAAGTAGGATAATATTTGTGGGAAGTGAAAAAATAGGCCTGGAAGATAAAAATAAAACCAAATAACTAATATAATTTGATAGAGTACATGGCCATGATAATTTCAATGACCACAAAACCATAAATCTTTGAGGGATAAAATGACAATCAATTCATCACAAATGATCATAATATGAAAACATTTTGATTCAAGATTATTTATCTTGAGCTAAGGAATTACTTTATCATATAGACAAGGAACATAAAGAAATATACTTTCTTGATAATTATAATTAATTTCCACTACAATCTCAAAATTTTCTCAAATAAATGAGATCTGAAGATGATTTTTTATGCGTGAAGCACTAGAATAAAGTTCTATCAGATATAATAACCCACTAAATAATAACAAGTTATTCCTCCTATTTCAAGAAATAGACTAGAATAAATGGAAAATTAGGGATGAATATTTTCTATCTATTAAACCCATAAATGAGAATCCAATAACACTAAAGGGATAACTTATAAATGAAATGTATTTTCATAACTTATGAATTTTTAGAATTTAATCTTTATTATCCATTATATATTTTCTAACCTACCCACTTATGGTAATTTTTGTTCCCTTAATAATGGTTCATAATGAGTTTATGAATTTACTAATGAATATGTCCTATGAGTTTCAAACTAGGTGTGCAAAAAGACCCGTTTTCATGCACCAATTCCTGATAGATTCTTGCCCAATGCAGTGTTTTTGAGTTTTACCTCTAGGTACATCTATGCCAAATCCACATCCACTTTTAGTATCAAGAACTAGATTTATTTTCTTGGAAAAAAATTACTATATACTTTACTAAAAATCAGGGATGTTTTATTATGTTTATTCTTATACTTAAGGTTTTCACTAGATATTTATAATCCTTATTCCAAAAAATAACTAAACATTTCCTTTGATATTAACTATGATAACCCTACTCTTTATTACACTTTAATTCACAATTTATTACACAAGAGTCACATAATACAACTAGAATGTCTGAGAATTATTATGTATTTGTGAATTAGGTACATTTCATAAGAACTTAAAACATGAAATATATAATCTTTATTAAAAACATCCTTAACATTCTCATATTATTCCTTCATAGTTAAAACATCGTGGGATAACCTGGCGATATACATAATAAAGGGGTGAGATATAGATCCCAATAAGAGAATAAAAATAGAATAAAATTAAGAAAATAATACATATTAGAAAGTATGTATATCAATGAGGCATAAAATTAATTATAATCATAAAAATTAACAATAAGGTATGATAGGACATGATAATCATAAAGGTAATATGGGAAATGTTGGAACCACTTAAAACACTACATCATAAACACTGGTCAAGAAAATATTACAAGAACTCATGATTTAAAAATTCTCATGATGGATTAGCTTCACTCCCTAATCTCTTTAATGAAATTTCATGATACTAAAACATTACCAAATGCATTAGATCACTATATAATTCTAGGGGCACCAGTCACTTTTATTTCATTCTCATGCTTAAGTGTGCCACATAGATCATAAAAAATTAAATCATTTATCATCACATTTTAATCCCTGATAAAAATGTGTGGAATGAATATATGTAAGTATAAAATAAAATAATTATAATAACATAAAGGTGAACACAATTTATAAGAGATAACTATGGGTATTCACTACATAATTTTTTTGGCCTAGAAAATCACATTGAAATTTTGACAGTAAAAAAATGGTGTATAAATGTTCATGGGAGGGATTAATGAGAGTGAAAATAAGTATCTCACCTTTTATAAATCATAGTTTAAGTAAGGTGTATATATGATACCATATCCCAAAATTAGGAAATGGTGATAAAAAAATAAGAAAATGAAGATGCTTGAATAAAGAGGAGAATGAGAGGATCCCTTTCTAAATTTCGGCATGGTAATGAGTGTACATAAAGGTTTAAGGGAGGGATTAGTAAGAGTGAAAGGGGTATATAATTATTTATACATAAAATTAAATTTAATGGTGATATGGTAATATATATACAAATATTAGGAATTGGAAACAAAAGGCATAAAATGAAGAAGATGCATGAATTGAAAAGAGAAGAGAGAGGTCTTTTACCTTGAAAGGGTGATTGAAAATTATTGGGAGGAGATTATTAAGAGTTTGGGAGAACCCTTTTAGGACTATATAGAGGTTATGTTAGGTTAATGAAGTTATCTGAGTATTTTAGTAAAGATAAATGGGATCATGGATGGAATTATTTAGGAAATTAGTGGATAATTCTTTATTATTTCTAAAACATAGGTTTTGGAATATATATAATAAAGTAATAAAAAATAGAAACCTTACTAGGGTTTTTGACATGGTTTATACCAAATAGAAGTATTTTTCATTGTTTTATTATGATAAAGGCCTAAATTATTAAATATCAACCTTGCTGATGTGGATGTGAGTCATGTCTTTCTAGATATATTCTTAAAACCTTAAAATATATTATAGGTTTTGGAGGATTCATAAAGGATTTATAAAATTTATAAAATAAACATAAAATCAAATTATTTTAAATTTTAAACATATATTTGATTGTATATACCCATTATAGAATTTATTACATCACTTTTGGGGAATTATGACGCCATAATACACACCTTATATTTACATCGTATGTAAATTTTACCCAAAAATTAAACTATCTTATAAAAGTATGAAAAATTCACCATTTTATAATTTTAACATTATGATTACAAAAATAATATTTATTTTTTAAAAATAATTTTTTAAATAAATGATTTTTATAGTTTAAAAAACAATTGACACTTATTGAGGAATTAAAAGTTTTTGACAATAACAGTTTTTAAACCAAATTATATTAACAATTAAATTAATCAATAATAATTTAATAGTAATATTTTTTTAATATATTTTATTTCCAAATTTAATTAATTCATCAAAAGTAATTTCTTAATTGAAATTTTGTATTACTTAAAAAAATAATTTATGTTTTAACGTATCAAAATATAATTATTATCACACTGATTACTTAATCATTTATAAAGTAAAAAATAAGGAATAAATATAATATTAATTTTAATGAATGTAAAATATAAATATTCATACCATTATGGTTACTTTTTTTCTAGTCTTTATTAAATTATTTTTACCCTTACATAACCTATTTTCTATTTACGGTTGTAATAAATATTTACTACAGTTACTATTCATGTTATCCAAATACTAAGTTGAACTTATTAAATAATATTATTTATTATGATTTAAAATGTGGAATAAATTTTATTAATATAAATTCTTAAAGATTTAATAATTTAATTTAAAATAAAACCCACAAGAATGAAAAAAAGCGATTTTCCAAAAAACACATTTTTTAAGGAAAATGCGTTTTTTCCTTAACTCTATAACTAATAATATTAATTATATAAATTTTAATTCATAAATATAGATATATTATATAAAAATTTTATTTAATTAATTTATCATTAGGAGTTATTTTAGTTAATTATAATTGAGAAACTTTATACATTTTAAAACAATTTTTAGAAAAATTCATTTTTAACCCTAAAAATAAACTTACACTAAAATTCGATATAAAGATGATTTAAATATAATTAGTTGAATTAAATATAAATAAATAATACTTATGTTTCCTAGAAATAAAATAATAATAATAATTAGACTTTTGAATTAACTAATTTATCAAAAATAAAAGAGAATTTTAAATAAAAATGGTATTTTTCACTATTTTAAAGAAAATCTATATTTTCCAAAAAATATGAAAATTTTCCCCATATTTTATTTTTGATATTATGATATAAAAAATGGTGTTCATTTTAACAAATGAATTTTATATATTTTCTAGAAAATAATTATTATATTTTTTTTCAGAAAAAGAAACAAAATAATCATTTTTGAAGAAAACATATTTTGGAGAAAAAAAGACATTAACAGAAATTGATTGATTATTTAATAAGTATTAATCAATATATTTAGGATATATAAATATTCCATAAATTAGTTAATCTTAATTATATCAATAAATTTAATGGAAAGGTTGAAATATTCATATTTAAATAATCATTATTTATTTGGGTTCAGTGTTGTGCAACAAATATGATATCAAACATAGTTTCCTATTTTAAAAACTCATGGCGTTACATTATTTCTATATTTAATTAAATAAAACCTCATAATTTAAATATAAACTTAATAATAAATATTAGGAAACTTGAAAATACCTTCATTAAAACCCCACATCATAAAAAGGGCTAGTAAAATATCCACTTGAAAAGAGTGAAAGGGAAGTGTGAAGGTCATAACATAACTAGGTTAACAAGTAGGAGAACATTTGAAGGAAGTGAAAACAAATAAATGTAAGAGAAAAATAACACCAAAGATCTAATAGTGTTTGATAGATAACATGGTCATGATAAAGTTGATGACTACAAAACTGCAAATCTTTGTTGGATAAAATGACCATCAATTCATTGAAAATTATCATAATATGAATTTTTTTTGATTCAATATAATTTATCTAGAGTTAAGGAATTCCTTTATCACTTATAATAGAAACATCAATAAACTTTCTTTCTTAATAAGTATAATTATTTTCCACTACAGTCGCATATTTTTCTCTAAATGATGATAACTCAATATGATTTTTTATTCTTGAAGCACTAAAATAACATTTTAAAATATCACATAATCCACAAAATAATATCAAGATATTACTAATATTTGAATCTATATACTAGAATGAAGGGAAAATTAAGGGATAATATTTTAAAAATATTAAACACATTAATGGAAAATCTAACAACATTAAAGTAATAAATTATATATGAAATGAATTTCCTTAACTTATGAATTTATAGGCTTCAATATTGATTATCCATTATCTATTTGATAACATATAAACTTATAGGAATTTTCCTCCTTAATAATGGTTTGTAATGATGTTTTGAATTTACCAATGTATATCCCCCATGAATGTCAAACCACGTGTGCAACAAGGTCTGTTGTCGTGCACCAGTTCCCAGTCAAGACCCCTATGATTTCTAAATGATGAGAGACCCCTTTCACTCTCATTAATATATCCCATGATATAAAAATTGGAGTTATTTTTATCACATAAATTTTCTAAATGTTCTAGAAAATAGTTTTAATATTTTTTTCATAAAAATAAATGAAAAAAATAATTTTTGAAGAAAAAATATTTTGGAGAACAAAAGATATTAAATGAAATTGATTGATCATTTACTAAGTGTTAATAAATATATTTAGTACACACACACACACACACATATATATATAACAAAGTAGTCAATCCTACTTATATACACACATTTAATGGAATTGTTGAAAGAATCAAATTTAAATAATCCTTGTTTATTTTTGTTTGGGGTTGTGTATCACAGATGCTATCGGACACATTTTTCTCTTTAAAAAAATGAAGGTGTTCCACTAGGCCAGGGTGGGCCTAATTCTAAAATTAGTAGAAGGCAATCACTGGTTACCCGGTGAGGAGAACCGAGTACCTGTTTCTTAATCCCAGGGAAGTATGTAGTGAAAATATATTTTACTTGGGTAAAGGATTTTTTTATTTAAATTTTCTATATACTTGTTCCAAAAATAGGTAAAATGGTAATTTATCATGAGTAAAAGTCGTCAAAAAAATTCTAATAATTCAATTGATCTTAGAATTAATTATTTACTCATCCATGAAGTTTAGTTAATTTCTAATATCATTATGTATTATAATATATTTAATTTCTATTTTATAAATAAATAATTATTCCATAACAAAAATCTTAGGTGCCTAAAAAACAAAGTATATGATCGAAATTTTTACACTACATTTGTGATCAAAACTAAGGGACTTAGTGAGGAGTGGTTTAAAATTCAGTTGGGTTTTGGGCCTTGGACCAATCCTATTTCTGGTCATTGATTAAAAAAATAACTAGTAGACCTAGCAGGGACTTGGAAGTTACCTCTTTATTTATATTACTAGGTTTAAACACATACAAAAATTGTTTAAAAACTGATATTTAGAGATATTTTTGGGGGAATATTTATTTCTTCAAGTATGAGGAGGAACTATAATCCTAATCACTATGAAAATGATGATTAGATCATGTAACATTAATAAATGAATTAAAAAAATCTTGTGTCACTGGGTAAATTTTTTTTATTTTTTATTCCTTCTTCTTAATAATATGTTTTACACTGATTTTTATCCATTGATTATATCCATATTTCATTTATTACTAAGTTCATATTTTGATTATTATTATCATTGTACTTGATAAAATTGTTCAATAATGATGAGGAACCCAAATTCTTTCTTCCAATTAAATTTATTTATTCTCATGACATTATAGAATAATTTTTATCCTAATAAATTGATTGAATAATTACTATGTCAAATAATTATCATGTAGTAGAAATCTAACTATCCTCCAATCCATATTTTCCTATTTGTATTGGTATTATGTGAAAATTGATTCCCTTTATTCATCATATATTTTTAAAAGTTGGTATCCAAAAATTAATAATTTGTTGGTGATAAGTTAGGGGTTTAATGATTACTGGTTGGTGATAACATTCATATGTGGTATATGACTATAAATTCATAATATTGAGAGGTGGTCGATGGTCGATGTGGAAGAAACCACCGAGGTGCGACAACCGTGGCATACTAGTCAATGAAAATCCACTATAGTGTGGAAATAAAATTTTCAGGTATGGTGTGATAGACCTAAGGTAACATTGGGTTTGGGTGTGGAAAAAATAACTAATGAAAGTTTAAGTTTTCATGTAACCAATCACCATATTTTCCTTACAATTCATTCTATGGTAGAAATGGAAATAACAGTGGTAAAAATAAAAGACGGCTAAAGGTTATCAATATAGAAAATCTGATCACATAGTGTGTGATCACTAAAAAAATAGACTTGTATAGTTTGTCCTATGGTTCTAGGGTTTCCATGAAATATAAATTTATCATGGTGTCTAATTTTCTAGGACACATCATGTAATTAGTCAATATAGTATCTAGGGATTTTATGTGGACATCACATGTTACGTGACTAAAATTAAAACACATTGGTATTTGAAATAACTTGAATTTGGGTAAACTAAAGCACTTATCCAGCTAAAAACCTACCCACAAATTCCATATTTAATAGTATATATGATATATGAGTCAATTCCTCAAAAATATATGAACAATATCTCTCTCAGGTACACATGTTTTATAGTTAGTGATCTCAAAACATGTATAGGTCTTTTCAACTTGAGTCTTGTCTTAGTAAAGAGAGAATATCCAATAATATCCATATACTATGTCTGATGGGAAGAAACAATGTGTATTCAAATAGGATGAAGTTATATTATTGTGTAAACTCATGGTTTTATTCTAGGATTCACAAGTCATATAGCTTCCTAGGGAACATTGTATATGTTTACCCCTGAAGATAGAGTGATGGTGGTACATTCCAGGAAATTTGATGAGGTTTAAATTCAATTTCTAGTATAGTATATGTCATATAATATGTGTTCATTTTTTCATATCTTCTTGATCAAATGATATAATAGAGAATATAAATAGTCCTTTCTTTCTAATTTTACATATATTGCATGGCAGTGTGATCTAATTAGTCAGTAGAGATTATTTATTATGAATCATGGGAAGTTTAAGGATAATTGCTTCATAAAGTTAGTTAGAGTATTATAAAAAGTAATCTATATCACACATCATGTTTATTTAATCCCATAGGTACATGATTATGAAATGATTATAGTCCTCATAGAAGAGATGTATATTTGTTAATTACTCCAGGATTGGGTAGTGGTTAATTCAAATCACACTGTTTGATATTGGGTTTGATTATCTATCAATCCTAATGAGTAATGTACCCATATAATATATTTTAAATTAGTTATCCCACATATATAAAATTACATTTCTTTCTTATACAGAAGATAATACTCCCCATGAGATGAGGCGTGACTACTTTATCTATTGGAGTATGCATTCCCTCTATCATTGTGTTTCATTCAGTATTATAAGTATCCCTATATCCTTATGATATTTTTCCTCCCTTAAAATAATATATGCATATATTAATTTTTCTATAAAATAGGATTTTCTTTATCATAGTGGATATTTGAACCTTTCTTATATCTAGAGTTGGATTATTTTTTTGTTGTAGCTTTTTTATTTTGTAGATTCTTATTAGGTATTTTTATATTCTCAACTACATGGAATTTATGGACATAATTGTTTTGATTATGAAGATAATACAATGTTCGTAGGTTACTTTGGTGGACATTGAACTTTTGAAGTTGGTAGATCTGATGTGTGAGTGGTGTCCAACTTCAATCGATGAATCAAAAGTGTTAGGATGTTCTCAAGTTCTTATAGGGTATGATAAAAGATAATTTGGGGGATTTTTCAATTAATCATATCATTATAGGATCATTAATTTCATATTAAATTTTAATTTTTACATTTTTATGAATGGGGGAGAATAACATTGTGATTTGAATTGAGTGCTTATCTAGGTTTTATAGGTAAGGGGAAGTTTTGAGGTATATTTATAAGTTGAATAGGTGAATAATTATAACTATATAATTGTTAGAGTAATTTATAGGTATACATGATTTTGAAATAAATAATAGGAATCTACATAGTTCCAAGTGTCAAATCAAGAGGTATGTACCCCTAGATTCACATCGACAAGGAAAAATATATAGACCAAGTGGAAGAAGAAGGACCCGGTACTGAGTGTTGGGGAACCTAATACCTGGTAGGAACTATGGATATTTTTAATAATATGGGGATTTATATTTTTTCATATAAATCCACTCTTAGTATTAAATTCGAAACATATCTTGGTGGGGTATTCATTTCCTTCCCTCACAAATTTTCTTACCTAAATGAATCCACTTAGAATAAGATAGAACCCTGGGTGTTTCAATAAAAATAGGAGTCATGATTCCCCCATTTATTTCTATATGTTATTAATCTTCATGTTCACCACACATTTATTGTAGATTTAATTTAGTGATTGGATAATGATTCTATTGTATAATGATTTAATCATCACAAACCAAGGGGTTTTTCCATGTGGTGGATTCAGGATCTTGAGGAGTGATTGAATCTTGTCGTTTCATATTGCATTCATAGTGGAGTTCACCTTGTGATTTTTCCTAGGGTTCAACCCTATTAACTGTAAAATTTGGAATCCATTGGATAATATATAATTGGGATTTTTCTAGTAGATAAATCTTGGGTGGTCCATTAACCATTCGAATTCCTAGATTAGTGGTTTTGAAGTTATAAAGATTATTAGTGAGTTTTTATAGGTTATTCCATCTAGTATAAAATTTTATAATTAATTATAAAATATTTCTATTAATTATGTTATCCTTAAACCATAACCAAGTAAATAATGAAAATAACATGGCTTGGTGTATGATTAGATGAGGATGGAAAAGCATCGTTGAATGATCATAACACTATATTTATGTAGGTGGTCCCTATAATATTTTTATAAATGTTATGTATGTTCATCACATCTAGTTTTTATTTGTGTGAATATTTATGCATGTTCATACCCTAATTAAATTTTTTAAGTGCTTGGGTAGCTTCTAGGTTATAGAATGAGACTTATAGAATAAATTTATAGGTGAACTTACCCTATTGGTTATGAAGTAATAGTGTGAGGTTGTGTGACTTGATTTGTTAGTCATGAATTAGGATGTAAGAAATAATATAGCATTAGAGAGTGTATAGTTGTATTTATGAGACTTCACTATTAACTCTATCAATTAATGAAGAGTTCAGGATTATAAATGGTTAATTCAAGTTGGTTTATATTTTTTTCCCAATAGAGCCATTAAGAGATAAATGTGGCATGGAAAAAAGTCTCTGAATGGCCTTGTGAAGAAGTCAGTGGAGGAAATGGTTTAGTATTTTGTGACTATAATGGATGCACATGGAGTGGGATAGAAAAAATATTCTATTTCATAAGATTTTATTTTTTAAATACTATTCATTTTGAAATTAAATGTTTAATAATGGGGGTGAGTTGGTATTTTTATTATAGACCATGTGGGGATTATGATCAATGCGATTATTTGTTAGTCCCTTATCATGGAGAATACCATGAGGGGGGGGGGGGGTTGAATCAAAGTAAAACATATTTAAATATTTATCCATTGGTTTCAATCTTATTTTCACAATTTGAGGAATAATTCTATCTATCACTTACTTTTTCATTATGATTAATTAATGTAGCAAATAGAAAAATATATTTTACTTCGTTACCCTAAAATTGGGCTCACCAAAGTGAATGTAAAGGAAATGTTCCAATGAACCTATAAAATAAGGGAACACTAATTCCATTTGTTTTTACACAATATATCGGTCATAGTAGACCTTATACTCACTATCCACATGATATAATAATGGACTCATAGTCGTTCTTCATATATTAGTATCGTTACTCCTTCTATGAATTTTTTTTTGTCACAAGCAATGTGTATGAAATTAACCTTAATTAGGGTATGCATTATATAAATTTTTATGAATTTAAAATAATATAGAGCTCCTATAATTTCTTCCTTCTCTCACCCATTCAACATTCAATAATAAATGTAATTCTATTATCCTATTTTTCAATCATTTTTATAAACCCCAAAACTAAACTATCTTTTACTACTAGTTCTATTCTCTCTATTTGAAACTATTTTGTGAATACCATGAAAAATAAAAAAAAATATTGATCTAATGGTTATGATCAATCCTCATATAGTATATCCTTCAAAGATCAAATTATGTGTCAACTATACATCCATTGGGTGATTAAAAAAAATTATGTAACATTAATACCATTAAAGGTTGAGAAAAAAAATTATTCAAATTTTTAGGTTATTATAAGATTCATATATATAGTGTGGTCATATATAATATGTATTAAAAACCTTATTCAAAATATTTCCCCTGTTGTAACCTCTTTTACTATGATGTTGAAGTTGAGTAAGATAAATTATGTGGGTGTGGTCTTCTTCTATATTACATGGCTTCCTATTGACAAGATCAATAATCCTCTCAAATTTTTCTTATCTATAACTAAAATATGATCCAAACTTGATATCTTATAACATCTTGACTAACTAAACTATTTGTGGAAATACCATTTTACTTCAACTTTAGATCCTATATACTTAGAGAACATAAACTCACCCACACATCCAAAATCACACCCTACATAATGGAAGGATCATCTACAACATAGTTGTATCATTTTAAAAATTACTAAAGTATATCTATATCTTCATAGAGTAGATACTATGGAAACAATTGTGACATTAAACTTTGTGATATCGCCTTTTACAATGTGGAATTTTCAATATGGAATGGTTTCATAGATCTACCATTATATTATATAGGTTAATTTTTGAGATACTTAAGTATCCAACTTTATAGAGTATCCATATTCACTATGGAATAGTCATGAACCTTAAAAAATGTCTCAATGTAATTACACTTACATTTCTTCATAATTACTTTCACAAAACCTTACATTAAAGTATAGCCTCTTGCTTTGCGGTGTAGAAAATCTCAATCAAATTGCAGGTTTACATTTATGTGTGCAGTGAAAATTATCAAGGTGATTATGGATTTAATAAATCCTTACCAATATTCCTTACATCAAATATTCTCTAAAAAATTATTCAAATTTAATAATTATATGTAATTTTCAACAAAAAAAATCAATGAAAAACACTAAAGTGATTTGTATTAATATACTCACACATTAGGTTTGTTGGAAACCATATTTGAATTATATATATTCACTCTTGAGCCATTTAATATTTCCTATTCCATAAAGATTTTATTTTTGATTAATCAATCACAAAATTTAAGTTCATTTAATATTATCTTAATGTGATAAGAAATTGATAGATGAGATAATCCTCATGATGATGACTCATTGATCTCCATACGGTCTTCTCTCTTATATACTCCAAATGCACTAGCTTCTCCATAAACCATCAATCAAACACCCCCGTAATATAAATCCTCCCTTTTCAATAGGGACAATAAAAAAATTTATATCCCTCTAAGTAACATTATTACCTTACCCCCATTTATCATGAAACCCAAAGCATACTTCCTTGAAGGTTCATATAATAGAGTTACAGAAAAATGAAATTAAATGTGGTGAGAAATCATACAATTCCTAAAAATAATGTTCCGTAGAAGAGTGGGGTCTCCATCTATAAAATAATCTAGAAAGAGGGGTTTACTTGGACTCATATAGCCAATATACGTTGTTAAAAATCATTATTTGGTAGATCATTGGATATTTTTTCAACAACTTGATCTTTAGTAGTTATATACTCAAATTTGAAAAATTATTGCACAATTTATCCTTTAAGAAATTATATATGATCTCAATATTCTTTTTTCCTTGAGTGTTGAATTATATTTTCTAATATTTATAGAAATTTAGTTTTCACACATGATTTAAATAAAATATACCACATCAATGCCAATGTCTCCAAGATTTTGTTGCATCTATATCAATTGAGTATAGTCTTGAGTCAATGCACTATACTCTACTTCTGCAGTTTTTAACGATATATAATAATTATTTTTTCACCTTGATAAGAAATTAACGAGCTATCAAAGAAAAATACAGATCCTTTAGTAAATTTTTAGTAATCTAGTGATACTAACTAATTTTCATAAAAAATACCAAGAATTTTTGTTTTGAATTTATATAACAGAACAACCCAAAATACAATGTTTTGTTGATATCTCAAAATATTCATCTCATAAATTTAATTTAAATTTATTTTGGAAAACGTTGATAGTAGGTGTCTTCACATGTGGAAAACACAATTTCTAGTAGATTGGATATCAAATAAAGTAAATTATAAATAATATTATTATAAAGAGTCACATCAACCTCCTCTACTTGACCATATTTTGATAATTTCACCTGCATCTTTACCAGAGTATCCACTAGTTCAGATTCATCAATTTGAAACCATATTATAACCACCAAGGTATATTTTTTGGGATATAAAGGTACTTTCATTTTATTGAATCACTTTCAAACCAAGAATAAAATATATGTCTCTAATTACCAGTATTTCATATTATTGACTCATTAGATCTAGAAATTGTTTTCCTAGTATTTCATATGATCCTAGAAAGATGATACCATCAATATATATGTGTACCAAAATATAATTTCCTTTCTCATTATTGTTGTATAGATTATGATTACCACCTCCTCAATGAAATCCAATCTTCTTCAAACATTGGATGACTCAAGAGTACCATGGAAATAATGATTTATTTAGTCTATATAAAGATTTATTCAACTTAGAAAATTTTCATTCATCGTCATGAGTAAAAAATCCATTTGGTTTATCAATGTAGACTTCCTATTCTAGGACTCCATTTAAGAATTTTGATTTTATGTCCATTTGATACACTCTAATCCTCTTTTCCATAACTATAGTCATGAATAATTAAATAGTCTCCAAACTATAGGATAATGATGTATCATATATGTCAATTCCTTCAATATAAGAATACCCCTTGAGCACTAGTTATTCCTTATTCCTCATCAATTTAATATTTTAATTATGTTTGTTTCAAAAATCATATTTGGTTCTGATTATGTTATTTTTTGTTGGGATTAGAAAAATATCTTAAGTCTTATACCTTTTAATTTGGTCAAGCAATGTATGAATCATCTTGAACAATATTTCATCCTTGGTAGCATTATCAATAAATTTTGGTTTTATTTGATATAGTAAGGATTTTTTTATGGGATTTCATCATTCTTGTTTAAACTATGGCTATCTTTTCCCCAATAATATTGTTTTCAATGATTTTTTACCTAATTTATTGTTCGATTTATCCTATTATTATTACCTCAAAATCAATTATTAAATTATATTTTAATTCAAAACTGTTAACTCCCCTTAAAACAGATATATCATCATCACTTTCTTCCAAAACAATATGGCTGATTCTCTAAAAAATCTAGTATTCTAGAACTGAAATTATTCATTTTTTTAAATTTTTCTTGTAATTAGTTACCGAAACATCATTTCATTCGATGATTTTGAACAACTATTTATGGTTTCATTACTATTTCTTACTCCTGGATGAATATCCAAGAATGATACCTTTATCATCCTATTCATAAAACATCTTATTCATTATTTTATTAAGAATAAATCATTTACATCCAAATACCTGAAAATACATGTGTTTCAAATTCTTTCCAAAAAACGTTAAGTATAGAGTATTGTATATATATAGACATAAAATTTACTTATTGGTAATATATAAAATTTTAGGAACATCTTCTTTCCAACACTTCTCTTTTGGGAAATTTTCAATGAGTATAGTCTGAACCATGATGTTGATTTTTTGGTTCCTCCTTTTCATAACTTAATTATATTGGGGAGTTCTAATGGATGAAACTTGATATTAAATACCATGTTTTAAATATATTATTCCACTTGGGTATTTGTAAATTTTGTACCATTATTAATGAAAAACATGAATTTTTAAATGAATAATCTTTTAATATTCTCTTTGGTATCAAATAATTCACTTGAATACATCTATCTTGTGAGTAATCACCATTAACCATTCTATCCTACAGAAATTATCAACAAATAAAACATAATGTAAATTTTTGTATAAAACATTAGGTGTGATTGGTCAACAAACATCAACATAAATTAGCTCAAGTATCCCTAGTGATTTTATTTTCTTTGGATTACAAGTGTTCCACATATGCTTCCCTTTTTGTTAAGATTCACATGTATGTGTATTTGAACATTTTATCTTGGGAAAATCTCATGCTCTATCATTATTTATCATATTTTCAATATATTTTTAGCTCAAATAGAAAAGTATCTTATGCTATAATTTGTTCTCATCAACCTTAAATATCATGATCCAATTTCCTTCATCGAAAAGTTAAAAAGTTTCCTTTTTTATGTCCTCCTTAAAGAACAATTGAAACATCTCCATCCTTGATAGGAAACTATTTCTTAAAAAAATTACCCAATATTCATCGATTCACACACCAAAATCACACTTACAATATTTTGTATTAGGCCTTAAACTAAGAGAACTTATATTTTTCTGGGATCTTTTCCACCAACCATGGATTTCTTAGAGACAATAATTTTATATCCTTTCGTATTACCAAATCAAAAAACATTATTTTTATCATACTTGATACAGAAAATAAGATCATTATTTTTGGTCATGTGGGAGGTATATCATCTCAATAAAACCTATAATATATAATTTTTTTCTTCAATCAATTAAAAATTAAAAACATTTTTCTACTCATTTCATTTTTTCTTCACCCATTACTAATGGTCAGCATGTCCGGATGATGTATAAGATTTTTTCACCACCAGCTTCATGCAAACTTCCTCATTTTACAAAAATAAAAATATATTATTTGTTTCAATCAAATTTTTTTTACTTTTAGATATTTACCATAAATTCCTTTTGTCTCTTGATTCATCATATTTTTTAACCTTAAATATAATTTTACTACCACATTCTTATAGCCTTTAAAGAAAAACTATATTGGTAAAAACATAATAAAATTCTGAAAAATTGATTTCTTGTTACTGATGGAGTTTCTCTATGATTATATCTATTTTAAATAGAAAAAAAGTTAACATGAACCAATTTTCTACATATATAACATCAAATGTTTGTTATAATTTTTTAAATTTTATCTATTTTATTAGGGGTAGTTTGAGTATCAGGTAAGTCCACTCTCATATGGGTAGTTGAGACCTGTAAATTAATTTTAACCATGGAAACCTTATTTTTATGATAATAATACAAAAAGTTTTTCATTTACATTTAAATCACTATACACGTGTAATATTAATATGTTATTTATTAGAAACCATGGTAGTTTCCTTTTTTTTTGAATCACTTGAACTTCTAGATGTCATATCAGGAGAGAGGAGTATTTCTTAGTATTTACACTTCTGACATTATATCATAACTTATACTTTGATCTATTAAATTATTTTTACACTATAATTTTTAGATTTAGATATGCCATCAATTATCAAGGTTTTATATATAATTGTGATCTTAATATCAACTTCTTCTTTTTTGGATTTTCAAAAATTCGAGACATGAGTTTTTCAATTTCCACATTTAATTATGACTTATCTTATTATTTTGGGATATAATTACCAGAGTCATGGACTAAAAAAATTTTCTTCATAGTTTTATCCCTCCACACATCATATTATTTAAGGGATACATCATGTTTTACCCGAATATTATAATTTCTTTCAAATTCATCATTTTCAACCTCATTATCATTAACTTGTGGTCCATCTAAGATAGTTACCAAATCATATTCACTAATATCTTGGTAGTATTTCACTTTTTAACTTTTGAATTTTATGAGAAAATAGATTATTTCTCTTTAAAAACATATTCTATGGTTTAATCCATCCATTATCACATTTAAATTTGTTTCTTCATAGATTACTACACTTAATCATCTTGGAAAATCATAAAGAACTTGGTAAAGAGAATCCCTATATTACCGCATTGAGAACAAGAAAATGGAAGCTTGAATTTTAATTTTCCTATCCCAATTTTATGTTAGATGAGAGAAAAGGAATAACTTTATCAACCTTATATTCATATAGATATAATTTAATAGAGTGTTTCTTCATCACTTTTAACTATAATTTCCATGAGTTTTCTTTTGATATAGTTTCATTGTTATCATTTATCATTTTATATGCAACAAGAGTTCTATGTAACCAATCCAAAGACTCATCCATCAGATATATGTATTCAAGAATGTATACATTCACATTTAAATGTTTAGGTAGTCTCTAAAATATTATTTTCACATTTTTTACATTTTCAATATTTTTACCAATGCCTCACATATCTAACAAAAATGTATTGAAATGATCTAAAATTTAATTAACTATCAAAGTTGGGCTTAATATAAAATCTTCATACTTATTTTAAAGTAATTTCAGCTTCACCTATTTACCTTTTAATCACCTTCAATGATATTGAAATGTTTCCCCACAAAGAATGGTTGTTTTAACAAGAAATTACCTCAGTGTAGATAAGGTTAGAGTGTGTTCCCTATAAATAATTGATTACCTTGGAATCCACTATGATAACTCTCAACTTTCCATTTTAGCTGAAATACCATGAATTGATGCAGTGTAAAATTACATACCCATACACCTTAAGTAGTTCTTCATCCTATTCTTCAATTATTGGAAAAATTTTCTTGTAAAAATACGTATGATTTTATGATTAAAACTTATAATGATTCAATAATTAAGAGGATAGACTATGTCAGCCTAAAACCAATGATATGATATGAATTCTTGATCCCTTATTAAGAAGAATACCTTGATAGGGGGTTGGGGGTGAATCAAGGTACTACATATTTAAAACATCTTCCTTGATTTTGACTATATTCTCTTGATGAGAGGAACACTTCTATTTATCCCTTAATTATTTTATGGGCGATTAAATAAGTAAAGAGAACAATATATTTTACCTGGTTCATAAAAACTAGGCAAGTGTAAGGATAATTCAAAGTAAATGTGCCTATGCACCAATACTATTATAACACACCAATTCTCTTTTTTACACAATAAAGTAGTTACATTGACCCTCCAACTCATTATTCACATAAGATAAGAAGTGACTAAAAAAATTTATTCACAAATAGGGACAACTTCTCCTTCAATGGAATCCTTCTTATTTACATGTAAAATGTATAAAAATACAACTTAAATGATGTGTCAATTTTTCACAACTTGAAGAGTTTCTAGAAAGTGATAGATCCTATAATTTCTTATTTATCTCACCCTTTTACCAATTTAGAATACCTGAAATTTTCTTTCATTTATCTTTTATCTTTTTTATCTGCACTAATACTCCATGATCATATACTACAAGTTTTTTCTCTCTATTTAAAATAGGTTTTTGCAGTCCTTGAAGAATCCAAAACAAATTCTATCGACACATTATTTAACATTAATCATCTTACATGATCTCTTTTAGAGATCAATATATGTGTCAACCACACATCAATTTTGTGATTAAAACACAATCAAGTTATTTTACACTCCTTAAAGTCTGAGATGTAAACTCCCTATTTGAATTTCTTGGTTATAAAAAACTTCTTGATTGTAACACCCCAGGTTTAAATTTAAGTTTTATGTTTTGGAAATGTTTCCAAGATGTAATAAAATAAATTACCGAATGCAAATATATAATTAGTAAGAACTTTATTCATACAAATTCCAGAATACACCCTTGATACACAATAACTAACCCATTAAACCCACTGCTATTGATAATAAAACAATTGGAAGACTACCGAGAAACACAACGATGCCGATCGAGTAGTTATCATCTCTTGGATCTGATAGAAGAACAAACGTTATGGCAAGGATGATAGCAATAAAACTAAAAATATAAGGAACATATAAAACCATCTCCAAAAGAAATGGCATGAGCGTTGAGGTATTTTTCTTCTGAGTGTTTGAACGACCCGTAAAACATTAGTATTTATAGAGTTTTATCCGACCGTTACAAAAAAACTATCCATTATTACTTTTAAAATTTTAAATAAAAATGACCATTTCTGTATTAATAAAATAACTGAATAAAAAAAATACTAATTTAAATATTATTACTGAAATTAATATGTAATAAACAAACATTGTGTTTTTAATAAATTTTATTAACTAACATATATATATATATAATGTTAATTTGAGATATTAATATTATGTTGTAATTCATCATCTAATTTTACATTGTTTAAATATAGAAATACATATAAAGAACATTAAGTGTTTAATATTAAAATAAAAACAAAATAATGAAGTTATAAAATTAATGTAGTATATTAATATTAGTTCGTTAAAGATAAAAAAATGATATGTTCAATAGGGGTAAAGAGGGGTTCCGTGCAGAGGTAGGGTTTTCGATGAGGAGGGGTGGCCGTGGCTGTCGTGACACGTCAAATTGATTATATTTTTAAGATTGATTTATAGTCTAGGGTAAACCCTAGGTCGTCTCTCAAGGAGCGTTGGTAGGTTTAGAGTGTGTATTCTTGATAAAAATGTCTAAGAGAGGGGTGGTTTTGAAAACAACTTAAAACAATAACTTAGTTGAAATAGCTTAAAAGATGAGTGACCAAGTGGATTTTGAGAAATATGAGATAAAAGGGTCGATGTGATTTCACTACACACATATCAAGTTCATTGTTCATAGAGATTCATCTTAGGTTTAGAGTAATCCTTTGGTTAGAGTTAATTGGAATCCCGATTAATTCCTAAGCTTTTATTTCAATACTTTACGGACCAAACCTTGACGTAACAATCGTATTGTCAAGGTCTAGTACTTATGCATAGAATAAGAGCTTCCAAAGCATATTGAAATCTCAATAAGGTGGGTATGAAAAGGATTCTTGTGATGTCCAATCGGAACAACACAAGTCACGCACTCAAAACCTCACACCGATCGGTTAGAAATTAAGAGCATAACACTCACATGCATCAAATCAAGAATTCAAATCTGAAATAAGATAAGATACATGGAATTAAATGTTTAAACACCCAAATTACTCCAAACCAGTAGCTAATTTATGCATCGGAACTCCCTTGGCATGTGTGTAGCTCCCTCACAACGAACACCCAACTTTTAGCTCGACATCGGGAGGAGGAGGAAGCTCGGGTGGAACTCCTTCTTCATTGTTGATCTCCCTATGAGGATAGGGACCTCCAGAACCTCCAAGTTGATTAGGAGACTCTTCTAGGACTCCAAATTGGCAGCACTTCACTCCTTGGCCGAACTTTCAAATGAGGAGCCCAAGGTGCCCTTTTATAGGAAATGTGGGAGGTGGTTTTGGGAACACAGATTTCATCAATCCACTTGAAGGACGAGTTTCGGAATTCAGACAGTCTTATCTCGCTTTGGAGAAAATAGAAAAGTTGTAGCCCTATCTCTTGACTGTCTCCACCGAAAGTTTGGCACCGTTTGGACAAAGAAGGCTCGATATATGGATAAAATACAGAACACCGAATTTGACTTGGTCCAAATTCGGTGGCTCGGACAGATCAGTTCGTATGGGCCCCATGAAATCCGAATCAGGATTGGGTTCCTTAATAGGAAATGTAGAATATTGAATTTTGGACAGGCCCACAAAATTTCAGCCCATTTGGATGCACGGAACTTGTGTACTATTCAAAACAGTGGACAGATGTCCATGGATCCATGCAATTTTGGCCCAGTTTTCTTTCACTTCATCAAGATCCCTCCAAATCACCTCCACCTACATTGTAATTTTCAAAACAAGTATCATTTCCCTATTTAATAGTGATAAACACTAAATTATTGAATCAAACATGAAGTACAATTTGATAATATTTTTATAATTTTTAATACAAAATATGTTTAGCACAGCGGTGTAAGGGTGAAAATGAAACAGTGAATCGTGGTACGATCATACCCCCACACCTAAACATTTGCAATCCTGGGAAAAGTCACATATTCAAATACAATGACTCATATATATATATATATATATATCCAACATCATAAAGATTTATCATTTTAGTAAATTTTATTTAAAGTAAAGTGGTCAATGCACGAATCACAGCAAGGAGTTCTTCCTAGTGAAAATAGAAAAAGATGTCTCATAAATCATATCATAGTGAAATTCAAAAAGATTCATGATACCCAATTGAGAAAGGAATTCAGAAGTAAACCATGACACTAAATATCCATGTGTGTGTGTGAAAACCATTCCATGCTATTCTTTCCACTTGATATCTAATAAATATATGTTATTTTAACATTTTTCAGCTTAAATGATTTTCTCACCGAACCTGTCCTACATCCTTTGAAATCATATTTCAAGACCCACTCATTTAAGCATTCCCAGAAGTCAAACCATAAGCTCCCGACCTAGATATCCCCATATGTTGCACATTTCATCACTCCCCTCATTTTTTTTGAAGTTGCAATTGGAACAAATCTCACACTCATCTCTCAACCCTTGTTTGATCTCCTCACGACACTAATTGAAATAGTTATAACAAGATCAAAGGTTGAGGAGGAGTGGTTTTTGACCTGCCCAAGACACAACATTTTTTTTTTGAGGGCGTACAACAGTCGGACATTAGGTACACACGCATAGGTCAATCTGGTACAGTAATGAAACAGATCGGATAAGGAACGAACGTATGGAAATATCATTTAAAGCTGAAAAATATTAACCCAACATATATTTACCTTATATTAAGTAAGAAATAATCACACTTTGTGGTTTGGTGCAATATTTTTTTTTTTAAGATATTAGCGACATAGTTTTCTCAAAAACTACTCACACAATAGGCATCAATCATCTCAAAGGTTTCACATAGATACGACCATTTATATCATTGACAGAAAACCAATTCACTAAAAATCACTCCCTGATGTTAAATTCATACAAATATTCTTTTTAGCCTTCGTTATGGTATTTTTACATTCCCCATTTTATGGTCGCCACATCATGGAATTTCGAAATTGTTGATGGGGAAAAATAAAAATACCATAAAGAAGGCCAAAAAGAGAAAACAAAAGGAGAAAATGGTGAAAAATCCTAACTAACCCAGGAATGTATCCACCCCCCCACACCTAGAGAATGCAGTGTCCTCACTGCAATAAAAGAGACTGTGTGAAGGAAGGATAAAACCTGGTGAGTGTTATTCATAGACCGCTTCTTGAACATGGAGTTCCTCCATTGGGGACTCCGGAATGGCTTCATGGAAGTGCTTCAGCCGCTGCCCATTGACAGTGAAGGTTTGCTTGGTGTCTTCATTTTGAACCTGGACAACACCAAATGGAGAGACATTAGTAACAATGTAAGGTCCAAACCAACGGGAACGAAGCTTACCTGGGTGCAACTTCAGCCTTGCATTGTAGAGGAGGACCTTCTGCCCAATTTGGAATTGACGATGAAGGATGAGACGGTCGTGGGCATCCTTGGTTCGCTCTTTATAAATTCGGGAGTTCTCATATGAATCTCTTCTCATTTCCTCCAACTCCTGAATCTGCAACTTCCTTTGAATACCTGCACCAGAAAGATTAGAATTGCATTGTTTAATGGCCCAGTAGGCCCGGTGCTCTACCTCAACAGGGAGGTGACAACTCTTCCCAAAAACTAGCCGATATGGTGACATGCCAATTGGAGTTTTGAATGCAGTACGGTAAGCCCATAACGAATCATCGAGTCTAAGACTCCAGTCTTTTCTGTTTGGCTGAACCGTTTTCTCAAGAATCTTTTTTACCTCTCTATTTGATACTTCAGCTTGACCATTTGTTTGTGGGTGATAAGCAGTAGACACTCGATGCCCAACCCCGTACCTGCGCAAAAGAGATTGCATTGTGCGGTTGCAGAAATGAGAACCCTGATCACTGATGATAAACCTAGGTAATCCAAACCTACAGAATTTTGGGTTCTCAAAAATTCCACAACTGTCTTGGAATCATCTGTCCTCGTAGCTCGTGCCTCTACCCACTTTGAAACATAATCCACTGCCAGAAGAATGTAAAGGTTCCCAAATGAATTGGGGAATGGTCCCATAAAGTCAATGCCCCAAACATCAAAAATGTCATGGAAGAGTAAGGGTTGTTGGGGCATATCATTTCTTTTAGAGACATTCCCCATTCTTTGACAGCGAGGACAAGATTTACAGAATCCATGGGCATCCCTAAACAATGTGGGCCAAAAGAGACCAGAATCTAAGACCTTGCGAGCAGTCCGTTGGGGACCAAAGTGGCCCCCACAAGCAAGTGTGTGGCAGAACCTAAGGACAGATTGAAACTCACTATCGGGAACACAAAGCCTAATAACTTGATCACTACATGTGCGCCAGAGGTAGGGGTCATACCAAATGTACCAACGAGACTCATGTTTTAGACGGTCGGCCTGGTTTTTGGTGAAATCAGCAGGAATGCAAGACGCTACCAAATAATTTACAATTTCAGCATACCAAGGAATAACATCTTGCACTCGGTACAATTTCTCATCAGGAAACAATTCATTTATGGGAATACAGGGGGATGAGTCAATGTCTGAGGGTGGGAGAATCCTACTGATATGGTCAGCAACCACATTCTCTGCTCCTTTTTTATCCCTAATTTCTAGATCAAATTCTTGAAGGAGGAGCATCCAGCGAATGAGACGTGGTTTGGCTTCTGGTTTCTTTAGGAGATATCGGAGGGCTGCATGGTCTGAGAACACAACGACTTTGGACCCTATAAGGTATGGCCTGAATTTACCCAAGGCAAACACAATGGAAAGAAATTATTTTTCAGTGGTGGTGTAGTTTGCTTGGGCAGGGTCCAAAGTACGTGAGGCATAGACAATGACATGTGGAGCTCGATCGACCCTTTGTGACAAGACTGCCCCAACTGCATAGTTAGAGGCGTCACACATGAGCTCAAATGGTAAATCCCACCGAGGTGGTTGGATTACCGGGGGTGACGTGAGACTCCATTTTAACTTATTGAAAGCTTCCTCACATTTTTTATCAAAATCAAATTCTTTTTCTTTTTGGAGTAATCGGGAGAGGGGGAGTGCAATTTTACTAAAGTCACGAATGAAACGACGATAAAATCCAGCATGACCCAGGAAAGACCGCACATCCCGAACATTTTTAGGGAATGGTAGGGAGGAAATGATATCTACTTTTGATTTGTCCACTTGGATTCCTTCCCCAGAAATGACATGTCCCAAAACTATGCCTTGTCGCACCATGAAATGGCATTTCTCATAATTTAATACAAGATTCTTTTCAATACAGCGACGTAGGACAGAACCAAGACTACTTAAACATTCATCAAAAGAGGATCCATAAACAGTAAAATCATCCATAAAAACCTCCATTCAATTCTCCAGGTAATCCGAAAAAATACTAACCATACATCGTTGGAAAGTACCTGGAGCATTGCACAGACCAAATGGCATCCTTCTATAAGCAAATGTACCAAAGGGGCAAGTAAAGGTTGTCTTTTCCTGATCCTCAGGGGCAATATGTATCTGAAAGTATCCAGAATACCCATCAAAGAAACAGTAATGGGACTTCCCTGCTAGCCTCTCTAGCATCTGGTCAATGAATGGCAATGGGAAATGGTCCTTCCTAGTGTGTTGGTTTAGTTGGCGATAGTCTATACAGACACGCCAACTATTCTGCACACGAGTTGGAACCAATTCATTATTTTCATTTTTAACTACAGTAAGGCCAGTTTTTTTAGGAACTACTTGAACAGGACTGACCCATTGGCTGTCAGAGATAGGGTAAATGATTCCAGCAGCCAACAATTTTGTTACTTCTTTTTTAACAACATCAAGTAGGTTTGGGTTCAGTCGTCGTTGTGACTGCCTCACTGGTTTAGCATCATCATTTAATAAAATATGATGTGTACAAATTGATGGGCTAATGCCAGGAATGTCAGCAAGTGTCCATCCCAAATCTTGTTTATACTTCCTCAAAAGATCAAGCAGTCGCAATTCATGCTCAGGAGGGAGTGAACTAGCAATGATGACGGGCAACTTGTTTCCATTCTCAAGATATGAGTATTTTAAATCTTGAGGCAGTTGTTTTAGTTCCAATTCTGGGGGATTTTGGATTGACAGAAGTGTGTGTGAAAGTGAGAAGTCACTTATCTCATCTAACTGCTCAATGGTAACATCCTCAGATGAGGAATGAGCTTTTACAAGCTTAGCAGTATTATCGATGGTCATGTGATCCTCTGTGTTCAAGAAATCATCAATTAACAAACATGCATGACATTTCTCTAAACCGCTACAACAATAAATGCATGATTCGTTACCTAACATTTCAATCAATGAAGAAAACTCAGAAAGGGGATCAGGTGAATGAAAATAAGTTGTTTCAGGGGAAGGGAGAACATCAATTGAATTGACAAAGAGAGAGGAGTGTTCTTCTGAGGGGTGCTTCATGGCATCAAGGATATTTAAGTGGACAATATTACCACCAAAATCCATAGATAATGTACCATTATGGACATTAATTATGGTTTTGGCGGTTTTCAAGAAAGTTCTCCCCAATATAATTGGGGCATGTCCATTCATCCTATCATCTTCCATTTTAAGCACGTAAAAATCAGCAGGAAAAATTAAATTTTGCACCCTCACAAGAACATCCTCTAGCACACCAGAGGGGTGTGTCGTACTCCGATTTGCTAGCTGAACGACAATACCAGTGGGCTTCAGTTCACTGACCTCCAATGAAGAGTAAATAGAGTGAGGCATTACATTAATAGAAGCACCCAAATCAAGCATAGCATTGGAACACGAATACTCCCCTATGGTGCATGGAATCGAGAATGTCCCACGATCATTGCACTTGGTAGGAAGTGACGACTCTATCAATGCTGAAACATTCCTCCCCAGGCTCACCTTCTCATCACCACGAAGCCTCCTTCGGTGTGTACACATCTCCTTCAGAAACTTGGCATATCTTGGAATTTGCTTCACAGCATCAATCAAAGGAATGTTAACCTGTACTTTCTTGAAAGTTTCCAAGATTTCTTTATCATGTTCGGTTTCTTTTTGTTTCCTAGGTTGGGCAGCCCTTTGAGGAAATGGAAGAGGAATGGTTGGGATAGGTGGCTCATCAACAACCACAGTCTTTCCTTTGGAAGGGCTTCTCTCAGGAAAAGGGTTTTCTTCTCTTGGACCATTTTCAGCAGTTGGGATGGTGGTTTCCTTTGGATGGGAGGACTCTAATGGAGGGGTCATTTGGCTTTTGAGTTGTATCCCACTCCTAAGGGTGATTGCACTAACATTTCCTTTATCCCTAGGGTTTACTACTGGTTGAGATGGTAGTTTACCCGACCCATGACTTTGGATTTCCCCCACCGAGTTGGCAAGTTGTCCTAGTTGGGTCTTTAGGTCTTGTATGGCTGCTTGGGTGGTTTGTTGGAATTGGAGATTATTGGCAGCCATTTGTTTCATCATATATTCTAGGCTAGGATCGGTTTTTGGAGGGGGTGGTTGGAATGTCCTTTGGGGTGGTTGAGGATTTCTGGGTGGTGGTGGATGACTACTCTGACCTTGTTGGTTCCATTGCTGTTGAGGTTGGTTTGAATACCCCCCTTGCCTATAGGCTTGGTTGTCCTTCCAACCTTGGTTGGATGGATAGTATGGTTCTTTCCTAAAGGGTTGGTTAAAGGGGCGTCCTGGAAATATTGCCTCACAACTTTCAGAAGTTTCTCTCAATTGGGGGCATTGGTCAGAATAGTGGGTGTCAGAAGAGCAGATTCCACAATGGATGGGAGGAGGAGATTGATATTTCCCTTGGGAGAGAGCTAGTTGTCGCAGAAGGGTACTTACCTCTTCGAACTTCGTGTCCACCTTCTTCTCAAACTCAGTACTTTGCACCTCATGGACACCTCGAATGGGAACACTGGACCATGTACCGAATTGTTGAGTGTTCTGGGCCATGTTCTCAATGAGGGTTCTTGCAGCGATTGGGGTCTTATCTACCAATGCACCACCTGCAGCAGCATCAATCATATTTCGATCAATAGGAATCAAACCTTCATAAAAATATTGAATTAAAAGTTGATCACTTATTTGGTGGTGTGGGCAACTTGAACATAACCTTTTAAAGCGTTCCCAATATTCATGTAATGTTTCCCCCTGAGATTGTCTTATACCACATATTTCTTTCCTTATAGTTGCAGTTCGAGAGGCTGGGAAGTATTTTTCAAGAAAAAGGCGTTTCATGTCTGCCCAGCCCCTAATTGGTGAATTGACATAGTATAACCAATCTTTTGCAGTGTCTTCTAATGAAAATGGGAATGCCCTAAGCTTCACTTGTTCTTCATCCACATTAGCATGTTTTAAGTTTGAACACACAGTATGAAATTCTTTTAAATGCTTATGTGGATCTTCTCCAGGCAGTCCATGAAATCTTGGTAATAAATGAATTAAACCAGATTTTAGTTCAAAATTGGGTGCCTCACCTTGTAATTGAATGTAAGTGGGTTGGATATCAACATCAGGTGAGGTTAGTTCTTTTAGTGTTCTATTATTTTCAGCCATGTTATACAAGTTATGTTCAATTTTAACTTTGGTTTCAGAAGAAGAAGAAGGATCAAGAAGAATTTTAAGATTTGATGTCTCCTCCTTCAAAGTGTGGTCTTGTATGTCTCGGTTTCGTTGATGTAGGATCCTCTCCGGTTCGGGTTCAAAAGTTTGTAGGTCTCCCGAAGTAGAACGCGTCATACAAAGAACCTACACAATAAATAAATTAGAACAGAAAAACAAATTCAAAGGTAGAAGATAAAACAAACAAATATTCACAAAAATTACAAAAAAAAAAAAAAAAAAAAATTATCAAAAACACGCACAAAAAACCAAAGCGCTCCCCGGCAACGGTGCCAAAATTTGGCCGTGGCTGTCGTGACACGTCAAATTGATTATATTTTTAAGATTGATTTATAGTCTATGGTAAACCCTAGGTCGTCTCTCAAGGAGCGTTGGTAGGTTTAGAGTGTGTATTTTTGATAAAAATGTCTAAGAGAGGGGTGGTTTTGAAAACAGCTTAAAACAATGACTTAGTTGAAATAGCTTAAAAGATGAGTGACCAAGTGGATTTTGAGAAATATGAGATAAAAGGGTCGATGTGATTTCACTACACACATATCATGTTCATTGTTCATAGAGATTCATCTTAGGTTTAGAGTAATCCTTTGGTTAGAGTTAATTGGAATCCCGATTAATTCCTAAGCTTTTATTTCAATACTTTACGGACCAAACCTTGACGTAACAATCGTATTGTCAAGGTCCAGTACTTATGCATAGAATAAGAGCTTCCAAAGCATATTGAAATCTCAATAAGGTGGGTATGAAAAGGATTCTTGTGATGTCCAATCGGAACAACACAAGTCACGCACTCAAAACCTCACACCGATCGGTTAGAAATTAAGAGCATAACACTCACATGCATCAAATCAAGAATTCAAATCTGAAATAAGATAAGATACATGGAATGAAATGTTTAAACACCAAAATTACTCCAAACCAGTAGCTAATTTATGCATCGGAACTCCCTTGGCATGTGTGTAGCTCCCTCACAACGAACACCCAACTTTTAGCTCGACATCGGGAGGAGGAGGAAGCTCGGGTGGAACTCCTTCTTCATTGTTGATCTCCCTATGAGGATAGGGACCTCCAGAACCTCCAAGGTGATTAGGAGACTCTTCTAGGACTCCAAATTGGCAGCACTTCACTCATTGGCCGAACTTGCAAATGAGGAGCCCAAGGTGCCCTTTTATAGGAAATGTGGGAGGTGGTTTTGGGAACACAGATTTCATCAATCCACTTGAAGGACGCGTTTCGGCATTCAGACAGTCTTATCTCGCTTTGGAAAAAATAGAAAAGTTGTAACCCTACCTCTTGACTGTCTCCACCGAAAGGTTGGCACCGTTTGGACAAATAAGGCTCGAGATATTGATAAAATACAGAACACCGAATTTGACTTGGTCCAAATTCGGTGGCTCGGACAGATCAGTTCGTATGGGCCCCATGCAATCCGAATCAGGATTGGGTTCCTTAATAGGAAATGTAGAATATTGAATTTTGGACAGGACCACAAAATTTCAGCCCATTTGGATGCACGGAATTTGTGTACTATTCAAAACAGTGGACAGATGTCCATGGATCCATGCAATTTTGGCCCAGTTTTCTTTCACTTCATCAAGAGCCCTCCAAATCACCTCCACCTACATTGTAATTTTCAAAACAAGTATCATTGCCCTATTTAATAGTGATAAAAACTAAATTATTGAATCAAACATGAAGTACAATTTGATAATATTTTTATAATTTTTAATAAAAAATATGTTTAGCACAGCGGTGTAAGGGTGAAAATGAAACAGTGAATCGTGGTACGATCAAGGGGTCCGTCGGGTTTCCTTTCAGCGTGAAGGCAAGCCGATCCACGATGCTTCGTCCCTATAGAAAATAGAACCTAAGGCACTGAGCCGAACCGAGAAGGACCGATCAAGGTCACGGTGATGAGATTCAAGCTCGGATGAGTTTCATTTCCAAAGATCAAGCTCAGACCGAAGAA
This sequence comes from Viscum album, assembly GCA_963277665.1. Classification (NCBI taxonomy): domain Eukaryota; kingdom Viridiplantae; phylum Streptophyta; class Magnoliopsida; order Santalales; family Viscaceae; genus Viscum; species Viscum album. The sequence continues at coordinate 1,007,058,101 of OY728166.1, read as the reverse complement.
ATAAATCCATTTTCGCGTATAGGGTCCCGGTTTCTCTTTTGCGAAGTCTATCTTGAGGTATGAATGCAGTCTGGGATTCAATATTCAGATTTGTATAATTACCCTATTTCAGTTATCAGGACATAATCCTTGGATTTTATTTCAGCGTAATAAATTCAATATCGTTGTTTTCTTTGTTTTGTTCTTAATCGATTTAGACATTGAGTTTGGAAATCGTCTCAATAATGCAAGTAGGTTCGTTTTTTAGCGCAGAAGTAGGGTTTTGAGTATGTTAGATGTCGGGATGATTCGTCGAGGAGGGTTCGTCATTGCGAAGAGGAGTATTAGGGTTTTTCGCGGATGAGCTCTACCAAGCCAGGCGGAGCCTTCAGGCACAGGTCGCGATTCGGGGGTTTGAGTAGCATTCGATGCCAAGGATGTTGATGCCGAGGCTTTGGGGGCCATCGATTTTCGTCAGGTGTTCATCCAAGAGTTGAGTCTGAGCTACAGATCGATATTGTGGATGAAATGAAAAGCCATCCTTTCTTTCTTCCTGGTTCGTTTCATTTAGATCTGCAATTTGGTATCTGAATCTAGATTTAGATTCAATTTTTTTAGATGTCGATTTGTTGTATTTCTAGATTTCTCCACCTCCGTAGGTCATTCTATTTTTGTTCATTGATGTTGTGGTATTTTAAATAGTAGTCATTATCCAGTATTATATGTGATCTATCTGGTCGACATTTGTTTTTATCTATTTTGGATCATTTGCTGTGTGGATGAAGTTTGATGCTAGTTTGTCAATTTTCTTCGAAACTAGTGGTCCTGTTATCAGATGATTTCGTTTCGGAATTTTTTTATTTCACACTAATTGAACTCGTCTGCATCCTTTGAATTTAGCCTAGTTTTTCAATGTTATATCAATTAAATATAATAAATTTGGGGACACACTTGTTGTTTTCATTATTAGGATAATCCAATTGTATAAAATATTTATATCTCACTGTTTTGTCTTGACATTGATTAGCTTGTAGTGAAAGCTCATTTTCAAGTGGAAATAAAATATACTAATAGTTTCGTCCCTCCAAATGAATAAATAGAGGAGTCTGAGAGGGGTATGTGATATATATTTCTCTTTGTGATGTGTTGTGTTTTTCGGTCCGGAATATGAGATTCGAGTAGAAGTTTTAAGGAGTGAAGTACTCCAGCCTTTCAAAATTTGGTAAGGGATTTCTAAAATTTATTTTGGCAACTTATTTTCCTTCCTAAAATAATAATTGTGTAAGGGACTATTTAATTTCAATTACGTAGTATGCAATTCCATTTTACTTTAGGATAGGGGAAAATATTAATTTTCCAACATTTGGTTCTTCTGAACTCTTATTTCCGTAAGGAATTATGTATTTTTAAAAAACATTCTATGCAATTACATATTATTGTTTTTGTAAGGGAATAATTGTTTTAATCTAAATTTTCTTATGAGAAAATATTATAGTTTTTATGATTTCTTGGTGTGCATAAAGAACTATTTCCAATCATTTCAATTTCTACAAAACTTTTATTATATAATTCTATGCAGTTTAATAATCTTAAGTAGACTTCAATACCTCCTCTTTTAAAATCATCCAAATAGGTTTAGTGATGCATTGTTGGAGTTTGTATACCTAAAATTAGTGTAAGGGATAAATTATTTTTAAATTTATATTGTTTATGTATGGGTTGTAATGCTCATTTACCCTCAAAATGATGATTTGTATTATATAATTTTAATGCGAGGTTCGAACATCTATTTATTTTCCAGAAGTATTTACAAGCTTTGATTCTAATTGTTTTCTAAAATTATATTAAGTTATATAATCTGTATTTTTGGATATTCATTTCAGAATCCCAAAAGGGTTAAAATGTTATAATAAGTTAAGATTTATTTTTATGGATATACATATATATATATATATAGATGAAATTACCATGTTCATAATCCTACTACCATGTTTATAATATTATTTTCAGTTTATTGTCATGTTTCACATTACGTATCAACATGTTTTATCAATATTATCGGCATCACACTTGCATATACATTTTCCATGTGTTTATGCATATCATCGACGTTCTTTTCGCTAAAAGTAAACTTATAATTCGAGTTAAAAAGATAAGGTTCTCAAATTCACCAATTACAAGAATTTCATTAAAAAATTGAACGTCAAATTTATAATGTTTTATTCATAACTTTATTAATTGTTAGAGTTAATTTAAATTAAAACTGCACATATTTGCAACAAAGAGGCTTTGAGAATGAATGATTAATCGTAGGGATATACCTTGTAAAGTGTAGAAGAGTTGGTCATAACCAAACTTGTAGATGATAAAAATATGGAAGTCTTTATTTAATTATGTTGTATTTATAAATACATGTGTACTTTAAATACATTGATAAGTTAAGGGAAAAAACTCCAGTGACCAATACTAGTATATATGTAAAGCAAACTCTAAACGTTTTCTAAAATATCGGCTCTTGTTCGTTGTAAAAAATAGAAGGTCATTAGGGAGTGAACCCATCCTTCATTAAGTGGGTAGGCCCAAGACAGCCTTCGACGAATTAAGTTGCCTCAAAATGATGTTTTGTTTTCATGAATTTTGCTTAATATTTTCCAAATAAAATCACTGGAATAGTTTAAAAGTTTTTTTAAAGTATAATTATCTTTCAAAAGGTTTATATTATTTTATAAAGGTTGTTTTACAAATGAATTTACAATTGAAATTTTTCAAATGTATTATTGAAAGGATATTTTTCTGAAAGTTATTTATCAAAGGTTTTCAAAACCCCTTACTGGGAAACTTTTGTGCTCACCCTACGTTTTTGAAATGTTTTTCACAGGTTACCTTGAATCCCAGAGTTGGTCATCTTTGTTGTAGCACGCAGTGGAAGAGTAGTGGAAAGTTGTGTAATTGTTTCAGCTCTGATAAATGTTGGGTTATGTCTAAATATTCCAGAACCTAGACCGGTAAAAGATCCTCATTTTGTTTAAAGTGTTGTGAAATTTTTAAGTTAAGTTTATAAAAAAAATTATTACACAACATTTTGAAGCAACGAGTCCGGAAGAGCAGGCTTGGGGCATCACACTTGGTATCAGAGGCACGGTCTAGATAACTCTGGGAATTTATAACCCTTCAATAAATTGACTGTCCTTTTTAGTCAACATACTTCTTTGTAATTTTCAGATGGAAGGAAGGAGAACTCAAACAAGTCTCTTAGGTCTTCCGGATGAATTACTTGCTATGATCATGGCAAAATCATGCAAAGAAGAATCTGATCCCTATGAAGCCATGCAGCTTTCTTGTAAACGTCTCTATAATATATCAGGCACACCAGATATACTTCATTTTCATCATGGTTCTGGTTTCATTTTTGAAGATATCAGGAAGATCCAACGTCATTTCTATCGACGCCAAGGAGCATATTTTGAAGGACTTTTTAGGTGTTTTACAATGTTTGAGCAACCAGAATCAATCTCCAATTTTTAAAGAGCAGCTGAAGAAGGTAATCTTCGCGCAACATTTATGTGTCAACTTTTAAGCTTTTTCTTCACAGGAAGAATTTATGATGAATTCGAAACATTCGAAGACGAAGCAATGAGACTTTCTTATAGGAATCAAATTCAAGACGAACTTCTCGGATACTATATTGATTATCGTTCCTTGAGGACTATCTTCCGGTGCCTACATCCATACAACCCCTCTTGCACTAGTTGCATATGGGCGAAGGAAGTGGAAGATTTCGAAGCCACATTGAACTTTAATTTCTTAGGGAGACATGGAAACCATGGAAGACAACTATACAGACCTTGGGGACATCATGTGAGACTCAGAATAGATGAGAATTGAGAACGATAAGTGTAAATGAATTTCGAGGACGAAATTCTATTTAAGGGGTGTAGAATGTAGCACCCCAGGTTTAAATTTAAGTTTTATGTTTTGGCAATGTTTCCAAGATGTAATAAAATAAATTACCAAATGCAAATATATAATTAGTAAGCACTTTATTCATACAAATTCCAGAATATACCCTTGATACACAATAACTAACCCATTAAACCCACTGCTATTGATAATAAAACAATTGGAAGACTACCGAGAAACACAACGATGCTGATCGAGTAGTTATCATCTCTTGGATCTGATAGAAGAACAAACATTATGGCAAGGATGATAGCAATAAAACTAAAAATAAGAGGAACATATAAAACCATCTCCAAAAGCAATGGCGTGAGCATCGAGGTATTTTTCTTCTGAGTGTTTGAACGACCCGTAAAACATTAGTATTTATAGAGTTTTATCCGACCGTTACAAAAAAAAACTACCCGTTATTACTTTTAAAAATTTAAATAAAAATGACTATTGCTGTATTAATAAAATAACTGAATAAAAAAAATTACTAATTTAAATATTATTACTGAAATTAATATGTAATAAACAAACATTGTGTTTTTAATAAATTTTATTAACTAACATATATATATATATAAAATTTTAATTTGAGATATTAATATTATGTTGTAATTCATCATCTAATTTTACATTGTTTAAATATAGAAATACATATAAAGAACATTAAGTGTTTAATATTAAAATAAAACCAAAATAATGAAGTTATAAAATTAATTTAGTATATTAATATTAGTTCAGTAAAGATAAAAAAATGATATGTTCAATAGGGGTAAAGAGGGGTTCCGTGCAAAGGTAGGGTTTTCGATGAGGAGGGGTCCGTCGGGTTTCCTTTCAGCATGAAGGCAAGCCGGTCCACGATGCTTCATCCCTGTAGAAAATCGAACCTAAGGCACTGCGCCGAATCGAGAAGGACCGAGCAAGGTCGCGGTGATGAGATTCAAGCTCGGATGAGTTTCATTTCCAAAGATCAAGCTCAGACCGAAGAACTAAATCCATTTTCGCGTTTACGGTCCCGGTTTCTCTTTTGCGAAGACTATCTTGAGGTATGAATGCAGTCTGGGATTCAATATTCAGATTTGTATAACTACCCTATTTCAGTTATCGGGATTTAATCCTTGGATTTTATTTCAGCGTAAGAAATTCAATATCGTTGTTTTCTTTGTTTTGTTCTTAATCGATTTAGACATTGAGTTTGGAAATCGTCTCAATAATGCAAGTATGTTCGTTTTTGAGCGCAACAGTAGGGTTTTGAGCGTGTTAGATGTCGGGCTGAATCGTCGAGGAGGGTTCGTCATTGCGAAGAGGAGTATTAGGGTTTGTCACGGATGAGCTCTACCATGCCTGGCGAAGCCTTCAGGAACAGGTTGCGATTCGGGGGTTTGAGTAGTGTTCGATGCCAAGGGCGTTGATGCCGAGGCTTTGGGGGCCATCGATTTTCGTCAGGTGTTCATCCGAGAGTTGAGTTCGAGCTACAGATCGATGTTGCGGATGAAATGAAAAGTCATCCTTTCTTTCTTCCTGGTTCGTTTCATTTAGACCTGCAATTTGGTTTCCGAATCTAGATTTGGATTCAATTTTTTTAGATGTCGATTTGTTGTATTTCTAGATTTTTCCACCTCCGTACATCATTCTGTTTTTGGTCAATGATGTTGTGGTATTTTAAATAGTATTCATTATCCAGTATTATATGTGATCTATCTGGTCGACATTTGTTTTTATCTGTTTTGGATCATTTTCTGTGTGGATGAAGTTTGATGCTAGTTTGTCAATTTGCTTCGAAACTAGTGGTCCTGTTATCAGATGATTTCGTTTTGGAATTTTTTTATTTCACACTAATTGAACTTGTCTGCATCCTTTGAATTTATCCAAGTTTTTCAATGTTATATCAATTAAATATAATAAATTTGGGGACACACTTGTTGTTTTCTTTATTAGGATAATCCAATTGTATAAAATATTTATATCTCACTGTTTTGGCTTGACATTGATTAGCTTGTAGTGAAAGCTCATTTCAAGTGGAAATAAAATATACTAATAGTTTCATCCCTCCAAATGAATAAATAGAGGAGTCTGAGAGGGGTATGCGATATATATTTCTCTTTGTGATGTGTTGTGTTTTTCGGTCCTGAATATGAGATTCGAGTAGAAGTTTTAAGGAGTGAAGTATTCCAGCCTTTCAAAATTTGGTAAGGGATTTCTAAAATTTATTTTGGCAACTTATTTTCCTTCCTAAAATAATAATTGTGTAAGGGACTATTTAATTTCAATTACGTAGTATGAAATTCCATTTTACTTTAGGATAGGGGAAAATATTAATTTTCCAACATTTGGTTCTTTTGAACTCTTATTTCCGTAAGGAATTATGTATTTTTTAAAAACATTCTATGCAATTACATATTATTGTTTTTGTAAGGGAATAATTGTTTTAATCTAAATTTTCTTATGAGAAAATATTATAGTTTTTATGATTTCTTGGTGTGCATAAAGAACTATTTCCAATAATTTCAATTTCTACAAAACGTTTATTATATAATTATATGCAGTTTAATAATCTTAAGTAGACTTCAATACCTCCTCTTTTAAAATCATCCAAATAGGTTTAGTGATGATTTGTTGGAGTTTGTATACCTAAAATCAGTGTAAGGGATAAATTATTTTTAAATTTATATTGTTTATATATGGGTTGTAATGCTCATTTACCCTCAAAATGATGATTTGTATTTTATAATTTTAATGCGAGGTTCGAACATCTATTTATTTTCCAGAAGTATTTACAAGCTTTGATTCTAATTTTTTTCTAAAATTATATAAAGTTATATAATCTGTATTTTTGGATATTCATTTCAGAATCCTAAAAGGGTTAAAATGTTATAATAAGTTAAGATTTATTTTTATGGATATACATATATATATATATTTAGATGAAATTACCATGTTCATAATCATACTACAATGTTTATAATATTATTTTTAGTTTATTGTCATGTTTCACATTATGTATCAACATGTTTTATCAATATTATCGGCATCACACTTGCATATACATTTTCCACGTGTTTATGCATATCATCGACGTTCTTTTCGCTAAAAGTAAACTTATAATTTGAGTTAAAAAGTTAAGGTTCCCAAATTCACTAATTACAAGAATTTCATTAAAAAATTGAACGTCAAATTTATAATGTTTTATTCATAACTTTATTAATTGTTAGAGTTAATTTAAATTAAAACTGCACATATTTGCAACAAAGAGGCTTTGAGAATGAATGATTAATCACAGGGATATACCTTGTGAAGTGTAGAAGAGTTGGTCATAACTAAACTTGTAGATGATAAAAATATGGAAGTCTTTATTTAATTATGTTGTATTTATAAATACATGTGTACTTTAAATACATTGATAAGTTAAGGGCAAAAACTCCAATGACCAATACTAGTATATATGTAAAGCAAACTCTAAACGTTTTCTAAAATATCGGCTCTTGTTCGTTGTAAAAAATAGAAGGTCATTGGGGAGTGAACCCATCCTTCATTAAGTGGGTAGGCCCAAGACAGCCTTCGACGAATTAAGTTGCCTCAAAATGATGTTTTGTTTTCATGAATTTTGCTTAATATTTTCCAAATAAAATCACTGGAATAGATTAAAAGTTTTTTTAAAGAATAATTATCTTTAAAAAGGTTTATATTATTTTATAAAGGTTGTTTTACAAATGAATTTACAATTGAAAATTTTAAAATGTATTATTGAAAGGATATTTTTCTGAAAGTGATTTATCAAAGGTTTTCAAAACCCCTTACTGGGAAACTTTTGTGCTCACCCTACGTTTTTGAAATGTTTTTCACAGGTTACCTTGAATCCCAGAGTTGGTCATCTTTGTTGTAGCGCACAGTGGAAGAGTAGTGGACAGTTGTGTAATTGTTTCAGCTCTGATAAATATAGGGTTATGTCTAAATCTTCCAGAACCTAGACCGGTAAAAGATCCTCGTTTTGTTTAAAGTGTTGTGAAATTTTTAAGTTAAGTTTATAAAAAAAAATTATTACACAACATTTTGAAGCAACGAGTCCGGAAGAGCGGGCTCGGGGCGTCACACTGATTATGTCCTATTGACACATTCTATGATGTAAAAACCTTATTCTAAAGAATTAATCATGGAATATACTCTTTCACTTAAATATAGAGTAGGTCTCAAAAAAATTATATATGCATGTTTTTATTCCCTGTAGCATGTTTTCCTATTAACCAAGTTGACAATTCTCCCACAAACTTATAAAACATAAAATCATCTGTTATGATAATATCATACCCTTTATGATGCAACGAGATTATACTACATGTTTATCTACTATTTAGAACTATTTTGGTTTAGCCATATCTTTATATAATATATACCTGGGAAAAACTAGAGACATTGAAGTCTGTCTGATCACCTACAATTATGTGGTCAATTTCACTACTGTGTGGTGTCACTAATGTACCATTATGTTAGCCAAGTGAATTTTTAAGAGACCCTTATATATCTATATTCATGGTGTATCCACCTATACTACATTTTAGGATTGAACCTTATATAAATTTCACAATGGCATGACCATTACACAACTTTAGGCTTATCTTTATACAAATTCACATTACAAATAAGCCTATTTCTCTGTTGTGTATAAAATTAAATCCAAATTATTGGTTTATCTTTACGTGAAAAAAGAATCTTCTATATGAAAATATAAATTTAATAAATCCATAATAATCCCCCATGAATAACCTATTCTTATCAACCTTATTTAACTTCAATACTAAGATTTAATTTTCAACAAACATGATCAATGAAAAACACCAAAGGGATTTCTTACAATATAATCATTTATAAATTTAATGGGTAGGCTATATAGGAAAACATATCATTTCATTTGGTATGGAGTTTCTCATTGAGAAGTTTTTCCATTAATTCTAGATTGATGATGATATTTTGTGGTTAAAATATATTTGTTATGATAAATTGAATCTAGTCTAATAGTCATAGTTAGAGGATGTAGAGTATTTGTAAGTGGATAGATTAGGTTAAGGATGTTAGTTTTTGAGTTCCATAATTTTGTTCATTCATATATATTATATTTATGTAGACCTAGATTATATGGTATCATAGTCCCTACGAAGCATGATGTTGAGTTACATAGACAAGGTGATATTCTCCATAGATGAGTTCCATTTAGCACACATGGAAATACTAGTAGAGAGTTTGGGATTGAGTCAGACATGTATTATCACCAATGGTTAGTCTAACCATAATATGAGTTATTAGTTGAAATCTATTTTCTACCATTTTTAAACTTTATAAAATCGAATAATATTGTTATCTTAATTTATCAAACATTGTTAGACCCACTGATATCATGAGGATCATATTGTATATATTTCCATTTATTTGGATACCGTATGAGTGATAAGACACAATATGTCATCTATTATAATTCATGGTCAGACTGACCAATATTTGGGATTCTATCCTACATCTATTATTACTTATGGTAAAACTATTCATGAGTTGGGATATCAATTTGAAATTAGGGCCCATAGTTATATCAAACAATATCTTGGGTTACTGTTTGAATTTTTTATCCCATGCTTAGACTAAGTGAGAGTTTGGGATTCAATTTGAAATTCCATAACTTCAGTTGTAAGAATGAGATATAGACTATTATTCCATATCAATGAATTATATTCACGTGACAAGAAATACATGGCTCACCATATGGGCCAATCAGGAGAGGCCAAGAATATTTTAGACCTAGTTAACATGCTATTTATAATTTTTTTCATTTTTTATAACTTAATCACATTCTAATTATGGTTGATAATTTGAATGAATTAATGACACTTTAATGACTACACATAAAAACAAAGAGGATTATACATTGATTCATCCCATAATGGATCTTATTTTCAACTCTTATACTATCATATATATTTATGTATATGTTCTTAAAACCATTCACAATAAGAATAATATTTTATTTTACATTATATACCCTCGTGGAGAAATGAATAGTCATTAGGTATATATTAACATATACTTCAGGGATTAGGATCGATACTATATAAATATTAATCATCTAGTAGAGGGGAATCTCATGCACATTATATAAGGCTGGTAATCACTCTAAAATTTATCGAGTTAAGGGAATTCACTTGGCAATTTAGAATTATATGGAAGGGAATTAGAATAAGTGAATTATAGTATCCATGTGGGTTTTAATGAAAGGTTGTAATAAAGTTTCATATCCAATAGGATGTCATGAATATATATTGTTATTTTACATATTTTAGGAAGACATAAAGGTATTATGGAGTTTCATGCCATCAAGGAAAGAGAAATGTGTATGAATGGGTTTAAGTTCTACCATGAGGACACAATCATATACTATAGTTTAATTCCATTAGGGATGGATAAAAGGGTATGAGAGGTTATATTTCCTCCTAGGAAAACATAATATTAAAATTTAGTTTCTTTCCCACTAAGATGTACTGATGGCCATGCCAGGATTTATGGTCTCTTTGGATGAAGGGTTCTCAAGATTTTTTTGTGATCTAGTAAGTCTAAAAGGTCCACATTAGGTTTTATAGTCTCCTAGGAGGACTTAAGCATATGATGAATTTTAATATCATCCAATGAGGCTAAAATTGTGAAATTGAAATTTGAGTATTAATAATAGGACATAATATTTTGTTATAGTTTTATAACATCTTGTAAAGACATAAGGGTTTTTTGGGATTTATATTTTCCCTATAGGACATTAAGGTAAACTAAATTATAATTCAATCAACTGAGTTTTAATATATCATTATAGAGTTTAGTGTCTACCTAGGGGACTTAAGTTTACATTATAATTTCATTTGATTCATTAAGGATAAAATGGTATGATGGAGTATTATTCTTTCCTGGAAGGATAATAGGGTCACAATTAGAAAATTTCTCATAGTATGTCTTAATGTTACATTAGAGTTTCTGGTCATAAAGTATGGGTTGAAGGTTAATGAATTGGCACGATTTGTGTTTATTTTGGGATTGGACCCATGAAATAGGTTTCCTATATATCCCAATGAATGGAATAAGAACCTATGTATTTTAGTTACATTTAAAACAAAATTTCATACCTTTTAAGTTAATGTGGAAATGGTTATGAGTGTGCCTTTTATAGTTATGAAACAACTTTTAATTAAGTTCCTTTTAGGTACATTTTCAATTACTATCATGTATTGTGGATTAGGGTCATATAATAAGTACCATCATAGAGTATTTTATGGTTATTCTAGATGAAATACCAGTGAAAGGTACCTTGTTATAGATTAGAATAGGAAATTCATAAGTGTGGTGTAGTTAAGTTTCTCATCAGTGGAAGAATTAGGTGTTCTACACTACTAGTTGAATTAGAGGAATGGCTATAACACTAGATCTAAGGCCCTAAGCTTTTGAGTTATCTTAAAATATTTGGAATATAATAAATGAAATTTCATCAAAATTATAGAACATTTTTGCATAATCCCATTAATTTTGCAAAATATATAGGGGTAATGATGACTATACACAATGAAGGTGAAATTAGTGTGATCAATGTTATCCTTACTTTGAGTTTTCAACCATGATGAGTGATGAAACATGAATCTTATGTGGTGGTAGTAATAGAATAATCAATCTAAAGAAGGAACTATCAATTTGATCATTAAGATCTGAATCATGGAATAAGGATTACATTATATTGGTGTACCTTAGAATCTATCAATAGCTATAATAGACATTCAATAATTGAATCTCATGAAGCATATTAAAGATTTAAAATCAATGGAACCCAATTATACAAAGGCTGAAGAACTATCTAGACCTTGGGATCAAGTGAGAGGGTGGAAATTGTAATTATGGATAACTTTTATAGGTTCTTTAGTGTTCTTTATGAAAAGGGTTTCAAACTATGTTATCCATTTAATGGTTTTATAACACTTACATGAAAAAATATTATAATGAGATAGATTATTACTCAGGTGTATCATAAATGGGATATATAGAAAATATGAATAAACAATGAATGATTTGTTTTGTGTAGGATATGTAGTTTTATAAGTGTCCATTGAGATACACACTATCAATATTGTGTCCATTAAGAGATGTGTTGTCTATGATGTATCCATTAAGGGATGTAAGATCACTGTTGTCTCCTTACTAGATGCACAATTACAAATAGACCATTTTTGGGTGCATCAAAATGAATGAAAAAACTTCTAATATATAATTTCATATTCCACTTCACCCCTATAAACGATGTTATTTGATGTATGGAAATGTTATTCTAATCCTTCATTAGCAGGTTTTTGGTAGGATTATCATTATTTTCTTCTATACAGGATCCTTGGGATGATGATGTCAGCAAAAGGGAAGATGAGGATACATGGAGTGAATATCCCCTCCTAATACCTCTATTATATAATTACTTTAGGGAGTATTAGAAAGATCCCAAATGGAATCATTAATTGTGGAGAACAAGTATTTCCCTTACTTATCCCAAAAATTTCATGGATCTCTCAAATGAGGGAAGAATTTAGGTAGTTATATGAAAATAGTTCATTTATATCCATAAATGGTATTCCCAATCATATATCATGAATATGAAGATTCATTTTATAAAATTATAATTCATAGACTAGTGAAATTCATTCAAGCATGACCTTCCTTAACAAAAAGTCTTAATTTTTCATTGATTGGATTGAGGATGTAACATGACAATAAATTATGATCTAGAATAGTGATTTTTATCCATATGTTTTTAAATCAATGGATTCATGAAGGATCCCAAAAGTCATTTTTTTGGTTCCATAGACCTTTTCTTCAATAATTGATGGAATCCATGGCCTAAACCTAGTAGAAGGTTCTCATTCCCACATTACTAGAATGGAAAATATTTTTTAAGGATATCTACCCCTTGGTGAATAAGTAATAATGAAACACATGAAGACCCAATTTATTTATTCTCTATATATTAAGGTTCTCTATTATATTCGTGTTTTGAATTTAAGATCAATGTTATTATCAAAATGAAAATGTGTGTGAAATATGTTCCAAAACCCAGGATGACTTTACATGTTCGGTTGTATTTTTTGTCCCATATATTATTGATTCATTTCATGTTTACACTGGTAATTTTTTTGTGTATATTAGGGAATATAGTAGGGATCATAACTTATATTTTTTATTCATCACCCAACATATACACTCTAGTGGAAATAAAGATCTTATGTATAGTTTCTAGGATAAAGAATTGGTTCTATAAGGGGTTGAGAAAGAGTTAGCCTATTTGGTTTTTATACGGGGATAAGGCAAGAATCATGGGTTTTGTTCTTGTATTTTTATTTTATGTTATATATTATTAGCCCGATGGATAATAATGAAGATATGTATAATGGTTTGAATTACATATTCATTAGATATAACATGGTTTTATGTTTACTTAGTATGGTTAACTTTTTTGATGTAATTATATATATATATATATAATTTTATTGTACATTGTGTATAATAAAGGGATGCATTCCCAACTTTATCAAAGAGAAAGATAATGAGAACACAGAGGCTCTACCTGATGTGGAGGATATCAAAGAGGTTATTTTTAGTAAGAAATATGATAGTGATCTGGGGACAGATAGATTCCCTAGGTATTTCTTTATGGATACCTGGAAGATTATAGGTTCTCAAGTCAAGGAGACAGTGTGCAGTTTCATTAAAGGGAGTGAACTCCTAAGAATCACATGTGCATAGAGAGTGGGGTTAGTTCCCAAAGTGAAGAAACTTTAGTTGATTAAGTAGTATCACCCTATTTTCTTATGTAATTTTCCCTATAAAATTCTATCTAGCATCATCGATAAATAGTTAAAATGTAGCATTCCTAGAATTGTGTTAGATGAGGAGAATGGGTTCATAAAAGGGAGAGGTATACATGGTGAGTTAGGGATTTCCCAAGAAATGGTGGAAGATATAAATAATAATACTCTTTGATCAAACATTATCATTAATGTTGACTTGGAAAAGGAAAATGAACGACTTTAGTGGGGTTTCATTAATAATTTCATGAGGAGGTTGGGATTCAGTGAATGGGTGTGTGACTTGACTTTTAGATTTTTCTCTTCCCCATGGATGACAATATCCTTTAGGTGGAGGAACATTGGTTTCTTTAAAATGGTTCATCGTCTAAGTCAAGTGATCCTATTTCCCTTAACCTCTTTATCATGGCCTACAATGTGCTCTTGAGGAATACCAAATGTTAATTAGAAGAGGGGATTATTAGGCATTGAAAAAAAGGATAAGAATAGATTTATTTCCTATTTTATGTTTATGGATTAAATTATTTTCTTTATCAATGGAAGGAAGAAATCCATAAAGGGTTGGGAGGCCATGATGAATGTATATGGCAATCAAAGTGGGAAAAGGATGAGTCTTGGGAAAATATTTTTCTATATATCTAAAAAATTACATTCTCACTGGGCTAGGGATATTCAAAGATATTTGGGAATGATTAGGAAGAAGCTGCCTTTGATTTATCTCGGGGAACCTATTTCAAATGGGAGGGTCAGGAAGAGTCTATTTGAGGAAATTATTAGCAAAATTATTTTTCATCTCTGTAATTGAAAAAATACATTCCTCTCCTTTAGTGGCCACATTACCCTGATCAATAGCAAGTTGTATTTGATGGAGATGCATGTGTTATATATTCTTAAATCCCCAAAGGGTACCATTGAGTGCATTGAGTAAATACTAAATAGATTAATATAGGATTCTAATGACGGAGGGAGATGTCATTGGGCTGTGTGGAGGAGGATGGAAAACCGGTGGAGGAGGGAGGCACCAATCATTGTAGTATTTCAGAGTTCATGTAGTCTATATAGGGAAATCTATAATGAGAGATCATTGAGGGGAAAAATCTATGGGAAAATTCATAAATCATAGGTATGGTGAAAATTTTATGGATTGGGTTGTTGGTGTGAGGAAACCATCAAAACTATCCAGAACCATGATTAACTAATTTGAAGTGCTAGAGGATAAAGTCCGATGGATCATGGAGCCTGATGAGATTAAGTAATGGAAGGATAAATGGTGCAATGAAACCTTTTTTTCCTAATATTTCCATCACTAAATATTACAGTTAGATAATATTTTGGATATCCTGATTTTATATGTACTACACTCAATAAAAAATAGCAGGATTGTTTTGACAACATTGTGCTGAATGATGAGCTGGACGGATGTGTTCTTTCTATTTATTCTTACGGTAACTTCAGTGGGAAATATCTACATGAGTGTTTTCATGGTAGGAGTGATACTGATGATTTGGAGACAATTTTATGGTGTTAGGGGATCCTTTCTAAATTGAATTTTCTAATATGGAATTTTCAGAATTGGGCCCTCCAGATGGAAGACAACATTCAGAAGAAGGGAATTTCGCTGGCTTTTCAGTGCTGGTGTTGTGATAGACTGAGTAGTGAAACAATTTGGCATCTTTTCTTTAGGAATGATGTGATGATAGGAATTTAGTGAGATATTAGCTACTTTCTTGGGTTGTATGGACAATGAGAGTAAATTTTCGATTTTCTATCTTCCTAGTTCCAAAGAATGGAGGCTAATAGTGAGGAAGCCAAGGCAAGGAGAATGCTTTTCACTACGGCTTGTTGAATCATTTGGGAATCCCATAAAAAAGAAAGAGAGGGTAGAGTGCACCCTCATGTGCTCATCTGGGTTTACTTCAGATCATTGGTGGTTGACTTGGGCGGGATTCAGCCTTGTGGGTCCTCATCAAGGTCACTTTGGATGTCCATCCCAAGGGTGGTTCTTTAGACCGAGGTTACCATTATCAGTATGGGTGGGTGGGTTTGTGGAAAACACCCTCTAAAGGATTTAAATTTAATTTGGATGGATCGTGTGCTGTAGGTTTTATGCGTGGTGGTGGGATTGTCAGGAATAATAGAGGATCTATAATTATGGGATTTATTGCTTTTTATGGTACATGGGATTTTTTTGGTGTAGAAGTGAGGGCTCTTCTCAGTGGGATGCAACTTTGGAAACTGTACAATATCATGTTAAAAGAAGTATAAACAAACTCTAAAGCACTTGTTGGTCTCTTAAAAGGATCTTATAATCTTCCATGGGAGCTGGCTTATCTTATTTGAAAGGAAATGAGTTTGATCGATCCTGACTTGATGGTTGGACACACATAGAGAGAATGAAATTTTGTAGCTGATGCCTTAGCTAGTAACGAGTCCTTGGGTAAAGCAATCACTTTATATTTTTGTACGGGGTCTCTTCTGATGAATTGTATGTTCATTGTGAGAGAAGACTGTCTTGGGTTTCACCACTTCTTCCCGCCACAACTGTTGTTCTACTTCTTCTACTTCATAATAAAAATTTAAGTTGTAATAAAAATACTGGAAATATTAAATACTGAGTGTAGATAATTCCCAATGTTGTTAAAAATATCTCAACCAATTTTCAAATACCTTATTTGTATGAGGAATCATTCCTGAGGTTATGTGGAACCATTTTCAAGGACTCCATTCAGGTTACCTGGGTTAGGTTTTTTTAGAATGCAAAGAAGAAAAATTAAAGACCATGATATTTTTACAAGGGTCACTAGTCAATGAGATTGTTTACTTATCAACATGTTGTGGGTGAAAAGGTAATTAACATGGGTTTTACATTACTGTAAACAATAGAAAAATTAGTGAAAGGGGATATCCTTTTATATATCACAATTTATCATATAATTACTGTTATTTCTCCTACAATATTATATGAAAACAATTTTTACGATGATATTTAAATACAAAGAAAATTTAAAAATAGTTTTTCAATATGAAAATAAACATTTTAGTTATCAATAATCACAGAACCCTCATATTATACTTAACCTAATTAATACTTGTCTGAAATAAAATTAATGAAAATTATTTAATATATTTTTATAACACACATTGATTTAACATATATCCACTATATATTTTTTACTCTCTATAAATAATAAATTAGTTAATCCGCTATCAGAATTATTGACTATATAATAAAATATCTCCTAAAAAGTTTATTTACCTTAAATAAATTTATTTTATACCATAAATTATTTTTATTTTTTTATTACGGAAAATAAAATTTCCCAAATTTCTATTCATAAAATCATTCGAAATTTTGAAATTAAATCACCAATAATATGTATTATACATATAAAATAAAATTATTATTTTAAAATATTATTTCAACAGAAGGCCATAGAAAATTTTCATAGTTACATATAAATATGTAATAATGAATCCTCATCCAAAATATTCCAAAAGTATAACGTAAAAAAGTAAATACCCATTCCTATCCTGAGACATTAATTATTTCTATACAAAATATTTTTTTTCAAAGATATAAAAATGTTAGTTTCTATTATGCAGTTTGAATGAATTCTTATAATTTTTCTTAAGAAAAAAAGGTATATATAACACCATGTTGTAATCTTATATTTCCTATTTAGGTAGTGTGAGCTATATAGAACTATAATACAATTAGAATGGAAATGTCGCATTCTTTGACTTTTTATTGACACTTCTTGACACAATCAATCTCATATCGATAATTATCACAATTATAACTCGGGATTCAATTTTACATGGAGTTTAATTTATTGTTATCACTTACCATAACATCATAAAATATCATTTAATGAAAATATAACAAAATAAAATAAAAAATAGACATTATTTTTTGTGAAGAAAATATATAGTGTGATTATACTTATAACAATATGGGTATTTTCATCCATGAAAAAACTTCAACAACTTTTTAAATTTGAAAAGAATAATTAAAAAAAAATTAAATGATATTTAATAAAAAAAAAATCTATAAAACACCATTAAATCATTTATCCACACATTATACACATAAAAATTGTGAATTCATAAGATAATAAAAATAAGTTTCTATTAACAATTATTGTATTGGTTTTTGATTCCACACATCTTAATTGAGTTTTTTGGAGAAAAAATAATCCCTTAATTATAATAATTCATGTTCTTGGGAGAAATATTTATTACCATTCCCATATTATCATCAAAGTATCCCATTATAGTATTTTTTGTAGCATTAAAAATTTCATCAAAAAAATTTATATAACATTAATAACATTTAATTTTAACTACATTTTTAGGAATCATTATTATTCTATCAAAATTACAAATTTATTGAATTAGTTTTTTCTCCACAATTTCTTAAATATTATATTATCATTTATTAAAAAAATTCACCATGATTTATCATGAGATTTAAAATTTATCACCCCTTTTGAATCAAAATAAAAAAGAATTACTGAAAAGTGATAAAAAATATGAAAAAATATTTTTGTTGTTATAGTGTTGTAATATATTGGATATAAACACGTATTTTTTTGATAGGCTTATTTTTGGGTTCTAGTGGTGTTGGAGGTGGACAAGGGTTTTTTTTCTAAAGATCTTGGGTTGAACGGTGGCTACCGGCTCAATAGTGGTAAGCCACTAGCCCGCCAGTTGATTTATAAAGAATCATATATAGGTTTTATTACCATTGGATAGTCATTAGGATTCTACAATCTAGTAAATAGTCCATCTAGTGGAAACTTTATGGTATCAATGACCACTGACTTCCTGTTGGACACCAACGGGTAGCCAGTGGTGTTCGGATGGTCTGAGAAATTGTTGGTATAAACATAAATTAATGCCAAAAAAAACTTCAATTAACCCTCTAATCCCTCTTTATCAAACATAATTGGATTGGTGGTCCTATATAGTCTTCCATTTGGTGTAATAAGATCCTTAAAATTTCTCCTCTTGGCATTTTGATCCTAGTTCAATCAGTTGTCAACATATCAATAATTTTGGTGAAATATCTCTCATTCTTACATGGTTTTACCATTATCCTTAGATTTTGAAGTAGATATAAGATGTGTTTTTGGGATCTATTGATCATTATACGATCCTTATTCAATCACTTATAGATCATTCATGTGTTATTCTTTCAGAGGTCAGATCTCTCACTGGTTGTGGTGTGGTGTGTGATTCTTGAGGTATGTGTTGATCATACTTCTCTTACAAACCTCTTGATTTTGGAAACACAATTATAAGTTTTTGGATTATTTATTTAGGTAATAATACATATTTATCTTTAATTTCCATGTTTTTCAATGTGTGTATCCCATTATGGATGGTGTGTGAGCTAAACTAGAGATAGGTGGTTCCATCTCTAGCCTATTTTCTATGAATTGCTAATAATCATTGATTTATAAATGGTTTTATAAATGCATTGGAATGATCCTTAAAATTTTTTAGACTTTTATAAAAATGGAGTTTTAGAAAAGTGGGATTTACACTTGTTTTGGTATTTTTTTTTTCAAATCATTATGAAATGGATGATGAAATTGGGTTTCAAAGCATGTTTTTTATGAAAATGGGTTGTTTGTAATTGTTTGTGAAATGTTATAATACTTTTGAAATTATTTTGATATATGCTACACTTGGGATCCTTAGGTACATTAGTATGGGGTTTAGTATTAGACCTTGTACATCTAAGTTTTAAGGATGTTTACTTAATGAGGTTTCATTACCTTCCTAGATCATAGATACATTGGATCTTGGATCTTGATATTGATATTTTATGGGGTTCAATTTCTAAGGAGTTATTCCATCACTAGCTTATAGATACATTTAATCTTAGTACATGAGTATGAATTAGTATTTTTTTTATTTGGGGTATAAGTGATAAAGCTAGCCCAAACTTTGTTATCCTATGGGTGTTTACTGTTGTTCATTGGATTTGTAGTAATATTTCTTTAATATGATACAATATTTTATTAATGGAAATATTTTATTGAAATTATTCTTTGAAATTGAATTACCTGGTTTTTTAAAAGAATTAGAAAAATTATAAATTTTTTACCATTATTTTTATATAAAATTGTATAAGTATTTATCATTCAATGTTTTATTTATATTTATCGTATTGAGATTCTTGTAAAGGGACTTGTTATGGAACTCCTAGGTGGGATCCAACCGAGTCAATTTATCTCACTCTATACAGTCCATCAAGGGTGTGTAGAACTTGTTTTCTTTGATGTAGGAATGGGAAAGGATCCACCATGAGGTGGAATTTTTTTGGTCATCTGGGAATGAGTAACTGGTGGTGAGATAATGGGATTTTCCCCACACATCACAATGAGTATGAGTTGTTAGATTGATATTTCCTTTCTGTTTGGTCATTTTATGGACATATAACTTTGTTATATCTTTATACCTTTGGTTGTATCTCTACCATTTCGACTCTTTTGTTTATGGAATATTTATTTTATAGTATCCTTCATATATATATGTAATTTATCTTGTTTCAGGTTGGGAAAATCATTCCCTATGGTTATTGTTGGATTCTTGGGTTCTCTTCTCTAGACCATGGGGATCAGGATTTCCCTTAGATTATTTGTACATTCCATTTTAGATCCCAAATAGATAATATATCTAGGATAGATCATGAAAAATTGTTATCATATCAAGGTTATGCTCAGTCTTGGGAAGTTGGTATATATAAGATAGGATTTTAAAGACTTGAGGGGTAGGTTGCAGTGAGTTCCTGTCTAGATCTTACTATAACGAGCCTAAAGTCACCACAAGATGTTGGGATGTGTCTCTCATATGTTAGATTTTGACCATTATATTAGTTTCTTCTTATGTTCTCATAGTTTAATCCAATATTGTTTTGTTGTTGGATTATTATTTTTCTACTTTCAGTGTACAGTAACATGCCTATGAGATGTATTATGAGGGTTCCACAATAGGTTTTAGTAGGAGATGCTACTCAAGGAAATATTCCTATAGATTAGAATCTATTAGAATCTATTTTATTGTCATTTTATGATGTGTACCAAAATATAAAACGTGTTTAGAACAAATCTATTTAGGTGAAACTAGGAGATGGAGGAGATTGGGATTGAGCTTGAGTGTTCCTACATGAGAAGCCCTAATTGTTTAAGTGTATGAATGAACCCCAAGAGGTGGAGGTATGGATTTACAAGATCAATAAGGTCCTTTATTTCCTAGACACACATGAGTTTTTTGTGGTGAAATAAAAAATGATCAAGTTCATGGGTCTTTGAACGTTGTAGTGGTATTTTATGGATCAAGAAATGTAACATGTGGGGTTGGAGTGGAAGGGATTCAAGACCCTTACCTTTTAGTAGTTCTACCTAAAATCTTTGATGATAGTAAATTACATAGAGTTCCTATAATTAAAATAGAGAGACCATTTGATGTTAGTGTAAATGCACTTCTTTATAGGGATGGTTCATTTTTTCCCAGAGGTGGTGATTAATGATCAACTTAAGGCTAATAAATACCAGTAATGTTTTTATATGAACAACCCATCATAATTATATATGATGAATCTCACCACCTATGTTGATATGGTTGATAGGTATATGATGAAAAAATTGATATTTTAATATATTTTTTATGCTCTTCTTTTCCAACCAGTGATTTTTTTAGTGGTACATAGGGAAAGAATAGAAAGTAGAATGATAATCATAAGAGAGGTGAAGGTGGGTCTCAGTAGTAGGATTTATATGCACCATCATTTGTAGCTAGTGGTGTACCCCTAAGTAGATATTAGTGTGGAAAGTTATGGCACACTCGATGGTATTTTCCAGCACCTTTGAATAATTTCAGTGCTTGCAGCCATAGAGGCCATCCAAAAAGACTCTACTAGTCTTTCTATAATAACTATTATGGGTAGGGATCCTCATCTATAAAGTCTACTACAACACAATAAGAAGCTTCAAATTCCATAGTAATTCAGACTTAGGTTTCAATTGTGAATTACCATTACATAGTGAATGAATTTCCTATCAATGTTAACATGGGGCTGACTATATTTAGAGGCACCATATTTGTTGAATCTTATATAGAAACTAATCTATTTTATACAGGTGCATCAAACTCTTTTATATCTTACCATTTTTATTATGTGTTAAAACTTGTGAGGGAGCTCATTTCCTTTATTATGGAGTTGTCAATGCCTCTTAGAAATAAGAAAGAGTAAGCATTTTATTTTCCTTAATTTTCTCTTTCGATGGATGATGCAGAGTTAGTTTGGATATTTTCGACATCATCATCCAGTAGGGTTAGATGGAAACTCACTAAGAGGAGATTGATTATTATCATTGGTGTGTTTGATTCTCTGATACCAATGGGAGATCTTGGGTGTTCCATAGAGAGTGGGATCCAAGGTACTATCATGAAATACCTCCCCACCCATAACTAAGGAGTTTGTTTTGTGCCATTGTAGTTGATCCTGTTTATGTTTCCTTTCTTTTTGATCTTTCCATAGTTGTTTGTGATTTCTCTAATGTGTTCCTAGATTACTTATCTTAACTTAATTTAAATAGGGGGTAGGGTTCTTGATCGATCTAGTTCCAAGTACACAACTAATTTATAAAACCTTTTATCACATGGCACCAAAGGATCCTAGGGAGATCAAGGTTCAGTTGGATGATCTACTTGAGAAGGGATTTATTCATCCCATTGTTTCACTGTGTGCGGACCCAATGATATTTTATAAGAAGGACTATGGTACTCTTCATTTTTGTATAGACTATCAAAAGCTAAATTGTGTAACAATTAAGAACGATGAACCTTTTCCTTAAACGAATAACATTTTTGATCAGTAAGAGGGGGGAAATTGGTTTTCAAAAATCTATATTTGATTGACGTATCACTACCTTATATTTTGGGAGTTATATTGTCTTGAAGACCCCCTTTAGGAGAAGGTATAACCATTATGAATATCTTATAATTCCTTTCAAAATAAATTTTTCTCATATAGTTTTTATTAATTTGATGAACTAGATATTACACCAGTATCTTGATACATTTTTATGGTATTCATGGATGATATCATGGTTCTTTTAGATGTAATATTGATCATGAGACCCATCTAAATTTGGTGCTAGAAATATTTAGTAGTCACTGCCTTTTGGGAATATTTTCAAATGAAATTTATAGATCTAACAAATGATATTCTTTGGGACTATGATTTCAGAACAAGTTTTCTAAATTGATCCTAAATAGGTGAAGGATTCATTTTCATGGGATGATCTACTAAACATCTTTGACATAAAAACCTTCCTAGGTATAGTTAGATATTATTAGTAGGTTTTCAAGGATTTTTCTTAGACAACATGACATTTGTAAGTTCTTATCAAGAAAAGGGTACATTTTTCTTGGGATGCTAAGTGCCATAATTATTTTTATGAGTTTAATGGAAATATGTAATGGGTCCTGTCATGATTTTTTTAGAACCTCGTAAGGGATCTATGATCTACTATGATTCCTTTGGTGTTTTTATGGGGTGTGTGTTTATGTAGAATGATCATGTGGTGTCATATGAGTCTCATCATCTTCAGCCGCAAGAGAATGATTACCCCAATAATTACTTAAATGTTATCATTGTTATTCATGCACTTAAGTATTGGTTACACTATGTATTCAGAGAGAAATTCCTAAAATTTTTAGATCATAAGATCCTATGTTAAATATTTTCTCAAAAGGGCCTGGACCTTAAACAAAGAAGATAGTGGGAATACTTCTAGACATTTTAATTTGACATATCCTACATCCCAGAGAAATAAAATTCCATTGTGGAAGCTCTTAGTAGGAATTATCAATTTCAAGACAACTTAGAGTCAAAACAGGAGTGGAACCTATTGTTTTTTTCTCAGTTTCATCTGGACACACAGGAGGATTATTATTTTATATCATTGACCAATGGTCTGTTATCACAATCTATCCTTGAATATATTCTATAAGACCATTGGTAATATGATGAGTTATATAAGGTAAATAATCTCTATATGATGGGGTGTCCATTCTGAGTTGGTTTCTCATCTATAATTGGATTCATTGCTTTGGTAATTGGTTTATTGTCCCATCATCTGTTAGGAATTCAGTTTTACATGATTGTGTTATTTATTCATACACATTTCACCTTTTAACTATAAATATGTATTATGAGATGAGATTGAATTTATGGTGTCTAGATATTAAGAAAAACATTTCTACTTATGTGTTCCACTGTTGCATCTTCCAGAAGATAAAGTAAAATAACATGAAGCATTCCAATCCTCTCTAGACTCTTTAGTTGCATGTTTGAAAATAGAACGAGGTGTCTATGGACTGAATTGTTGGACTTATGTGGACTCCCTTGGGAAATAATTATATTAGAGTGGTGATTGATTGGTTGAAAATATAAACACATTTTATTCTGATTAAAGACACCACTAAAGTTGAAGATCTAGGTAAGCTATACATGCAGGATAATTTTAGGTTTCTATAATTTTATTTGAAAGGGATCCTAGGTTTACTTACAATTTCTAGTAGAGTCTCAAAGAGGTGATGGGGAATTAGGTTAGATTGAATAAAACTTACCATCCATAGATAGATGGTAATACAAAGAATTCTATATAGATTATAGAGGATATGCTCCATTTCTGTATCTTGAATTTTTGTGGATCATGGGATATCCATATGAGACTTTTTGAGTTCTCTTATAATAAAAGTTACTAGTCATCAATCAGAATGGGACCCTTTTAGGACTTCTATGATCACCCGTGCTGGTCACCTCTTTGTTAAATAGAGTTGGATGAGGCCTCTCTTATGGGGTTGCGTCTCATTAAAAAGATTTTTATAAGGATTCAACATATATATCAATTATTTTTTATAGACTAGAATTTGAAAAAAATAATTTGATGATCATCAAAACCATCTAAAGAACTTTTGTGTTAAATTGTTTTAACAGTGTTTTTTTATTTGTTGACAACTAAAATTTTTATATAAGAAGGTTTTTGTTATTTAGGAATTGGACCCATTCCATCATAATGAGTTTTATAATAAATTTTATTTTTTCTACATGTGAAAACTATGAAAACCCTGATCTTTTATTACACAACTAAACATAATTTATTACATAAATTTCACATGATAAAACATAGAATATTGAGAGGTAAAGTGTCTTTGGGGCTTAGGATCATTACATAAAAACTTAAAACATGAAATACAACATCTTTATTGAAATCTTCCATTAAATGACCACTACATTCCCTCGTACTTAGCATTTCATGGGATAACCTGAGGACATGCATAAGAAAAGGGTGAGCTATAAATATCAATAAGGGAATAAGCATGGAGTAACATGAGGAATACAATACATGTTATAAAATAGGCATATCATTAGAGAAAAATAGAAGCATAACCATAAAGGCATGATAAATCATGATAATCATAACATGAAAATGTGGCAACAACACTTAACACAGAATTAGCATGAGCCAAGGCTCATTGCACATGGAGCATGAGTAAATCCTCATTGCACATGAATCACGAGTAAAACCTAGTTTCAATTTAATTATCATGATTAAAAACCCATTTCACATGATGTATCATAATACTATACTTTACCCAATGCATTGGAGCGCTATAAGGGTGCACCATTCTTAAATATTTCATTTCATGCATAAGTGTGCCACATGGAATCATAAAACATTGAATCAAGCAACATCCAAAGTTATTCCATGATTAATTAATGTGTAATAAATACATTAAAGTACCATTAAATAGGTATATTTTCATAAAGGTGAATACCCTTGATAGAGACATTGGTATGGTATTCACTACACAATGATCTCGGCTTGGAAAAACACAGTGCAATTTCGGCAGTGTAACGGCATGATGTAAAATTCATAAAAATGGTTAATGAGAGAGAAAGGGGTGTATCATAATATGTACATGAAATGGATAGTAAGTGGGTAATATAGATACATCTCCCAACAATTGTAATGGGATTTAGATTCATGAAACAAAATAATTTCTTCAATGAAAGTGAGGAGAGATAAATTCCTTTCGGAATTTCAACATAGTAACTGGTGTACGTGGGAGGAATTTATTGACAGATAAAGGGGTCTCTCATAATAAAAACATAAAGAGGGGAGTATGGGGGAGGTGTGAAACCATACCCCAAAATTTATAATTGAAATTAAAAGGGCACAACAACATTAATAAAATTGGACAAAAATGAGAAAGGAAGAAAAACCCTTACTTGGAAGTGTGCTTCCAAAGGCTTGAGAGAGGCTTGAGAGAGGCTTATTAGAAGCTTGGGGCACCTTAGGAGGATTATAGAGAGAGGATGGAAGAGTTTGGACGAACTTTAAAGGCTTTTAGTGAGGATGAAGTTGGAGATTGGGTGGGTTTATATAGGAAAAGTGAGGGAATTATTTTTTATTTAGGTTCGGGACATCTCACATTAAACTAATCAAAAAGTCAAACCATCCCATGGTTTATGACCATGGTTTTTGTAAAAGGGAAGTGGAAAACAATATTTTATAATTCCAATGTCCGACCTTCTTAAAATAATGGGGTTTCTTATGTGGAGGTGAGTCACACTCCCAAGGAAAACAATTTAAAAAGACAAGATGTTTAATAAGTCTGAAGAGTCCATTAATGCTTTGTAAAATAAGTCAAAAAAACACAAAACCACATTAATTGAATGGTAAAACATATATTGGCCGAAAATAAAGCTTATAATAATTTATTACACCACTATTGGGTCATAATAATGTCCTAAAAAACATTATATATTTAAACGGTATTTAATTTTTACCCAAAAATTTGACTGTCTCAGAAAATTAAGAATAATACACCATTGGATAATTTTGACATCATGATTCCAGAAATAATATTTATTTAATCTAAATAATTTTTTAAATATGTTAATTTTCACTTTTAAAATAAAAAATGATACTTATCGAAAATTCACAGGTTTTGAAAAAAATTGCTTTCAAACCTTAATAAAAGATACAATTGCATTCATAAAATTATAAGATCATATATATTTAATAAAAATTAATTTAATAATAAAAAAATATTTTATTAAAATATTATTTAATTCAAAAATCCCTATATTCATCAAAATATATTTCTTAGTTGAACTTTAACTAAAAATACTATTTGAGCATTTAAAACTATTTACAAGGTAACAATAATAAAATGAAAGTATATTCATTATTATATACAAAAATAATGTACATAACCATAGTGATAAGGTCTTGTTACATAAACCTTTATAACACTCGCATAAGATAAAAGAGTAAGGTGTGTGATGGTGACAGACTCTTGGGGTGGCTCGAATAACATTTCTCGGGTGGTAATCTCTATCAACTTCCATTTCTCTCATAGGCGGTCTCGCTAGAGCTTAACATATTCAAACTAGGCATGGGATTGGTCCAGAGCTAATCCCATTGACGCCACCTCCTTTCCGATCTCTGACAAATGGGCTTCGTATGGGGCATGTCTACTAGATGAGGGCATCACTTCCTTTGTCTGAGTAAGTTGGATTTGTTAAAACCCTATATTTATACTAATCATGTGATCACTGTGTAATGGATATATTAGAAACAGTCACAATTTTTAACATAAAACCAAATAATTTGACATTTTATATAAGTATTTTACATAACAAGTCATTCAATTAGATCAAGAGGGATTTCCATTAATGAAATTTTGGGTCCTTACAATCTTCCAGCCTTAAAACATTTCTCCCTCGAAATTTTCTTTTACCATACTAAAACAGATATGGGTAACTCTACTTCATAATTTCCTCCAATTCCCATGGTGCTTCTTCAAATTTGTGGTTTCTCCACAACACCTTGATGAGGGGATTGTCTTATTTCGTAGAATATTTTCTCTACGATCTAAGTTCTTCACTGGTTACTCCTCACAAGAAAGATCGCCCTCTAACTGTACCACCTCTAAAGAGAGTACATGTGAAGGGCCTGGTATGTACTCCCTTAAGAGGGATATATGAAAGACATCTTGTACTTTGGCCATGGTAGGTGGAAGTTCTAGTCTATAGGCCATAACCCCAACACGATCAAGAATCTCAAAGGGGATAATGTACCTTGGACTTAACTTCCCTTTCTTTCCAAACCTCATGATCTTCTTCCACAAAGATATGCATAGAAATACCATTTCTCCATCTTTAAACTCATGTTCTCATCAACGGTTGTCTGTATAACTATTTTTTCAACTCTGGGATGCCTTGATATGCTATTGAATGATTTTCACCTTCTCCACCATTTCTTCGACCATTTCTAGTCCAAGAATCTTACGCTCACCGACCTCATCCCAACACATCGGTGTTCTACACATTTTCCCATAAAGGGATTCATATGGAGACATTTGGATTCTTGAGTGGAAACAGTTATTATAAGATAACTCAACCAGAAGAATATGTTGATCCCATCCTCATTTAATGTCCATTGAGCATGCTCTCAATATTTCCTCAAGTGTTTGGATAGTCCACTCTAATTGACCATCAGTTTGAGGACGATAGGCCGTACTGTAGTTTAGTTCAGTGTTGAGAGCATGTTGAAGACTCTTCCAAAACTTATAGGTGAATCTTGGATCTCGATCAGATACAATATATAGTGGTACTCCATAAAACCTTACCACTTCCCTGATATAAATCCGTGCTATATGATCCAATGATAAATCCTCCCGAATTGTAATGAAGTGTGAAACCTTTGTAAGACGATCCACAATAACCCATATTGCATTGTTGCCTTTGGATTTCTTCAGAAGTCTGGTGACATAGTCTATGATGATGTTCTCCCATTTTCATTCTAGTATGAGCAATAGTTGCATCACCCCCTTAGACTTTTGCCTCTCTTCTTTCACTTGTTGAAACACGAGGAACTTTGATGTATATTCAATGATCTCATTATTCATATTATCCCACCAATAATACTCTTGGAGGTCTCGATACATCTTTTTTTTCCCGAGTGAATAGAAAAATTTGAACTATGTGCATCATCCAAAATTTCCTTCTTCAGCTCCAGACTTGATGGAACACATAGTATTTTCCCAAATCTCACAATTCCTTTTTCATTAACATTAATCTCCATGGATTTCCCTTTTTTGATAGCTTCAAATTTTTCTTGAATTCCCACATCATCTTTTTGAGCATCTTTTAACCTTCCCAAAAGTGACGGTTGAGCAATAATTTGTAAAAGGATTGATGATGTTACTTATTTATTATTCACATGTCCATCTTCATCAAATCTATGAAGATTGGATCCTTTTCAATTCTCATCAATGATATAATCATTGGGTCATTTCTACTTAGGGCATCCGCTACCTTGTTCACTTTCCCAGGGTGGTAATGGATTGAAAAGTCATAGTCTTTGATCATATCTAACCATCTTTATTGGGGCATGTTCAACTCTTTCTGTGTGAATATATACTTGAGGATTTTTTGGTCCGTATATATTTCAAACTTCTCCCCAAAGATATCACTGCAGCCAACTCGAGGTCATGTGTTAGATAGTTCTATTCATGAGCTTTCAATTACATTGAAGCATATGCAATGACTTTGTCATGTTTCATCAACACACATCCCATTCCCTTCTTTGAAGCATCACTAAACACCACAAAAAGTTCTCCTCTTGTGGGTAAAGTGATCAAAGGCGCAGTGATAAACCTCCTTTTCAACTCCTTGAAGCTTCTTCACATTCATCACTAAAAGAAAACCTTACTCCCTTCCAAGTTATCTTGGTAAGAGGGTTGGAAAATCGTGAGAAATTTCTCACAAATCGTCGATAATATCCAGCTAACCCCAATAAGCTACAAATATCTGTTACTGATGTTGGCCTCATCCACCCCTCAATTGCACCTGTTTTGGAGAGATCCATAGATATCCCATTGATTGTGATGATATGACCCAAGAATGATACCTCCTTTAACCATAACTCACACTTTCTGTACTTTTCATAGAGCTTCTCCTTCTGCAAGGTCTATAGTATAGTTCTCATATGCTCCTCATGATCCTCCTTGGTTTTGGAGTATATTAGAATATCATCTTTGAAGACTACCACAAATTTGTCGAGGTAATCTCTAAAGACTCTATTCATCATGTCCATGAATATTTCTGGAGTATTAGTGAGTTCGAAAGGAATTACTATGAATTCATAGTGCCCGTATCTTCTACGAAAAACAGTCTTGGGGATATCTTCTTTCTTCACCCTTACTTGATAATATCCCGACCACAAATCCACCTTGGAGAAGTATTGTACTCCACGCAGCTGATCGAACAAGTAATCTATTCATGGGAGAGGATACTTGTTCTTTATCATGATTTTCTTAAGTTCACGATAATCAATTCAAAGGCCCATTGACCCATTTTCTTTTGGATGAAAATAACTGGTGCACCCAATGGTGAAGCACTTGGACGTATAAACCCTTTATCCGGATTCTACTGTATTTTTTTCTTCAGCTCCTCAAGCTCCACAACAACCATTATATATGGATTCTTGGATATTGGCAACACCCCAGGTATAAGATCAATTGATAATTCAACATCTCTTCCAGGAGGAAGACCAGGAAATTCCTCAGGAAACACTTCAACGAATTACCTCACAATAGGCATGTATTCTATGATGGTTACCTTCTTAGACTCAATCATCTGAGCCAGATACACGTGCCCATAGGGCAGTAATATCCATGCATGAGATGATGGATCTAAAGAAGATTCATCTTCCTCCTTTCACTTGTAAGGAATCGGGGGTTGATTCTCCACATGGAGAGTGATTTCCCTCTCACAACAATTTATGTTGGCTCTATATAAGGAAAGTCAATCCATTCCAATAATTACATAAAATTCCACCAGAGGTAGTATGACGATGTTCCCTGGGAAGTTTAATACACATATTATGACATGGGTGGAGTTATATTCATGGGATGAAATGATTGTCCCATTTTCCGTACTCACTGACATCTTCACTTCCATGATTTGTGGTGGTGTTGGGATTATTCTACTAATCTTTCGAGATATAAATGAATGCTTAGAACTTGAATAAAAAAGTACATTTGATATTCTGGAATGAATAACTAGTGTACCTGTCACCACTTTTTTTTGGGGTTCACTTCAGCTATAGGGATTGAAAAAGCTCTCCCTTGCTGCCTTGGAGGTTTTTGGTTGCCTCCGAAAACCCTTAGCTTAGGGCATTGATTTGAAAGATGCCCTGGTTCTTTATAATTGTAGAAATGAACCACATGTTGCGGTTCGAACAGAGTGGTTCTATCCTCTGTCACAGCTGCGAGTTTTTCATTTCTGAATTTAAAAACTAGGTTCCCTTCTCTTTCACACCTAAATAATTTCATCGTCCCCTTCAGGCAATTTCTGGGGTACTTCTATCCGCAACTTTGGCATGTGGGGTGCTGGATCTTCTTAGCATCGTTGGATTTATCCATCAAACTTCTAGAATTAAAGTCTAACTTATGATTCTTGTCCCCATGATACCCTTGAGATTCCCTGATCTTCATTTTGACCTTGAGGGCACATCAGACAATTTCCTCATAGCTGTCTAAGTCACGGATTGCCAGTGCTTTCTGCATGTTAGGTTTCAGCCCACTGAAGAAGAGGTCAACCATGAATTTAGGGGTAACGAAAAAGCCAGAAGCGTATCATGCAATCATTGTGATGTTTGCCTCATACGCTCCAACAAATTCGTTGTCTTTTTGCTTGAGGGCAAGGAAGACCCTTTCCATATTAATATGGAGGGTGCGCAAAAAATATTTATCAAAAAACATCTTTAGCAAATCCTTCCATTCCAACACCTCGATCTCCTCCTCAGGCTTCATATTTTTGATTAACTCCCACCATTGATCAGATTAACCCTCCATACGATAAGTAGCTAGGAGAAACTTCTCTTGTTTAGAACATTTAAGGATGGAGAAGATCTTTTCAATGGAGTTGATCCATTGTTCAGCGATTGAGGGATAAGATGATCCATTAAAAGTAGGAGGCCTTTGTCTCATGAAGCTCTCGATAGTGACTTGTTCTTTCCTAGGGGGGTTGAATGTTCATCTTGACCCATGTTTCTATTCAAATCTTGAGTTAGCTGAGAGATAAGTGTGACAAAGTTTGTGATTCCTGCTACCATTGGATTGGGCATCTCATTAGTACAGTCATCACATTGATCTTCACATCAGTTGTTAGCCCGAGTCCTCCTATTACCGGCCATTGTCTGGAATAAAAGGAAAGTTAGGGGTAACACATAAAGGGTAATCCAAGGAAAAAACTAATGGCTTATAAATAAAATTTATTTCCTTAACATATGAATCTATTGGCCTCCGTCTATGTTATCCACGATCAACTTTCTAACTTATATTCTTAGGGAATTTTTTTTGTCCCTTAATAATGGTTCATAATAAGCTTGTGAATTTACCAAATCATATCCCCAAGGAGTGTCATAACCAAGAGTGAAACAAGGCCCGTTGTTGTGCACTAGTTCCTGTTCGATTCTAGCTCAAAGAGGTGTTTTCAGGTTTTACCCCTAGGATACATCTGTGCCAGAGCCACCTCTACACTACCACAAAACTGGGCAAGGTATGTGCCTGCCTTTATCAGCGCTAATAGTAAAGCGCTGATAAAGGGCCAGGCCTTTATCAGTGCTAAAACAAGCACTGATAAAAGGATTATTTATCAGCGCTAAAAAAGCGCTGATAAAGGTTGTATTTATCCGTGCTTTTCATTTTAGCGTTGATAAAGGCTCACGTGGATTTGTTAAAAACCCGCGGGTCCTCTTCCTCCTCCCTGCACCCGGTCAACCTCTCGCGGAAGCCCTCCTCTGCGCCGTCACCGCCGCCGCCGCCTCCTCCTCCGCTGCGGCGGTGGCCGCCTCCTCCTCCTCCGGCCGCCGCCTCCTCCTCCTCCGGCCGCCGCCTCCTCCTCCTCCTCCTCCTCCACTGCGGCCTCGTCCTCCTCCTCCTCCACCGATGCTTCCTCCTCCTCCTCCTAGTCCGCGGCCTCATCCTCCTCCTCCTCCACCGGAGCCTCCTCCTCCTCTGCCTACTCCACTGCCTCCTCCTCCACCGCAGCCTCCTCCTCCTCCTCCTCCTCCTCCTACTCCTCCACTGCCTCCGCTGCCTCCGCTGCCTCCGCTGTCTCCGCTGCCTCCGCCCTGCCTCCGCCATGCCTCCGCGCTGCCTCTGCACTGCCTCTGGTGCCTCCGCTGTCGACACCTCCTTCTCCTCTGCCACTCGGTCCTCCTCCTTAAGGCGATTCAAATTGAATTTTCATGAATTAATTATGTTCGGAATGGGTAAGTGTTTGGATAACTATTCTCCGTGTTGAATCTTCAGTTTCCATGGGGGGTTTGGGATTATGGTTATGTTTTAATCCTGACTATGGGTTGTTTTTATGATTTCCCACTACTTAATTAGATTTATTTAGTTATTCTTATGTTTTGGTGTTTTCATTTGGTTTGATCCATGTTGGGACCATTAATGTGGTATGTTAGGAAAGTGACTTGGAAATGGGTGAATTGATTTGGGTGGTTTGGGGCTGCCCTTGGTAGTAAATGAGTTTAGTTTGATTGATGGTTTCCAGGATGACCCTTTGGAATATATAATTTGTATGACCATAGAAATTATAAATGGAAGTTTTTAATTGAATTAAATCATGATCATGGCCTTTTAAATCATAAACAAAAATGTAAAATTAATTAAATATAAATCTTAGTTTAATGTTTTAAAATTGTATGTATATGAAATGGATTAAAGTGAGGAATCATGGATTGAGATGTTGAATTTTTTTATATTTTAATTGGAAGTAATGGATTGTTTGGTATTTTTGAAATTTAATGTTATAATTTGAATTCCATGGGAAGTCCCTTGGATTCCATATGAAAAGGATGGGTGTGAAATTCCTTGGAGTAATTATTTGGATTCTTTATGATATATATTGGTGTGGAATTCAATTCATGAGCCTTGGAATCCACAGGGGTCTCATGTGAATATAGGGAGTGGAAAATTACTTGGATTCGATGAGTTCCAATTTAATGGAATTCATCAAGAAAGATAGTGGATTCTATATATATTCATTATTTTTAATTCTATAGGGAGGATCCCACTTATATTTGGGTAATGTATTCATTTATCTAATGATATAGATTAATTTCATGGATTATTCAGGGTGTCCCTTATTAAATACTGAAGGATGAGCTCTATAGATTTATATTGATTATTATTGGTATGGAATTACTCGATTGTGGGACAAGTATTTCAATCATTATAGTATACTATTGTTATGGGGGGTCCCCCAAGTTCAAACCAAATGAATGGATTTCCTGAGAATTTTTGGGATGGAATTCATGTTGGAGCCATATAGATTCCTCTCAGGCTACTTGATTATGGTTTCCTTGATGAAGTGCCTTAGAACCAAGTTGAGACATGATACTTACACCTTGATCAGAGGTAATGGATATGGAAGAAGTATGTAGTGTCAACCTAGGATGTCCTCTTGAGACCAAAGTCATGATACATTTCTATTATTTTCAAATATTATTATTATTACCACTTCACTTATTTCTTCTACACCTTTATGCTTTATGATCAATGATTGGGTTTTCATTAGACACCATTGATAGTGGATTACTAAGTTGTAACCACACACTTCTCCAGCATCCACGGAACATGGGTACCCGAGTAGATGCTCCTTGGTCATAGGTTCTTGGTTTAGGGCATTTCCTGAGGATGATTTATAATTATTATATGGTTAGGATGGAGTTTGGAGTAGGAATCTAGGCCAAAACATAGAAAATATAGGGGTTGTACTATTTTATGGTATTGTTCCCTTTTCTTACTTTTTAGATATCTATAATTGTTCTTATTATTATGTACTACCATGTATATTATATATGTAACATCATTATGATATTTCCTGGGAAATGTTTTGGTATTTTATCTCATGATGTTGATATATGTAGTTTGTGATGTTATATGATGTCTCCCTTATTTACTTATGTGTTTCACACTATTTTAAAGAGGGCATAGTCTCCCCACTATACCACCTATAGACACTCACTACTAGTCAATAGCCTCTAGCATATATGGAGGTACACTTGAGGCTATGTAGCACATCATATCGAGCTACTAGTTCAGTGGCATTCAGGTCTGGGTGTTATAAAAATGGGAAATGTTTTGATGATAATAATGGTATTGTCAGAATCTCTTCATCCAATAAAATTTAGAAAAGTTTATGTGGTATTTTAAATGAATTTTTTTTGTATAACCTCCAATTTAACCATTTTAACCATTACCCATGTAATAAATATTCACCATAGTTACTATTCATTATGAAAAAATGAATTTAGCCTCATTTATAAATATAGAAATTAGGATTTGAAATATGGAAACCATTATCATATACAATTTCATTAAGTAGAATACATTAATTTTAAATTATGTGTGTCAATTTCAATGAATACAGTTTTTTGGAAAAAATAAATTTTAAGTATAAAAGTGAATTTATTCACAATACATTTCAAGTAGTTACCATTAAATTAATTTTGAAATATTTTATTAAATATATTATCTAATTTTTTTTATTAAAATCATTACACAGTGATGATGAATTTAATTTATTAAGATAAAAACACATTACGCACATAAGAATATTTTTTAAGAGAATGCTTCTTGGTGTATTACAATATATAGTAGGAGTACTCCGATAATCTAGAGGTTGTTTTGGGTGTTTTTAGAGAGATTTTTCTTTATTAAAATATTATAAATTCCTCCTATTTTGTTTAAGAAGTATTGTTTCATGGTCACATTATTTCCTTGGAAGGAGTTCTAGGTTATCCAGAAAAGGTTTGAGAAGTCATTTCTTCTCTAACATATATACTCATCCTATGGATTTCAAATAGGATGAATATAAATAAAGAATGGATGAATTCCAATCGGTTGACAAAATAGTATGAAGAAGGCGTGAAATAATTTATCAAGTTTGCAAAAGATCATGCATGTGACTCTTCTCAAATCCTTTGTCCGTGTTTACGTTGTTGTTATTCAAAACAAATTAGTCCAGATGAGTTGGAAGTACACTTGATCTGTCACGGAATAGATCAAAGTTATACATGTTGGAATAAACACGGGGAAACAACGATTGTAAGTAGTGACCGGGGTGACACTGCGTTTTATGGATCATCTGATATGATTACAAACATGAACAATGAAGATGACCGTATGGAGGATGTGATTACAGATGTGAATGATGATGAAGATCGTATTGAGAAAATGACAAGTACCTTCGAAGATGAACTTCGTGATTGCCCAAAATTGTTTGAGAAGTTAAAAAGTTGTGCAAAGACACCATTGTATGCTGGTTGCACTAAATATACAGCATTGGCAGCCGTACTGAAGCTGTATAATTTGAAAGCAGATAACGGGTGGAGTGACGACAGTTTTACGAAACTACTTGCCCTCTTGAATGACATGCTCCCAGAAGACAATGAGCTCCCGAGCCGAACATACGATGCCAAATGAATGCTACGCTCTATGGGTATGATCTCTGAAAGAATACACGCCTACCCAAATGACTGTATACTGTTTCACAAGGACCACAAATCACTTAAAGAATGCCCAAAGTGTGGTGCTTATCGATACAAGAAAGATGAATCTAGTCCTACTAAAGTTGTATGGTACTTTCCAATCATTCCAAGGTTTAGGCACCTATATGGAAGTGACGAGACTGCAGAACAATTAACATGGAATGTAGATACAAGAATTAAATATGGGATACTACGTCACCTGACAGACTCTCAGTGGAAGAGAATCGATCATGAGTATCCTGAATTTGGAAATGAGTCGAGAAACCTTCATCTTGCGTTATCTACATATGGAGTGAATACTTTTGGTTTTCAAAGCAATAGTCACAGTACATGGCCGGTTATGTTGATAAATTATAACTTACCACCGTGGTTATGCATGAAATGAAAATACATCATGTTATCTATGCTTATATCAGGACCAAAACAACCGGGTAATGATATTGATGTTTATTTAGCTCCATTGTTCGAAGATTTGAAATTATTGTGGGATTCAGGTGTTACATTGTATGATGCTTATAGAAAGGAAGATTTCACTTTGAGAGTCATGTTGTATGGGACGATAAATGACTTCCTTGCTTATGGAAATTTGTTAGGATATAGCATTAAAGGAACTCAAGGCTGTCCCATTTGCGAATAAGGTACACAATCATTTAGGTTGAAACATTCATCGAAAACCGTGTTTCTAGGACATCGCAGATTTCTACCATGATGACATAAGTACCGTTCTTGGAAGACATCATTCGATGGAAGTTCAGAAGAACGTACAACACCATCTCCACTAACAGGTGATCAATTGTTTGAGAATGTTAAAAATGTGGACACTACTTTTGGTAAACCGGCTTCGAAAAACCTTACGAAAATCGGTTGGAAAAAGAGATCAATTTTGTTTGAATTACAATACTAGAATTGTTTGTATGTAAGACATTTTATTGATGTTATGCATGTAGAAAAAAATGTATTTGACAGTGTTATCGACACGTTGCTAAATACATCTGGCAAAACAAAAGATGGAATTAAGGCTAGGTTGGACATGGTTGAGATGGGAATACGAGAAGAGTTGGCACCAGTGAAGGGTGAAAAACGAACATTTCTTCCTCCTGCTGCTTACACTCTTTCCAGGCAGGAGAGATATCAGTTTTGCAACTTCTTGAATGACGTAAAGGTTCTAGAGGGATATTCGTCAAATATCAGTAACATTGTGTCAATGAGCGACTTGAAGTTAAAAGGTCTGAAATCACATGACTATCATGTTTTGATGAAAAATATCATTCCAATTGCTTTACGTTGCAATTTGACCAAGAATTTCTTCCATACATTAACGAAACTGTGTTTCTTCTTCAAAGCTATATGCAGCAAAGTTATAGACCCGGCAAAATTTCCAGCTATGGAAAAAGAAATTACCGTCATATTATGTGAATTAGAAATGTTTTTCACGCCTTCATTTTTTGATATGATGGTTCATTTGATGGTCCACTTGGTGAGAGAGATTTGACTATGTGGTCCTGTACATTACAGATGGATGTACCCCATTGAACGGTATATGAAGATTTTGAAAGGGTATGTCAAAAATTGAAGTCGGCCAGAGGGTTGTATTGCAGAGCGATATATTGTTGAGGAAGCCGTTGAATTCTGTACCGAATACTTGTCTGGTGTGGAAAGCATTGGCTTACCGATATCTTGTCACACTGGGCGGCTTGAGGGTGAAGGAATTTCTGGAAGAAAGGTTGTCACAATCAATATTACAGATTGGGAGCAGGCCCACCTTTATGTTTTGCATAACAGTTTCGACGTTGACCCATATGTTGAAATCCACAAAGAAATTCTTAGGCATTTGAATCCATCAAGGGCTGAAAAATGGATATCAGATACACATAATCGACAGTTTATAGGATGGTTTCGAGATCATATTTTTAAGAAGTCAGATGAAAATCCAAAGTCAATTTCGGAATGACTTCGATGGCTAGCCGGAGGACCAAGCGTGTATGCATTATCTTACAATGCTTATGTAGTTAATGTTTATACATTTTATACAAATGAACATGATGAAGAACGTACCATGCAGAATAGTGGGGTTACACTTGTGGCTGAAGCGATGCATGTTTCCGGTGCTAAGGACAAAAATCCAATTTATGCGAATATGTCATACTTTGGCATCATCAAACAAATATGGGAGTTGGATTATACGGAATTTCAAGTTTCGATATTTCAATGCAAGTGGGTTGATAACAGGATTGCTGTTAAAATAGATGGTTTGGGATTCGTGAAAGTTGATTTTAGTAAGGAAGGGGAGAAAGACGAACCATTTATAATGGCATCACAGGCAGTGTAAGTATTTTATGTTCCAGATCCCGCAAACTGAAACTGGTCAATTGTTCTGTTATCGACCAAAACAGCTGAAGGGTCAGATGAAAATTCAACAGAAGATGACCCTTTCATTGGGACTTCGCAATCATTTCGCAGTGGTCCCAATGTAGAAGACATTTTGTATGTCAGATGAGACCACAATTAAGGGATATAGATAGTTTATAGAGGGGTCAAATCCCTTCAGCCTTTAAAAAAAATGGAGTTCAAACACATTAATATTGTTTTGATACTTTAGGAAAACGATCCACGAGTCATTTGTGACGTGTACGAATCAACCACACCTCAATCCGATGCACGGTGTGACCGGTATGGCTAAAAGTGTCTGATATCAGTTTCAAATTGAGATAAACTTTGGAAAACAACACCAATGACATAATCCAAACTGAGCAAAAACGTTCGTATTGTTTTGATACTTTAGGAAAACGATCCGAGAGTCATTTGTGACGTGTACGAATTGACCGCACCTCAATCCGACGCACGGTGTGACTGGTATGTCTAAAAGTGTCAGATATCAGTTTCAAATTGAGATAAACTTTGAAAAACAACACCAATGACATACGCCAAACTGAGAAAACGCGTTCGGATTGTTTTGATACTTTAGGACAATGCTCCACGAGTCATTTGTGACTTGTACGAATCGACCGCACCTCAATCCGACGCACAGTGTGACCGGTATGGCTAAAAGTGTCTTATATCAGTTTCAAATTGAGATAAACTTTGGAAAACAACACCAATGACATACGCCAAACCGAGCAAACACGTTAGGATTGTTTTGATACTTTAGGACAATGATCCGTGAGTCATTTTTGACGTGTATGAATTGACCGCACCTCAATCCGACGCACGGTGTAACTGGTGTGGATAAAAGTGTCTGATATCAGTTTCAAATTGAGATAGACTTTGGAAAACAACACCAATGACATATGCCAAACCGAGCAAATGCATTCGGATTGTTTTGATACTTTAGGAAAATGATCCACGAGTCATTTTTGACGTGTACAAATCGACCGCACCTCAATCCGACGCACGGTGTGACCGGTATGGCTAAAAGTGTCTGATATCAGTTTCAAATTGAGATAAACTTTGGAAAACAACACCAATGACGTACGCCAAACCAAGAAAACACATTCGGATTGTTTTGATACTTTAGGACAACGATCCGCGAGTCATTTGTGACGTGTACGAATTGACTGCACCTCAATCCGACGTACGATGTGACCGGTATGGCTAAAAGTGTCTGATATCAGTTTCAAATTGAGATAAACTTTGGAAAACAACACCAATGACATACGAAAAACCGAGAAAACACGTTTGGATTGTTTTGATACTTTAGGACAACGATCCGAGAGTCATTTGTGACGTGTACGAATCGACCGCACCTCAATCCGATGCACGGTGTGACTGGTATGTCTAAAAGTGTCTGATATCAGTTTCAAATTGAGATAAACTTTGGAAAACAACACCAATGACATACGCCAAACTGAGAAAACACGTTCGAGTTGTTTTGATACTTTAGGACAATGATACGCGAGTCATTTGTGACATGTACGAATTGACCGCACCTCAATCCGACGCACGGTGTGACCGGTATGGATAAAAGTGTCTGATATCAGTTTCAAATTGAGATAAACTTTGGAAAACAACACTAATGACATACGCCAAACCGAGCAAACGCGTTCGGATTGTTTTGATACTTTAGGACAATGATCCGCGAGTCATTTTTGATGTGTACGAATCGACCGCACCTCAATCCAACGCACGGCGTGACCGGTATGGCTAAAAGTGTCTGATATCAGTTTCTAATTGAGATAGACTTTGGAAAACAACACCAATGACATACGCCAAACCGAGCAAACGCGTTCGGATTGTTTTGATACTTTATGAAAACGATCCACGAGTCATTTGTGATTTGTAAGAATTGACCGCACCTCAATCCAACGCACAACGTGACCGGTATGGCTAAAAGTGTCTGATATCAGTTTCAAATTGAGATAAACTTTGGAAAACAACACCAATGGCATACACCAAACCAAGCAAACGCGTTCGGATTGTTTTGATACATTAGGACAACGATCCGCGAGTCATTTGTGACATGTATGAATTAACCGCACCTCAATCCGATGCACAGTGTGATCGGTATGGATAAAAGTATCCGATATCAGTTTCAAATTGAGATAAACTTTGGAAAACAACACCAATGACATATGCCAAACCGAGAAAACGCGTTCAGATTGTTTTTATACATTAGGAAAACGATCCACGAGTCATTCGTGACGTGTACGAATCGACCGCACCTCAACCCGACACAGGACGTGACCGGTATGACTAAAAGTGTCTGATATCAGTTTCAAATTGAGATAGACTTTGGAAAACAACACCAATGACATACGCCAAACATATTGATTTTACATTATTCCCTTTCATTGTTATGAAAATGAAAACTTTTGAGTTTAAAATTTCATATTTTAGTTTCACATTTCCATATTAATGTATTCTTTCATATTACTATTTTAATTTCTTTCATTATTTCATTACTAACATAATATTTGTTTTCTTATATAGGTGAATTTTTTTCCTTGAGTTCGGATGCTTTGTTCGGCAACAAGTACCGTCGAGAGTGGATGACGGATATCAAAGGATGAAACATGAATGTTTATAACTGTTGTTGAATAATTGTAAATGTAACCATGTAAAACAATGTTTGAAATGTATATAGAAATGCGTTTTTTTTGTATTCATGATGTTAAGTAAATGTATATACCGTTGTCGATCAAAATATTGGGTGCGGGTGCTATGGTGTGCAAGTGTGCATGTGCTACTTTGTGCAGGTTTTCAGGTGTGTAGGTGTGCAAGTACTGTTTTTTTGGTGCAGGCGATGGGGCCTTTATCAACGCTTTTTTAGCGCTGATAAAGGACACCTTTAACAGCACTAGAGGAGCGCTGATAAAGGAACCCTTTATCAGCGCTCCGTCAAGCGCCGATATAGGAGACCTTTATCAGTGCTAAAAGAAGCGCTGATAAAGGGGTCCTTTATCAGCGCTTCGAGAAGCACTGATATTGGATACCTTTATCAGCGCTAAGAGAAGCGCTGATAAAGGCAGTCCTTTATCAGTGCTTCTTCAGAGCGCTGATAAAGGGGACCCCCCTTTATCTACGCCGGCATTAGCATCGCTTTTCTAGCGCTGTTAATGCCTGTTTTTAGCACTGATAAAGGCCCGGGTTGTAGTAGTGCTACCTGCTCGTATCCAGACAGGGA
Organism: Viscum album; assembly: GCA_963277665.1. Lineage (NCBI taxonomy): Eukaryota > Viridiplantae > Streptophyta > Magnoliopsida > Santalales > Viscaceae > Viscum > Viscum album. Next base: position 1,007,016,033 of record OY728166.1, on the reverse strand, counting down.
TGCATTTTCTTGATAAACCACTTACTCAATACTCACCAAAACATAGGGATGTTTTTATTAAAATTATTCTTGTCTCTATGGCTTCACTAGGGTTTTCTAATCCTAATCCCAAAAATAACTAAACCTATCCTCTAATACCAAATATGACAACCCTGATCTTTTATTACACAATTAAACATAATTTATTACATAAACTTCACATGATAAAACATAAAATATCGAGAGGTATAGTGTCTTTGGGTCTTAGGATCATTACATAAAAACTTAAAGCATGAAATAAAACATCTTTATTGAAAACTTCCTTTACATTACCACTACATTCCCTCGTACTTATCATTTCATAGGATAACCTAAGGGCATGCATACGAAAAGGGTGAGCTATAAATCCCAGTAAGGGAATAAACATGGAGTAACAAGTGGAATACAATACATGTCATACAATAGGCATATCATTAGAGAACAATAGAAGCATAAACATAAAGGCATGATAAAGCATGATAATCATAACATGGAAATGTGGCAACAACAGTTAACATGGAATTAGCATGAGCCAAGGCTCATTGCACATAGAGCATAAGTAAATCATCATTGCACATGAAGTATGAGTAAAACCTCATTGCACTTGAATTAGAATGAGTAAAAACCCATTGCACATGACGTACCATGATACTATACTTTACCCAATGCATTGGAGTGCTGTAAGGGTGCACCCTTCTTAAACATTTCATTTCATGCATAAGTGTGCCACATGAAATCATATACCATGAAATCAGTCAAAATCACAAGTTATTTCACGATTAAGTAATGTGGAATAAATACATGAAAGTAACATTCAATAGGTATTTGTGAATAAAGTTTAATAACCTTGATAGAGACATGGGTATGGTATTCACTACACAATGATCTTGGCTTGAAAAAACACGATGCAATTTCGACAGCGTAACAGCGTGACGCAAGAATTTATAAAAATTGTTGATGAAAGATAATGGGGTGTATCATTATATTTAAATTAAATGGACAGTAAGGGGTCATATATATACATGTTCCAACAATTTTAATGGAATTTATATTCATAAAACAAAATTATTGCTTGAATGTAAGTGAGGAGAGATAAATTCATTTTGGAATTTCTGTATAGTAACGGGTGGACATGGGAGGAATTTATTGAGAGAGAAAGGGGTCTCCCATAATTAAAACATAAATAGGGAAGTATGGGGGAGGTGAGAAACCATACCCCAACATTTATAATTGAAATTAAAATGGTATAAAAACATTAAGAAAATTGGGAAAAAATGCGAAAGGTTGAAAAACCCTTACTTGGAAGTGTGCTTCCAAAGGTTTGAGAGAGGCTTGAGAGAGGTTTCTTGGGAGCTTGGGGAACCTTGGGAGGATTCTAGAGATAAGAGGGAAAATTTTGGACAAACGTCAAAGACTTTGAGTGAGGAGGAAGTGGGATCTTTGGTGGGTTTATATAGGAAAGGTGAGGGAATTATTTATTATTTAGGTTTGGGACACCTCACATCAATGTAATCCAAACCACAAACAAGACCATGGTTTTTGACCATGTTTTTTTGGAAAATGGAAGTGGAAAACAATATTTTATAAGTAAAAAGTCTTATCTTCTTAGAATAATGGGGTTGCTTATGTGAAGGTGAGTCACACTCCCAAGGAAAACAATTTAAAAAGGCAAGATGTTTAATAAGTCTTGAAGGATCCAATAATTATTTGGAAAATAAGTCAAAAAAACCCAAAAACACATTATTTTAATGGTAAAACATATATTGTCCGAACATATTTCTTATAGTATTTTATTACATCTCTATTGGGTCATTATGATGTCATAAAACACATTATATATTTAAACGATATTTAATTTTTACCCAAAAATTTGACTATCTTAGAAAAGTATGAAAAATTCACCATTGGATAATTCCAACATCCTAATTCAAGAAATAATATTTATTTTATCTAAATAATTTTCTAAATATTTTAATTTTCACTTTTAAAATAAAAACTGACATTTATTAAAAATTCATGGGTTTTGACAAAAATGGCTTTCAAACATTAGTAAAAATTACAATTTCATTTATAAAATTATATGTTCATTTATATTTAATAAAAATTAATTTAATAATAATAATAATATTTTATTAAAATATTATTTAATTCATAAATCCATTAATTCATCAAAATAGGGTTCTTAGTTGAACTTTAACAAAAAAATACTATTTGAGATTTAAAAACTATTCACAAGGTAATAATATTAAAATGAAAGTATGTTCATTATTATATAAAAAAATATTATACATAACCATAGTGGTAAGGTCTTATTAAATAACACCTTATAAAACTTGTATAAGACCAAAGAGTAAGGTGTGCGATGGTGAGAGACTCTTGGGATGGCTCAGATAACATTGCTCGGGTGGTAATCTCTATCAACTTCCATTTCTATCATAGGTAGTACATTTCAAGCTTAACATATTCAATCTCGTCTTGGGCATGGTCAAGAGTGAATCCCAATGATGCCACCTCCTTTCCAAGCTCTGACAAATGAGCTTCATATGGGGCACATTTACTGGATGAGGTTTTCGCTTCCTTTGTCTGATTAAGTTTGATTTATTAAAGACCTATATTTTTACTAATCATGTGATCATTGTTCAATAGCTATATTAGCAATGATCACAATTATTAACATAAAATCAAAAAAGTTGAAATTTTATATAAACATTTTACATAATGAGGCATTTAAATAGATCAAGAGGGATTCCCATTATTGAATGTTTAGGTCGTTACAAAAACCAAAATATAAAGGGGTAGAAATGTTTTTTTTCTTTAAGATTTTTTTTTTAAACACAAGTTTCTAGACTCACGTTTTTAGACTGAGGAGCACCAGAATCAGAGTATCAGATCCATTAACATCAGATTCAGATCATCAGATCCAAAATAATTGGAAGAAGAAATTTTTCTTTGAAGGATGTTTTCCTTTTCCATAATCTGAAAACAAAAGAAGTTTTTGTGTTAGAAAGATATATGTTGCTAAGTGAAGAAGTCGTAATTATGCTGGAAATGTTTGAGAAGAAATTAAAATTAGGTGTTAAAAATTATTCAAACTTTATAATCAAAGTTAGATGATTATTTTCTGATTGTTAAGTTCTTATAAATCATGAAACAAACTCATGGTAAAATCTATTTATGAAATGGTGGAATCATAATGACTGAATCAGTTCTAGTGATCAAGAAAAACTTTTTTATCAGATCCATAAGAACCAAAAATAGAATATAAGATCCATAATTCGGAATGTGTGAAGATGATAATGTTTTAATAAGTTAAAAGTTTCTAAGTGGATTTATCATTGAAAAATTTCCATATTTTTCTAAATCATTATAATGGTATTTCCATCATAATGGGAAAATCTATCATAATGGGATTTCCATCATAATGGGAAAATTAATCAAAATGGTAATTCCATCATAATATTAATTCCGTCACAATGAGTATTTCATCTGACTAACTCTAAGAAGGAAATTCATATCATAATGAGTTGGGAAAGAAAGGAAAATCATAATGATATGAGAAAGAAAGGAAGATCGTAATGAGCTGATAAAGAAAGAAGGATCGTAATGAGCTGAGAAATAAGTCTCATCAGAATGATTTGAGGATGTATCATCAAGCTAAATAAAAGATTGTAATTTCATGAGATCTGATTACAGAGAAGAAGTTATGTGAAGTGTTTATGTGGTAAAACATGAAATTTCATTTCTCCTAAATCTCGAAGAAATATTAGGAGGATTGAATAATTCAAAGAAAAGATTAAATGTGATTGATTTTTGGTGTTTTGAAATTTGAGGAATCAGGGAAAGTTTTCTAGTTTTATGCTCTTTATTTTTTGAGTCACCTATAAATAATTGCTCATATCATTTGTTCATTGATAACTTTTACATAATTAGAGAATGAAAAGTGATGAATAATTAAAGTGAAAGTTATTTTTAGACTAATATCTTATAAGAATATCAAACAACTGAAAATTTTGTTCACCAGACAAGATAATCGTATTGAGTCAATCAGATTGAGTCAATCGAACTGAGGAATATCATATTGAGAATTTGAGTAGAGTTTGAGTTTTCCAGATTGATAATAAGTTGATCATATTGAGAAGATAATATTGAGTCGATCGGACTAATAAAGATCGTATTGAGTTTATAAGCAGAGTTTGAGAAGTGCATATTGAGTAAAGAAGAATCTTATTGACTTCATCAGATTGAGAAAACCAGATATACCAAAATTAGACTAAGGATTTAGACTGAGAAATTATAGAGCTATTTCAACATATCATTTTTTCTTTTGTTTGGATCAATTTTTCTATAAGATACTTTGTAAACTGAAGGGAGTCAGTATAATCTTTCATGTGAGGAGATATAAGGTGTCTAACAAGAGTTTTCAAAAGTTTTATTCACTTCTTCATAGTAGTGAATTTATATAGACCCATAGGAGTAGATATGTAAAGGATATAGGTTCTCAAACAGAGTTTGTACCTTGAAAATATCATGTGATTTACTTTCTTTATGACTTTTCATTCATAAATATTTACTAAATTTTGATAATGAAATAACAGGTTGCAAGGGTTAAATTTTTAAAAGTTTTAAAACTCATAAAAAGTGAACAAATGATTCAATCCCCCATTCTCTATTGTTATTCGGTCCTTTTGAACTTCAATTAGTATCCTAGGGAGGTTCCCTTGTTGAATCCTTACCATGGATAATATCAATTATATCAATAGTAGAGGAATTCCTATATTTTATGGAAAAAATTATTATGGTAAAAAATAGGATGATTCCTTATCTTCTATCTCTTATCCTAGAAGTTATTGATGTTGATAATATTGGATTTCTACCTATTGAGAAATACACTTCTATGATGTTTACTGATAAAAGAAATATAGAATTTGATGTAAAGGATATAAATGAAATATATATTCCCTTATTAGAGAATTTTTATCAAAAGGTGATGGGTCTCAATAATTCAAAAAGTATGTGGGACAAGCTAGAAAGTATTTTTGAAGGGAATACAAAAGTGAAATAAGAAAAAGTACAAATCTTGCATAGTAAGTATAAAGACATCAAAATGAGAGATGAAGAAACTGTTAATGAATACTTGAATATGGTAAATGAAATTATTTAAAACATTATAGGATTCAGATAATTCTTGGAAGATTCTACAATTATGAATACACTTATATGAAACATTCTAGACAGATTTGATTATAAAATTTACTTATTATAAGACAAGGTTTATTTATCTCTTTATGAATTGCATAACTTTCTCGTTTCTTCTGAAATAAGAAAATATTCAACGTTTAAAAAAATATGAAAGATAAAATATCCTTTGAAGCTATGAGAATGTTTAAAATTCAAGATATTGATCCTTGTGAGTTCGAAGATAAATAAGATGATGTGATGGATGATAAAATCACATCTCTTATATCTAAGAACCATAAAATAGGAAGAGAAAAGTATAGAGGTAAAATAAATATGAAATGTTTTAAGTGTGGTGGAATTAGAAACATTACTATGAAATTCCCCAAGAAGAAATTTGGAGAGTATTGAGATGAGTATAATGAAAAACCTTGATAGAAAAGTTGGAAAAAAAGTTATCAAAATAAAAGTCATCCAAAAAGCCCAAAAAAAAAGTTTACTTAGAACAATAGAAGTATGTTGAGTAAGAAATATGAATTAGACTCAAATGAAAACAATTCTTCAAAATATGAAAGTTCATAAATTTTTTTAATCTTCATTGCAAATGTTTATAAAGTTAAAGACTCATCAAATAGTGAAGAACAAGGAGGTGAAGAATATTACAGAGATTATCAGCTCAGAATAGAAATTCTTGCATGTATTGAGAAAAACAAACATCTTAATAAAGAAATCAGAGTAACGGAGAAATACTGTGAAGAAGTTTTTGAAGGAATAAAAGATTCCATCAAGTAGAAGGATGAATACATTTAGGAGATCTTAAGTTACAGACTTATAATTGATGAACTGGGAAAGATGGTTGATGATCTCAGTAAGAAGTTGGAAGTTAAGGAATAATTATTTTAAAATTTTCAATAAAAACTTCTTGAGTCCAAAATTAACTTTAAAAAGATGAACGAAAACATCAACAAATAATTGTATGTAAATGCGGAGATTTTTGAAGTTGTAGAGAAGAATCAAATCAATAATCTGGTGAAATCATCACCCACCAAAAATAATGTTTCATCTGATTTTTCTAATATTTCAGGTTCCATAAAATTATTGGAAAATCTTGGGTGGAAAAGGATGTGAGAAACATCTCACATCAACAAAATTTGAAAACTCACCCAGGAGTAAATATGGTCCATGTCTAGAGTACATTGAAAGAAGAAGTTATCAACCTCAATATGGATTATAGAAATAAAGATCTTACTTCAATAGAAAATAAAGATTTGATGGATATTACTGGTGTTATGGAATCTATGTTCAAAAAACTTATAATTGTTTTCATAACCTATCTCTTCCCAGAATAAGGTTTGATGAAATAAGAATGAATAATTTTCCTAATACACATGAAGTTAGAAAAGTAAAATCTTAAGATATGAGAAACCTTTCAACAAAAAATCAATTTGAATGTTTGGAAGATGTTTTTGGAAAATATGATGAGGTTGGTAATTATGTAAAACAATTATTACACTCCTTTCAGTACAAGTTTATTATGGTAAAAAATAAAAGGAATTTGATGAGAAGAAAGTTAAAGAAAAATCTTTTGTTGTTGAGATAGATTTAAAAGAAAGTAAAAGGAACAAACCATAGATACTATGGTTGTTCTTAATATATGATAGGTGATATGAAAATCTTGAAATATGTTAAAATTCATGATGGAGGAGCAGTTACCTTCGAAAATAACAGCTTTTTAAAAATCAGAAGAATCGAAATGGATGAGATTGAAGTAGAAAAGTTTAAATCTAAGGAAATTTTATTTGTTGATGGGCTAAAACAAAACTTAATTAGTGTAAGAAAACTTTGTGATGATGGAAAAGACGTAATATTCACAAAATATTATTGTTTTATCAAAAGTGTTAAATATGGAAAAGCGATTACAAAAAGAGAAAGAAAAAGAAATATTTTTTCCAAATAGAAGAATTTAACAACAACTATTACTTAAGTGTTGAAGATGAAAATAAATAATGGAATCCAAGACATAGACTTATTGGATAAAAAACATGAAAAAAATTTCTAATTTTTTTTATATTATAAACTTTCAAAAATTTAAAAGATGAGAAGAATATTTTTTATTACTTGTCATAATGGAAAAATGACTAATAAAAGTCATATGAGAGTTGAGATTTTGTCTACTAGACCTCTTGAACTTATTCATTCTAATTTAAGTGGGCTAATGAGGCATCAGTAAATAAAAGGAGATTTATTGTTTATCCCTTTTATTTATTATTTCACTTGGATAAAAAACATCGTGTTTATGAAACAGAAGTCATAGGTTATAGAAGTGTTCAGATTTTTTAGAAAATAAGTTATGAACGAAATGAGGGTTTATATAAAGAAGTTGAGAACAAATAATGGTATCGAATTCAACAAAAATTATTTTGAAGATTGACAGAGATAATTTTTTTATCATTTTTATGTGTTTTTAGGATATTTAATCCCAAAAAATTTACAATTTTTATCTTATTTCATCAATTTTGGATTTATGGTGTGTTTTGGGTAAAATTTGAAAATTGCTTAATTCTAGAATTCTAACAGATTTTATTCACTTTGGTATTTTAACCATAACTTTTACAATATAGATTAAAATTATGTGATTTTTTATTTAAAATTCCTTAATTTGTGTTATTCATATTTTTCTTTTGGATCGGGAGATAATTCGTCCATATAAGGGCTCAAAAAAAATCAATCAAGTAGGAAAATCATTCTTGATGACCCATAGACCCCACCTCAGAAAATTAAGAATAAATCAGTCTACATGATGCCAATTAAAATTATTCCACCTATAATTGAAATATAATTAAATTTATCATTTTACTATTGAATTTTGTGTAGATTTTACTCTATTAGTATGGTCATTGGATGATTAACTTTGAAGGAATATTTAGAAAATTCAATGATTCTGCCTAACAAAAATACAATTTTGGAATTAATGAGACTTATATTTTACTAAACAAGGATGATAAAGCTAAAATTTTGGATCGAGATGAAAAATATATTTTTTAACAACTTTACAGAAGACCAAACTTCCATATTCGGACATGAAAGTGGAATGGTGTTATCAAACATTCAGTTTAGAGAATCTGGAGGAGATCTTAAAGGGAGATTTGGATAATCTAGAATTTGAAGATTTAAGGATAAAACCCCCTTGGAATATATAAGGAGGAGTTAACTGATTCTGAATAAGAGTTCTACACCACCATTGGAGAAGAGGAATAGGGCCATGATGTGTCATTCATATTTTTTTTCTTATTTCCTTTTTTATTTTCAATTTATTTTTTCATGTAATGTGCATTCATATTTTAATAAAAGTGTTTCCTTTTTTATTCCATACCTATTTCTACTTAAAACATAATCTCATTATATCTCTATTTTGTCATTATTTCATGATATCTTTTCACTTTTCAATGGAAAGTGAATAACTTGAGCCTTGTCCCTGGGGGAGGTTTCACATATTTCTTTGTTATTGTGATTCAATTAAACATGTTTCAAATCTATTTGTGGTTGATACAAGAGTATTAGATGGGTGTGATAGTTTTCCACCATGAAATTATTTATAATTCCATTTATTTTCTCCGATTCATTCTTTTACCTCCCTTATCTCTAGAAAACCCTTCATACAATGGAGTTGGGGTTTCTCAAAGTGATAAAACGATATACAGTAGAGTTAGGTCTTTTTAGGAATTTCATTCTCAGTTGAGATGTTATCCTATTTGACTGTTGGAGTATATGGGGTTTTTATGCTAAAGGCATAATAAAATCAAAAACTCAGTAAATGAAAGTAAAGTAATTAATTAATGAGTTTTTATCAAATAAATTATAGAATTGAATTTAAACAAAAAATAATTAAAGAATGAACATGTGTTATCAAACCTAAGAACAAATCCCTTCTTATCTAATATCATTTTGTATGCATATGAATATGTATTTAGATTTCAATTCTATATTTCATTATTTTAAATTACAAATTTTTAAAAAAACCCCAATTCCATTATTTTTATAAATAATATAAAAATGAAAAATAATTAGATTAGGTGAATTAGATTTAGTGATTGAACCAAATGCAACACTCTTTAAGTGAGATGACCCTGGTCAGCCTCTATGATACATTTGGAAAATTAAATTCATTTTCCCATTCCCTACGATAGGCATTCATCAAATTTGGAACTTTTTCTTGGGAGACAGTTCCTTGAAACACAAAAAAAATATTTCTTTTTTTAATGAATCCTAGTTTAAATAACTATTTTATTGAATTTGATCCTATAATTGAATGAACAATAACTCAATTGAGAAAACAAATTTTACAAATATAGTTTTAGGAAATACACCTCAAATATTCAAGTTACACTTTCAGTGATCTCTTAAAACCTACAATAATGGATGAAAATACCAACCAAACTTTGTGTGATCTCTTCTCCCCATAATTAGCTAACCAACAAAATCAACTAGTTATCCCCACCTTTGAGAATTATTTTGAATTATGCATTAACATGATCCAAAATCTACCTAAATTTTACGGCCTTATAGGATAAGAACCCAAAATACATATTTATTAATTTATAAAAGTGTGCTCAGCTGAATACCCCAAAGAGTTGTGTAAGAATAGGAAAAGTGGATAGTATTCCCCTTCTCACTAGAAGGAGCGATAATGGAATGGTTGTACAGTCTGCAACCATGAGAGGTCCAATATTAGGAAGATGTTCAAAGATGCATCATGCAAAGGTTTTTCCATAAATCCAAGATAAACAACCATACCAGTAGAAAAAATTTGATCAAACCATACGAGTAGAAAACATTTGAACAAACCTCAAAATCGATCTCCATTCATGAGACAAAAATAACAAAACCTTCCACCATTCCAAAAAACATATAAACAAACATACCAATAGAAAACATTTGCACAATCCTCAAAAAGTTATTAGAAGAACCACCAAGTAATGAAGATTGAAGAGCTAAAGAAGACAGTGAAAAATTTGGACAATAAATTTGACATCCTTATGGACATTCTAACCAAAAATTAATGAAAATATACCTAAAAAACAATTCCAAATATTAATTAAAACATTATTTTTATTAAAAAATTAAGTGAAAAAAATATCATACCACCTGAAAAAAGTGATGATGATGATTATAAGAAAATCATTGAAGCTCAACCCTTCCATAGAAAATAAAGAGAACCAAACAACCTTATAGAAGACTCAATTCCACCATAATGGAGGTTATTAAGAAATAGACAGAGAAATTTCTAGAGTATAACATCATTTACCCATATATGATTCTCTTTGGGTTAGCCCAATTCATGTAGTCCCAACGAAAACTAGCCTGACCACTGTTAAAAATGAAATAAATTAAATGATCCTCATGAGAGTAAAAATAGTTAGAGTGTGTGTATAGATTATAGAAAGCTAAATCAAGTTACCAAAAAAGTCCACTTTTCCATTCCTTTAACCGATCATATGTTAGAAAGTTTATCCAGAAAAACTCATTACTATTTTTTAGATAGATTTTTAGGATACTACTAGGTACAGATCACACCAGAAGACCATAAGAAGATGACATCCAGCTATCCTTTTGGATCATTTTCCTAAAAAAGGATTCTTTTCGAGCTATGCAATTCCCCATAAACATTTAAAAAATGTATGGTGATTATTTTCTCAGACAATATTGAATACTTCTTGGAGGTATTTATCAATGATTTCATAGTTTTCAGTAATTCTTTTGATCATTTATTAGGAAATTTGGAAAAAATTTGAAGACATGCATCAAAAAGAATATTGTATAAAATTCCAAAAAATTTCATTTCATGGTTTAAAATAAAATAGTTTTGGGTCATGTAATTTCACAAAAAGTTATTGAAGTTGATAAATCAAATGTCAAAATTATAAATTCCTTTCCTTATCCTACTTCTATAAAACATGTTAGATCCTTTTTAGTACACGAAAGATTTTATAGAAGATTCATCAAATATTTTCATAAGATTTATATCCCTATTTCAAGATTACTACTAAAGGACACCAACTTTAATATTTATCATTAATTTAGGGAATAATTTGATGAATTGAAGAAAGGGTTGACCACACCATCGATAATGCAACCAACAAACAATGAGTACCCTTTCAAGTTTCTTTGTGATGCATCCAACCAGGCAGTGGGAGTCTATCTATAAAAAATAATTGATAGAAAGCCTCAAGACATATCCTACACATCAAGGAAATTTTCGAACACAAAAATAAATTAAAAAACCATAGAGAAGGAGTTCCTTACTATCATCTTTTCACTAGATAAAATTTGATCATATCTTCTTGGAACTAAAGTGTTTTTTTTGCTGATACTGCAACACTCAAGTATTTAATGAAAAAATGTGGATGCTAAAACAAGGTTGGTATGATGGATGATAATCTTACAAGAGTTCAATTTTTAAATTAAAGATAAAAAGGGAACTAAAAATTAGGTGGTCGATCATCTAAATCGACTACCACATACCACTGATGTAGAAATTCTAAACTAGAACCCACTTAATGAGGAGATTATTAGAGAAAAATTCTACATCATCACTGATAAAGTACCACGGTACACAAAATATTCAATTATTTGGTTACATATTAGGTACCCTCTCATCTAAACACTCATAAACAACATTAGATTAAATCCAAATCCTAATTTTTTATTTTGGAAGTCCCATTTATGTAGAAAATTTGTAATGATCAATTCATAATAAGATGCATACTGGGAAATAAAATTGAATCAGTGTTAAAATTTGGTCATAAATTATATTGTGGAGGACACTGTGGAACTCATTGGATAACCCAAAAAGTTATAGAATCTATATTTTATTGGTCCACCTTATTGAAAGATGCATTTTAATTTTGTAAAGGATGTGAAAAATTCCAATTTTCTGGTAATATCTCAAAACGATAGGAAATTCCTCAAAAATCAATTAAATTTGGTGTAATTTTGAAGTATGGGGAATAGTTTTCATTATATAATTCCTAATTTCATTTTGAAATTAATATATTTTTTTAGCTATAGACTACATTTCAAAATGGATGGAAAAAAAATCCCCAAGGACTAATGATGCTAAAGTTGTTTTTGATTTTGTCAGGGCTAATATATTCTTTAGGTTTGGCATGTCACAAGAAATCATTAGTAACCATGAAAATAATTTATACAATAGTATAAATGTGGAATTACTAAAAACTTATGGGGTAAATCATAAAATGTCAACACCTTTCCATCCATAAACAAATGGACAAGAAGTAGCCAATAATAGAGAAATCAAAGGAATTCTAGAAAAGACTGTTAAACCCTATAGGAAGGATTGGAGGAAAAGGTTAGATGATACCATATGGGATTACAGAACAAACTATAAGAAACCCATTAGGATGAGCCCATATCAACTGATTTATGGAAAGAGTTTCCACCTTCCTATATAATTGGAATACAAAGCCTTCTGGACGGTAAGGAAGATGAATCTGGACCTTGATAAACTAGGGAAAGAGAGAAGACTATAGTTGTAGGATATTGAGAAAATTAGGGGGAATATTTTAAAAATTCAATGAATAAAAAATAGAGGAAAATTATGGACCATGATAATATTATTCAACCAAGAACCTTCAACCTTGGAGATCAAGTGTTGTTATACAAATCCATACTTAAACTAATTTCAGGTAAACTTCATTCTAGATAGGAAGTTCTCATTACTGTCATTCAAATATACCCCTTCAGTGCAGTATAGATTTAAAAGGAAAGAGGATAATACATGTTCACTATAAATGGGTAGAGGCTTAATAAGTTCTATGCGACCATACCTCAAGAACTAGTGGAGGAGGTCACTCTCCTTCAATCTGATTACCAATGAAGATCTACATAGTTTCATGTTTAATTTAGACTTGATTAAATGTAGTAATTCAATTTTTTATATACATACATGAAAAATAAATTTAAATTCATTGAGTACACTACATATATTAAGTGTGGGGGAGGGAATCTTGTAGTTTAGTATTTTTAAAAAAAAAATTAATTTTTGAGTCGAGCGAATGATATTAAACAAAAGAGCTTCTGGGAGGAAACTCACACTTTTTCCATTATTCGACTCTTCCCCTCAGTCATATTCTAGAATAATTGAATAGTCCTACACTATTATTTGTTTTATTCTTATTTTTAGGTCTATTAATGAAGATGATTCAAGGTTCAAAAAATGGATAAACTAAATAGAACACATGTCACGAATGTGATGCAGAATAGAACTAATGGAACATGACTTACACCATATTAATGAAGCGTCATTTATAAAAAAATTATTTTAAATTAAATATCATTTTAATTCTGCATATTTTTTTTTAAAATCTATTGTTGAACTTTCAACAAAAAATTTCATACCAACACTTAAATTCATGCTTCACTTGACTTATCTAGGACACATGATTTTCTTAGGAATCCTATGATTCCATGTTTTAGATTTGAAGGATAATGAGATTGAATGAGTAAAATGGAGAATTGAATTATTAATGTGAATAATGGATATTAAAATGAGGACTCGTGATTTGAGGGAATTAGTTGATTAATGTAAATGAAATTTCCCTAATTTTTTTAATGCTTTGAATTTTGGAAATTCATGTGAATTGATTTGTAATTATTAATCATATTTGGAGTGATTTTCTAATATCATATTTTTATTTTATATATTATTTAGAGATAAAGTACTTACTATTAATTCTTGATCATATTTCTTGAGTCATCTTGGGACATGTCCCTGACCAGAACATTTATTTGATCTTTTCAAAGCTATGACTATGAAAAAACACATTTAAAATGATTGAGGAATCTTTTTATTAATCATCTATATTTAAAAGATCACCTTTACATCAATTCTTCTTTAACCCATAAATGACATGCATTAATTTTATAAGAATTATCCATGTTTTAATCCATTTTATCCATTCATACACTACTCTTAGTATTTTCATGATATTTTAAAGTTGAATTGTGGGGGTGGAGGGAGTAATGGTTAAAGGGATTATTTACATTATAATGAATAAGTGGGGGGGGGGGTTACTGTATGAATATATTATGGTTGTTGATTCATTCACGACACTTCAGTATTTTCCACTCTAGAATAAAAAAATTGAAAAAGGAAAAAAAACCCAAAAAAGTAAAAAATGGGTTGTGATTATAGAAAACCAAAAATTACCATTACTAGACCTATGATTTTTATCATACATGGTCAGGTGGTGGAAGTGAGGTTTGTTCTAATCATAAATTTTTATAAAGGGAATAAAATTAAAAGGTTCTTTGAAAAAAATATAAAATTATGAAAAAAAATAATAGGGTCACAAATAATTCATTGTGATTTATTTGATCACAACATTTACTTTGAGTTTTGTGGAAGTTTAAGTTTCTACTTTGAAGGGGAGAATTCCATTAAGATTTAATTTTTGATATCATCCATTATAAATAATATATTATCCTCCTCTTTGAGATTTAAATTTTAAACATCAATTCCTATTAACATTAAGCCTCAGAGTCATTTGAACCTTTAATTAAAGCCCTCATGATTTTATGTGACTTTTTTATATACAAAGTGAATAACGTATTTACTTTAAAATTATATGGATATGGATAATGTTATCATGATATGGGAATATAACCACTTTAATTGTATCCTTATATATGAGAGAAAAAAACTCAAATGTGAGGTAAGTCATTATTTGACATGTTTAATAATAATGATTTTAGTAGCATGAATGAATGAAAGAAAAAAGTTCCATCATTTTTAAAATGGGAAATGTAAAATACATGAATTAATTTTTTCTTATAAAAATTGGGAATTGAATTGATATGTTATGTTTCATTTGGTAATTTTATTTGACATGGAAAATTGTTTGATTTTATTGTGTTTTAATTTGAATATTGGTAACATTGGTGCCCTTTGAAATTTAATGTTGAGATTTCATGCTTGAGGAAAAGCGTGGTTTAACTGTGGGGGAATTTATAGGGCTAATATTTTCATCAATTTATATATTTTTAAGAGATTTTATCCCTACCAATTTATCAATTTTATCTTATTTAATCAATTTTGGATTCATCATTTTTTTGTGCTAAAATGTGAAAATTGCTTAATTTTGGAATTCTAACATATTTTATTCAATTTAGTATTTCAAGAATAACATTAAAAATATAGATCTAATCTATGTGATATTGTTTTATTATTTCTTAAGCTATGTTATTCATATTTTTCTTCTATAAGAGGAGATAATTTGGCCATCTAAGGTTCCGAAAAATTCAATCAAGTAGGAAAAGCATTTTGGATGACCGCATGGAACCCACCATACTAAATTAAGAATAAATAAGTCTATAAGAATCTAATTAAGGTGATTACACATGTAATTTAATCTCAATTCAAGGAAAATATTGTATGTAGAATTTTATAGAGATTTTACAGTTTTAATTTGGTCATTGGACGCTCAAATTTGGAGAAATATTTAGGAAAATCAAAGATTATGCCTGGCTAGAATAAAATTGCTAAATTAATGGGTCATAACTTTTTATACAAAAAAAGGATCAAGATGAAAATTTGGTGTCAAATGTACAAGATATTGTGGAAAAACATTACATAATATAACACTTTCATATTCGGCCATTAAAGGGTCCTACCATTAGCCAAATTTCAATAAATAAAATCTATAGAAGATATTAAAGGGAGATTTAGAAGATCTAGAATTCAAAGACCAAAGGATGGAGACAACCTGGCCTATATAAAAAAGAGTTCAACAATACTAAAGAATATTCCCACACAACCATTGGAGTGGAGGTCTAGGTCCATGCTGCATCATTAGGATTTCTTCTTCTTTTCTTTTTTTTATTTTCAACTTCTTTTTTCATGTAACATGCATTTATATTTTAATTAAAGTGTTTCCTTTTATTATTCCATCACTATTTCTCTTCCAACCATAATATCATTCTCTATCTCTTCCATATTTCCATCATGATGCCTTTTCACTTTTTAATGATAAGTGACTAACCTAAGGCTTGACCTTTGGGGAATTTTTTCAGTGTTATTTGTTATTTGGCTTCAATTCAACATGTTTTAAATCTATTTGTGTTGGATGTGAGAGTATTGCATGGGTAAGGCATTCATCAACCACATCATTATTTTCAATTCCATTAATTTTATTTGATTCATTATATATTCCTCCCTTGTCTTGGTAAAACCCGTCATATGGTGGAGTTGGGGTTTCTTGAAGGGATGGAACGATATAAAGTGAAGCTATGTCTTTTTAGGAATTTCATTCTCGGTTGTTGGGTTTCTATATTTTACTATTAGAGTAGATATGGTTTGGTAAACCAAAGGCATGATACAATAAAACACTTAATAAATAAATGGAAATTAATTCATTAATGTGGTCAAATTAATTATCAAATCGAATTTAAAAAATAAATAAATAATGAACAAACTCGTGTTATCAGTCCCTGAACCAAGGCCTTTCTTCTCTAATATCATTTTATCTGCATATACATCTGCATTTAGGTTTCAATTCTACATTGCATTATTTTAAATTTCACATTTTACAAAAAAACATAATACCATCATTTTTTTAATTAATATAAAAACTAAAAACAATTAGATTAGGTGAATTATAATTAGTGATCGAACTGACGATGACGCCCCTCAAGTGAGACAACCATTGTCTGCCTTTGTATTGCATTAGGTAAATTAAATTAATTTTTACACACCCTATGACATGCGTGCATAAAATCATATCAGAGAAAAATGGTATCAAATATAATTATAGTATTCCATATACTCCAAAAAAAATGGTGTAGTAAAAAAGACATAATAGAAGCTTGGTGAAAATGTGAAGAAGTATGTTAGCAGAATACAATTAAAAGTTTTACTAGAAAGAAGATGTTAGTACTAATGTACATATTCAGAATATATTTTTGCTGAGACTGTAATCCAACACATCTTCTTATGAAATGTGATACAACAGAAAACCTTCACTTAAATACGTTAATGTTTTTGGAAGTATATGTTTACTTAAAATAAGAAAGCTGTATTCAGGAAGGTTTGATGAGAAAGGTAAGGAAGGAACTTTTATGGGTTATTCATCAAATATAATAAGTTAAAAATGTTGTATAAAATGTTTAAAAAAGTTGGTGGAATCAAATTATGTGATGGTAATTGAAAAAAAATTCCTTAACAAAAGTTGTTGATAATTTTGAGAAGTATAAATTGGAGTTTTAAAATAATAGTGAAATTAACTCCAAATATCCTTATCATGATTCCAAAAATTCATGTTATGAGGAAGGTTCAATTGGGAAAGAGACTTTGAAATTTCATACTTTACAAAAACATGTTGAGTTTGAAAACATTATTGGAAATTAGAAGGCTCCAGTTCAGATAAAAAGGAAGTTGAGATTATAAAATCAGACTTTACATATCTCAAAATTTGAACTGGAATCAGTTTCAGAAGCTATTGAGTACAAATAATTGGTGGATAATATGAATAAAGAGTTGGACCAGATTGAACAGAATGAAACATGGGAACTTGTTTCATGGATATCAAATAAAAATGTTATGATAAGAAAGATGTTTTACAAAAACAATTTAAATGAACATGGATAAGTTTCAAGAAACAGAGATAGGAATGTTTTTAAAGGCTATGCATAGGTGTAAGGTGTTTATTTTGAAGAAAATTTTCCCCTATATATAAGATTATAATCTATTATAATGTTTCTTTCAGTGGACTCACATTAGAATTACAAAGTTTATTAGATGGACATAAAGTCACCTTTATTTAATAGTGATAATAAGGAAGAAGTTTACAATGAACAAATTTGTGGGTTTATATTTTATGATAATGAAAACAAATTTCGTAAACTAAATAAATTTTTCAATGGGATGAAAGAAGCTCCACGTTCTTGGTATTAAAAAATTTACTATAGTTTGAGAATGTTAAATTTTTATAAAGGAAAAGTTGATAGAAACCTATATGTGAAATATATTGACTTTGGAACTCTAATTTTAATTGTTTTTGTGGATGACATAATTTTTTTTTCTGGAGATAAAAAATATTTTTGTAAAATGATTGTTGAAGAATTGAAGAAGAATTTTAAAATTTCAATGATGTTAGAATTAACTTTCTTCATCAGCTTAGTTCAAAAAAAGTTTTTATTGTCTCAAGAAAAGTATGCTGGGTAATTGTTAAATAATTTTGGAATGGCATAATCAAAATAAGTTTTTACTCCTATTTTCATGAGTAAAAAGTTGAGTAAAGATGAATCTAAAAAAAGTGTTAATCAGGACGATTTTTGGAAGCTGATAGGAAGTCTGCTCTATCTTACATCCCCAATGCTTGATACTATTTATGCTATTACTTTGTACGCTAGGTATCAATGTAATCCAAAATAATCACATATGTTGGAAACAAAAATAATTCTAAGATATGTTAAAGGAACAACTTCACATGGGTTGTTATAAAAAATAAATATTGAGATGAAGAATCATGGGTTTACTGATGTCGATTGGGATGGAGATTGTAATGATAGAAAATAAAACTTAGGTGAAGCATTTTTTTGGTGAATTTTGTTTGAGTTGGAAAAGTAAGAGAAAATGTTTAGTAACTTTGAGCACAGATGAACCTGAATACATTTTAGCTACTAAATCATGTACTCAAATGTTGTGTATAAAATTCCAGATGAATGATTTGAAAGTAAAATTTTCTAAATCATTGAAGATACATTGTGATAATCAGAGTGCAATTGATCTTTCTAAAAATATTGCCCCAAATTTAATATCAAAACATATTGATATAAAGTTTCACTTTATAGAAGAAAAAGTTTTTTCTAGAGATGTTATGCTAGAAAACATCTAAAAAATTATAAAATTGATGATATTTTTTCAAAATCCATGCCAAAAACAAATATTTTTGGAATTGAGGTTGCAGCTTCATGTTCAGACTCCTCCCATGCATTACAAAACCTCATAAAGAAGTTCCCCTATCATGATTTGGAATATGTTGACAAAGGTGGAGGGAAATTAAAATTTTTTTACTTTGAAACAAGTTTTTACTTATCATTAATTAATTAATCTGAAGCTATGGTTATCAAAAAGTAGGATATAGAAAAACAAATGTGAGAAAAAAAGAAAAGTGAGGGAGAGTTTATCTTTACATGGCCACAAAAATTGTCTTATCACCGAGGAAAGAAATTCATTTAAATACATTACTTTATCTAATATTGTTGTATCTGGACACTCACTTATGAGAAGGATTATTTTTTGATAAAAGTAAAAAGCATGAGTTATTCAGAAAATTTGTGTTGTAAAAAAAATTAGAGTTGAAAAAGTTGATAACAAGGGTTTTCAAAAAATCCAAAGGGGGAGAATAAATAGACTTTGTGATAAATTATTTTAACTAAGTTTTTGTATTTTTTGAAAACTATCCTTTTTGTAAAATATTGTTTTTGTTATTTAGGAATTAGAACCAATCCATCATAACGAGTTTTGTAAGAAAGTGGAAAGTTTCTAAATTTTCAAACATAAACATTAAGGGGGAGAAATTGTTTTTGTCTTTAAGAAAGTTGTTTTCTATATATAGGTTTCTGAGCACACCATTTCGAATTAAGAATTACTAGACTCAGATTATAGGATCCATCAACATCAAATTCAGATCATCAGATACAATATAATTAGAGGTAGATTTTTGTTTGTTTGTTAGAAGTTTTACTTTTCCACAATCAGAGAATGAAAGAAGTTTATGAGTTAGAAAGGAAAATGTTGCTGAGTGAATAAGTCATAATGATGCTGAAAAGGTTTATTAAAGAAATTTAAGTCAAGAGTTAGAAAGTTATCAAAATTTCTATTCAAATTTAGACAATGATTTTCTGATCATGAAGTTATTATAAATCATAAAACATACTCATGATAAAATATTTTGATGAAATAGAGGAATCATAATGATTGAATCAGTTCTAGTGATCAATATTTTTTTTTCATTTGATCCAGAAGTACCAAAAATAGAAGATTAGTTTCAGAAGTATGAATGTGTGATGCTGATAAAGTTTGAATAAGTTAAAAGTTTATACGAGGTTTCATCATTGAATATTTTTTTATCTTTATTAAAAAATCAACATAATTTGATTTCCATCGTAATTGGAAAATCCTTCATAATGGGATTTCCATTTTAATGGGAACATTCATTGTAATATGAATTCAATCATAATGAGTATTCCATCTGAATGAATCTAATAAGGAACGTCAGATCGTATTGAGCTAAAATAGAAAGATTGATCACAATGAGATGATAAAGAAAGAAAGATCGTAATGAGCTGATAAATAAAGGTAGATTGTAATGATCGGAGAAAGAAGTTTCATAATAATGAGATAAGGAGGTTACATCGTACTGAAGAAAAGATAGGAATGTCAATAAAGATGATTATAGAGAATATGTTATATGAATATTTTAAGTGGTCAACTTGAAATTCACTTTTGTATAAATCTCATAGAAATATAACGATGATTGAAGAAGTAAAAGAAGATGATTAAATGAGAGTGTTTTTCAATGTTTTGAATTTTTTGGAATTGGTGAAAGTTTTCAAGTTTTCTCTTCTTTCTTTTCAGAGTTAGATATAAATACTTTCTTAGATCATTCGTTTGTTGATAAATTATATGTAAGTAGAAAAGGAAATGTCCTGAAGAATTTGAGTGAAAGTTATTTCCAAATTGAGAACTCAGAAGAAGATCAGACACCAAAACATTTTGTTTAATGAATAGGAGAATCATATTAAGTCAATCAGATTGAGTTAATTGGACTAAAGAAGATTATATTGAGTACTTGACCAGAGTTTTATTTTTTCATATTGAGAATGGGTTCATCATTTTGAGAAGATCATATAGAGTTGATAAAACTGAGAAAGATCATATTGAGTTTCTAAGTAGAGTTTTATAAGTTCATATTGAGTAAGGAATAATCA
Organism: Viscum album; assembly: GCA_963277665.1. Classification (NCBI taxonomy): domain Eukaryota; kingdom Viridiplantae; phylum Streptophyta; class Magnoliopsida; order Santalales; family Viscaceae; genus Viscum; species Viscum album. Next base: position 1,006,994,829 of record OY728166.1, on the reverse strand, counting down.
TATTGAATTTATCAGATAGATAAAATCTGATCCAACCAAATCGGATTGAGGATTTGGACTGAGAAATTGTGGAGCAGTTTCTACAAAGTCTTTATTATTTTGTTTGGCTCAATTTTTTTGTGAAAAAATTTGTAAACTAATAGGAGTTAGTATAATGTATCTTATTAGGAGAAATAAGGTGTCTAATAAGAGTTTACACAAGTTGTATTCACTTATTCATAATATTTAATTTTCATAGACCCATGGGAGTGGTTATGTAAAGGATGTGGGATCTCATGCTACGGCTGAACCTTGTAAATCTTGCGTGCTTTACTTTATTTTCTACCTTTTCAAGCATGAGTAGTTACTAAATTTTGAAAAGGAAATAAAACTTAATAAGTGTTAGGGGTTTGGTTTCTAAAAGTTTTGAAACTCATAAAAAGTGAACAACTAATTTACCCACCCTACTTAGTTGTTATTTGATCCTTTGGAACTTCCCCATCCTTCGGAGTATTCCATTGGTGAATGGGTTTTCTTGAATAATTATCCTCTGATGGGTCACCATCATCTTGGAAAACAGGGGAAACTAGCTCCTAGATATGTTGAGCTACGTGAGATAAATGATTAGATTTCTCATGTTTCTTATTTATGAGAATTTTTAGATTATTTTTTTTGCAATTAATGACTTTTCCACGTATTTAAGGTTAATAAGTACCATCCCGATCCATCTCATGTTTTGAGTTGGGAGGGGATTTAGTTGGAGCTAAGAATTAATTATATAGAGTATTCAATGTAGATCATTGATACTCAGATGAAAGTTATACATGGTAATCTATTCTATTGATGAAAGAATTGTGGGGGCTCAAATTATATTCGCAGGAGACTTGGGAATGTGAATATTTTGGGAGGGAGTAGTGGAATCACCTCTTTTTAGAGGATACTTATTACATATAAATTCATTGGGATATAATGTCATGTGGTGAGGAGAATTATAATATCCTAGATCTTGATATGTATATTTCTAATTTTTATAGGTTTCTTTTTGGGTTTGAGTGGTGTCCGAGGCAAACTAGGGGTTATGTAAAGAGATCAGGATGAATGGTGGCTATAGGGAGCCATAAGCCTTCTAGTGTCTCATGATAGAATTTTTTATAGGTTTTGGTGCCACCATAATACCTATAGGCTAGCTAGTGGACACCACCAGTTAGCCTATGGCATCAGGATGGGTAGACTAACTAAGGGAAAAAACATAAATTAATGATCTAGAAACCCGTAATTAACCCTCTACTCCCTCTTTATCAGACTTAATTTGAACAGTTCTCTTGTAGAGGCTATACCTTGGTGTTCTATGCTCTTCCAAACATCTATTCTTGGAATTTCCATCCTAGTTTGATCAGTTGTCAATGAATTAGTATGTTTTGTGAAATATCTCTTATTGTTTCTTGGTTATCCCTTTATCCTTCGATTTGGATGTGATTATAGGTTTCATTTTTGGTATCTATTGAACATAATATGATCCTTCTTTAATCCCTTCTAGCTCCTTCATATGGTTTTATGCTAGAGTCCAAATCTCTCATCGATTGTGGTGCAACATGTGATTTTTGAGGTATGTGTTGATAAAACTTCACCACTGACCCTCTTGATTTTGGAAATGAGATTCTAAGTTGTAGAATTTTTTTTAGGTACTACTCTAACTTTTTCTTTAATTAAATTTATTTCTAGTGTGTGGATTCCATTGTGGGTTTTTTTAACCTAAAATTAAGGTATGTGGTTCTATATCTAGCATATGATCTATTAATATTTTATTCTTATTTTTTTAAAATGGGTTTATAATTAAATTGGAATTGTCCTTGAATTTTTTATGCCTGTATAAAATGGATTTTTAATAAAATATGGTTTATCACAAATTTTTATATAATAAGGGTGTTTTTCAAAGAATTGGGAAATGTATTGATTTTTTTAAATCATGTTTTTGAAAATTTTTATGTTTGTAATATTTTGTGAAATTTAATATGACCATTGAGTTTTTTTGATAAATTACACAGATGGGTGATTTGGTTACCAAGGTGTATGGCTTTGTATTAGGCCTCATCCATTTAAATTTTAAGGTTGTTCACTTTCTTGGGTTTCATTACATTCCTAGATTATAGATACATTGGACCTTATAACTTAATCTTGAAGTTTTAGGGGGTTCAATTTTTTAGGGTGTTCCTCCATTCCTATTTTAATTATGCGTTGACTCTATAAACTTGAGTACACAGTAGTCTTATTTTTTATTTTGGGTAAAGTGATCAAACTAGCCCAAACATTATTATCCTATGGATGTTTAACATTATTATTTTTATTTGTACTATATTTTATTTGATATAATATATGAATATATAAGTGTAAATTGTGTATAGAAATTATTATTTTAAATTTTAATACACAGTTTTGTAAAAGAATTGTAAAAATGGAAATGTTTTACCATGATTTTGATATAAAATTGTATAGATACTATAACACCCCGAGATTTTATGAAAAATATTCTTTTTAATTTCATTAATGTCTTGTGTTGTACGCTACACCAAAAGGAGCTTGCACAACATGCATCCTTGACTTGCCTTTCATTACACGCAATCACGACCTTCCTTGATAGCGTGTGTAGTACACAATACTGAGTTTCACTAAACAACGATATGCTATTAAAATATTATTAAAATTAGCCGTTATGAATAGTAATAACCACTTTTTGAAATTTTGTAAATTTTATTTTTCAAAATGGACTTCATTTTTGGATTCGGAATATCGAAATTAACTTAGGGTGAAATTTTGGTACTTTTCGGATAACTTTCATATTCTGATGAATAGTGAAAATTACTAAATTTTAATTAAAAACAATTTTTTAATCGAAATAATTAATAGTGATAAATTGTTAATTTGAGGGGTTTTAAAGTATATTTAGAATATATTTTTAAAATTTAATACAATGTTGGTCATTGGATGTAATTCTACATTTAAACCAGTTATAAACAAGTTTCAATCTTTTGATAGTTATTATCTCTTAAAAACACGCTATTTGTTTAGACGACGGGAATTAATTTTTAAATTAGTTAATGCAAATGATATATTTTTAATTTCTTAAAATAGACATCATTTTTGAGTTCATAATATCAAATATAGCTTAGGCCTAATTTTTGGTATTTTTCTGAAAACTTTCAATTTTTGATGAATAGTGAAACCACTAAGTGGTAGTTAAAAAAACTGAATTGTTCATAAAACTTAATTTTACCGCTTCTGTGAGTGGAATTTCAAAAATCCGAGAGACACGGTTGATTTCAGTAAGTAAAATGTGGTTCAATGAGATGAAAATAATTTTTTGGTGAATAGTAACTTTTTACTTTTTTTTACCACGGTTAAAAGTAAATAGAGTAATTAAGGGTAGAAATGATATTATTATTACCCTAACACATGTCCTAATTCTATTGGATAAGTGTAATTCGACCAAAAACAAACTTAGGAATAAAATATGACCATTTAGGCCCACTTGGATTAGATTAGGACATTTATTATTAATTTATTTAAAGAAGGCTTAAAAGAGTTAAAATCAAAGTTTATTTACTAAAACATTTTTAATATGGGGTTATACATAAGATAAATTAGACTATAAATATTCATTATAAATCTAAAAATATTTCCTACATAATGGTATTTTATTTTTAATTTTTAGACATTAAATAATTTAATTTATTTATGACACAACGATGATGCAGTAATTATCTTATTAATGAAATATTGACATAATTGATGTTATAAATACCCAAATAAATATAATTTGAGACTTTTTATGAATTAAACTAATTTTATAGGTTAATATGACATGTTATTATTGATTTAATTAACTTGGTTTGAACTTATCATTCTGTTATAAATTTCATAAAAATCATGTACCAAATAGTGTCAAAATTGACATAAAATAGTTTTTAAAACAAATTTTATATTATTAATTGTTATTTTATTTCTAAAAATCTATGGTTCGGCCAAATGACTTAGATAATGTTATATATATTAATAATAAACAACTTGGGGTTCGTTTGGCTTGATATAGTAAGTTTATTAACCTTATAGTATAAGAACACAAGAAGACACGGTAAAAGTAAAATTATTTAACTTAATGTTAAATCTAAATGATAAGGTTAAAATAGGAACCTAAACTTGTCTAAATTCTATTGGATGAGAGGATTTCGACCCATACCCACCTTTGCCTTGAAATAAATCAATTTGGAGATATTTAAAACCGAATATGACTTCATAATAAAATAATATTTTTAGTTTTCCAAAGGAGCCCCTCTCCTCCCTTATAAAAGGGCACCTCCTCCCTCTCTTCCTCGCACAACTTTGAGCCTTCAAGCTCGGCCAACCCCTGCCAAAATATCTTCTCCACTTCCCTAGTATCATCCTAGAGGTCCTGATCTTCTTCAAATACCATCCTTAGTTCTTTAAGTGGAGGTTAAGAAAAGACGCGTCAAAAAGAGGAGGTTCAGACACTTACAAAGCAAGTCAGACCTAAGGTAAGGGAAATATCACAATCTCATTTTTATTCGAGATTGTTAATACTTTGGTATTTACTAGGGTGTATTTTATCATCCACATCCATGTTTTCTCAATATGTATTATTATTTCCATCCACCTACAATTTTTTAAATCCAATTTTACCCTTCGATGAGTTTTTAGTAAAGGATATGAAAGGAATCTTTTGTCGTTTTTCGTACGAGGTACTTTTTGACTTTTCCGACAAAAGTACGAAGAATGTTTTTTTTAACTTAAACGGCACGAACATATTTTTACGGTTTTATAAAGCCTTATTTTCATGAAGCTTCCTCCAAAAGATTTCATGACTATTTTCAATAAAATCTCTTTCTTTTAAAATTGCATGATGTTTTGTGAAAAGAAATTGATTTTTGAAGTAGAAAGGATATTTTCCTCAAGAATGGGGTTCAAGTGTTTTATCAAAATTATTTCCCATTTAATATAATAAAGGGTTCTGTTTATATCCCTATTATTACATGGATTTTATTATGTTGTGATGGAAATATTTTTATGAATTATTTTATCCTATATGAATTGTTTTATGATGTCATGATGTTTTAGATTCCCATTTTTATTACATGGGTTATGCAATGATGTATGATTTATGATTTTGTGGCACACATAAGAATGGTATCATTATGAGATGGGTGGTACCTATATATCCCTCCAATGCATTGGGTAAAGATTTTATATCTAATGATATAGACATGGCTGGAACGGTAGGTTATACCGGTTCAGTGAAACAGGACTAAAACGAGGGTGACTCGGTTCAGAAATAGACTTTGTCCACTAAGATAGTCTTGGCAATGAGTCTTGACTAATAAGATATGATTCTCTATGATTATGTGTGTATGCCACAAAGTTTCATGTTTTAAGTTATGATTATTGGGATTTCATTTCACTACTATGATTTAACCCATGTTATAAAATTATGCCCTCTTTTGCAGGTTAAGATTTCCAAAATGTTATGTTCTTATGAATATGATGTGATTGATATTTCTTTTGTTTACCCTTACTGAGCATTTGATCTCACCCGTTTATGTTTTCTTTTCCCCAGGATATAAAGAAAGGTTTTAGGTAAAAAAAAGGAAGATCTTTATGGGAGATTTTGAAGATCTTTCACCACTATTAGAAGATTATATTCCGAGTTTCCAAAGACACTAAACTATTACGGTCCTTGTGTGTGTGTTTTTGTTATGTACTAAGTATTTCGCAAATGTAATTTAATGTCAATGTACGTCAAGCTACGGGTCTCTACAGATACATATCATGCATTTTTTTCATTAAATTTCAAATATTGAGGTGACTTTATAAACTCGTTATAGGACACCCAGGTGGTATCATATTGATCTTATTTAGATCACACCTTTCACACTCTATTGGTGGTGTTAAAACCTTGTTTTATCTTATATAGAAAAGAGAAAGTTTCCACAGTGAGGTAGAAAGGTTTTTTGTTAGCTAGGTATAGGTAGCTAGTAGGGATATGGTAGGATATTTTCCTGGTATCACATGGGGTAGTATTTGTTATCTTGGGATGTATTTTCTTTTTGGTACTTTTATAGAGATTTACCAAGGTTTTATCTTATTAGATTTCATTTTTTTCTACCTCTATCACTCTTCTATTTATCTAATATTTCATTTATAGTTTCCTTTATATATATATTCAATATATCTTATTTCATTTTGGTAAAATCATTCCCTATGGTTTTGGTTACATTTTTAGGAGCTAGCCGCCAACCCATGGGGATCGAGAGTGCCCTTTTGGTATTTCCACAACCCGATTGAGAGCCTAGACGGATATGTTTTCCAAGTTAGTTTGTGATAAGAACTCTAAATAATAATCATAAATATTAAAATAATTTTATAAATGAAAACATATTAGAATATGGATATGTCAAATAATTTTACAAAAAATACATATAATTCATCAAACTTCTCTTTGATTAAAATTTATTTATTATTAATACCATTTTACCTCAAATATTATATTATATATATTGATTTTTTCATTTTATTATGATATTTACCTAAAATTTTAATAGAAATTATAAATAACCTCTTATACATTAATTTGTATTTTCATCCAAATCGATTTTATGGTAGATGTTAATAAATCCACATACCTATTCTTTTAATCAAGCCATAAAACATACACCTTGAACAGAAATTTGTTTACAAAGTTTTAAATTACAACTCATTAAAAATATAACCACCTTGTTTAGAAATTTGTACTTTCATTGGATATTGGCTATATATTTCAACTTCTCATCCCAAAAAAAATAAAAATTAAGCTAAAATGTTTCTCCACACATGAATGAATCATAGATACATCCTTCAATATGAAGTATTATAGAGACATATAATTAAATAAAATGGTGTGTTGATATATTATAAAGGGTTAAATTTTCTATGTTTTCTTTAAAAAATGTATTGATTATCATGAAGAATATAATAGTTAGGTGAGAATATACTGACATTAATTTTGAAATAATAAACATGATAGTTCAAATAATAATATAAAATCATTGTTTAATTATCCTAAATAAAAAACACAAACGTGATATAAATAATATAAGGATGTGTTAAATTCATATTCCTAGGAAATCAAAGACATATGTAAATAATATCTACTATGATATAATAAAATAGAGAACTAGGATCACTTATAATGACCTAAATATATTAATATGATAATATATAAATATTTACTGAATGAATTACACAGATTTAAAATTCTATCCCACCTACCATATAATATTATATATTAATAGAGAAATTTATTTTATATAAAAAATCATCCATTGACCAGATACATCCAAGTAAGATAAGAAATATAATATAAGATATGTTAATATTGTGTAGAAAAATAGTATATTAAAATAGATGAAAAATACATTAGAAGAAGATAAGAAATTAAAATGATGAAGGAAATATCTTAGAATTTAGAGTACATTAATAAAGCGAATATTTATAAGTAGAGGGATACAATTGAGATTTTTTAATGATTAAATAGACATATTTACACACATACATGTGTGTGTGTGTATATATGTAAATGTTTTAATAAAATGCATACTTAGAAAGGAAAATAAAATAGATTTGGAAAATAATGGAGAATATTATTTTTTTAATAAGAAGAATTGATATCAAATTAAATAAGATTTATCTATTGAAATTCAAAGTATTTATAAAAAATTAAAAGAAGAATGAATGTTGTAAAAATTCAAGCATAATGTTAATAATGTGTTTTATTAAATATAGAATATAAGACAAAAAATAAAACAAAAAATTGATATTATTCAAAGAGGTCATAAAGAGACACAAAATGGGAAATGATGGAAAATAATGTTTTTTATCACCTTTATAACTCAATAGTGTATGAAAAAAATATCATTTATAGGTATTATAAATTAAAAGACATAAATTAACATGGAATAATATTGTTTTTATAAAATGTGATTTAAAAGATTCTAGAAATTTGTAACATTCTGGGTAAACAACGAATAATAAATTTTCATATTTATTAATATTTTTGAATTAAATGTTAATTTTAATTTAAAGGGGATGATATGTTCGGTGGCTTACCTGATACACAACAATAGGTTTCTTTGAAATCTTACGTTGCACACTAATAATATAATATTATTATTTTAAAGGGTACTTAACGCCGAGCCATTGTATTGGTGGAAATGAATAGAACTAACTAAAATATTATTATATATGTTTGTTAAATGTTTTTACATTTATCCAATAAAAGTTATAGGCTTAAAATAAGAAAGGAATTCGATTTTAAGCATAAATACTCTTATATTCATTAAGGGGCCGATTTAACACCCTTTGATGGAGAAACCTCTTTAAATATAGTTTTTGTCATTTTTATATAATATATTTGACAAAATAAAAATCTTCTTCAGAATCGGGACATCAAAATCTACTTTGGGTAAAATTTTGGTATTTTTCTGATAAAATTCATTTTTTTGATGAATAGTGAAACATACTGTATTTTAATTCAAAATTGTGTTTTATTCTAATTTATTTATATGGTTATATTATCTTTGTAATGTGTTTTAAAGTTTAATTATAATATATTTTTCCCATTTAATCCAATTTTGGTAATTGGAATTAATTTCACTTTGAAATTGGACATATACAAGTGTCAATCTTTTGATAGTTATTATTTCTTAAAAACACACTATTTGTTTTAACAACGAGAATTAATTTTAAATTAATTAATTTCAATTTTATATTTTGAATTTGGAAAAATAGACATCATTTTTGAATTAGGAATATCAAACAAATCTTAGGCTGAATTTTGGGTATTTTTCTAAAAACTTTCAATTTTTGATGAATAGTGAAACCACTTAGTAGTAGTTAAAAAAGTGACTTTTACATTTAAATGAAATTTTACCACTTATGTGGGTTGAATTTAAAATATCCGAGAGACACAGTTAATATCAAGAATTAAAATATGGTTCAATAAAATGAAAATAATTTTTGGTGAATAGTAACTTTTAACTTTTATTTACCGCGATTAAAGGTAAATAGGGTAATTCAAGGTAAAAATTATATTATAATAATACAAAATTACCTTAACACTTGTTCTAAACTTATTTTATTAGTCATGGCCGACCATGGGTATCCTTGGGTTGATTTGGGGACCCCATGGAGCCACTTGAAAGTGATAACGACTCTTTAGATTAATTAATTTAAAGTAAAGACAAAAATGACACAAACAAATATTTTTTAGTAAATTAATTTTTACATGGGGTTATATAAGTTATATTTTCCACTATAAATATTCATTGGAAATATGAAAATATTTCCTACATGATGGTATTTTTTTAATAATTTTTAGGCCTCAAATAAATTAAAATATTTATGACATAATAATGATGCAGTGTTTACCTCATTAATAAATGATTTAAATAAATAAGATTATAATGATTAAAATATTATCCATAACATGTCCAATTATGATTGGATGATTTTATTTATAATATTAGTCATATTATATTCTACTTTAATGTGTTTTGGACCTTTTTAAACCGAAGATAAGTTTATAATAAAATAATAGTTTCACACTTTTCTAAAGAGCCCCTCCTCTCCTTTATAAAAATAGACCACTTACAACCAATTATTCACAGCTCTCAAGCCTTTTGGCTCATCCAAACTCTACCAATTATACTCCCTAAATCCCTCTACTCCACCTATAATCCTTAACTTAGGCAGAAGGCACTTCAATAAGTCCTTTTGGTTCAAACCAAAGGGAGTTACCCAAATTAAAGGTAACAGTTTCTCTTAAATTCATTTATTTTATTTTACTTCTCCAACCCCATGAACTCTTTTTATTCCTTTCTTTTGTAACAAAACCAGTATATTCAATATAATATGATGTTTTTTATAATCAGTATTTGAGCTACACTAACACACACCTTCATCTAAGGGGTGAAGAACATAATGTTTCTGTGGATGGAAAACTAACGCCTCACGAAACGATGATTGTTCGATTATCCCCCACCGCCTCTTATGGTGGCCATTATGATGGCACTGTATTTATATTTTATGTATATTATGTTTATGTTTTCTATATTCTTCTGTAATTTTTATTTAAAAACACACCAATATGATTTCCAATATGTGTGACCACAATAATTTCATTTGAGGAAGTGAGGACTACCGCCCCCCTCAAGGTGATATGATCCGTTCATGACATTCATGGAACGTATAAAGGATAGAGTTAATTTAATTATGTAAAAAATATATCATAAGATATTATACTGGAATTATAATATAACAATGTATCATTATGTTTTAATTCCATTAAAATAAAAAATAGAAATGAAAGTAGCGTTCATGCATACCTATGACTTACCGTCTCCATGAAAGGTGCATTTCATTTCTTATCTTCAAATGTTATGTACTATTATAAATACATATATATACTGGATATATAATATTTATATTATATCTAAATCATTTATATCATTATGGAGATAATGGCGTTTTGACCACATGGACAAATTGTAATTATAACAAGTTCATTTTTGACTCAAGTTCCGAAAATCAATAAAATATCCAATATGAACTCAAATAATTAACTAATTATTATAGAAAGGTAATAAGTGATATAAAAAGAATAATAAAATTTAAAATTGTTCTTAATCAAGTTTAAATTAACTTAATTTTATTATTTAGAAAGAACAAGGAACACACAAGACAATTCAGACTTGAGGTAAGGGGTTTCTTATCTCACTTTTAATTCCGTGAGATTTCCATTGTTCACCACTTATACATTGAATGTGGTGTGTGTACTGACCATGATTGTATTCATTGTGTAATATACATTAATTTATGGATATTTACATCATCATTGTGTGATCCTTCTTTCATGGGTGTATGTTTCGTAAGTTACCAAATCGATAAGGGAATTTGAAATTTCAATTTCCACTCATTCGGATTTACGCATACTTCAGTGATTATTTTACTCAAAGATTATGCGTAGAGTCACTATTAATTTGATTATGTCTTAATTTACACTCCCCTTCCAGTGGATATACATTTGATACACATAATCACTTTATTGATAAATTCTCAAGTCATCGATATGAACTTGATAAGAGTAATTTTAACTCAATCTCTATTTGTTGAGTTAAAAATATCCAATTCATTGGTGTTGTTTTTACAAGAATATCCTATGATTGATTTACAGTAAATATCCAATAATATTGAGTGTATTTATATTTTTCACACATAATTATGTCGTTGATTTTTCCTTAACCTAAGGATACAACCTTTATGAGAGATTTCATCTCAATTTACATTCCATTGAGACTCTTTTATTGTTATACACAAAATCAATTTTATATGGTGTATATAATGTACTTTGACATAGTATATCATGAATCCATTTATTCTCATGATATTAAAAAGTTTTTATTACCTCAATTATTTGTATTCAAGTGTCTCTCTTTTGGTTAGGAACTCTAACTAAAATATCATTTTAAAATGTTTTAAAGATTTATTATTCTAAATCTTTCTCATTAATGTCCATGTTTTAAAAATGGTTTTAAGGATTTATTTATATGAACATTAAATTTTTCAAATCAAAATTCCTTTTAAAAGTTTCAAATTTGTATGGGACACTATGATTAAAAAATCTATTTTAAATGGCTTCTTGACAAATAGTGTGACTTTTAAATGTTTTCAAGAAAAAAGGGGGATATTTCTCTCAATAGTTTGATGATTATTTTAATCTATGTCAATATCCTTTATTATTATCCATTGAGGTTAATCTGATACAATACAATCTTTCATATTGTATCAAATGAGTTATGTTTGACTATGGATGTGCTATTTTTATACCATTCATGGTTTGTGATCAAAGTATTGACATTTCGTATGCTAGTTTTAATACAAATGTTTATTTTATGTTTCAAACTTTTCATATGAGGAATGAATTGGACTTAGTAAGTGATGGGTGGAGCCCGCTATAACTCCTTGATGCATCGGTAGGTCTCATGAGACAAACTACTTTCTTGGCACAAGGCCTTGACAAAATCTTATTTGTTATCTTGGAACAAGGCCTTGACTATGTGGTTATGATAGTCTGGAATTATGCATTCCATCATTATGAAAGTGGTTATTGATATTTCATGTGATTATTCAACTAGTAGAATATCCATGTGAATAATTAAATGGCATTATTTTATTTTTTTCCATATTATTCGGAAGTTCATGTTTAAAAGTATTTTGTTTTAGTAATGCATTTCCTTAAATGTTTATGCCTATTTATGAAAGTTTCTGCTATATTGTTACCCTTAATGAGCATTTGAGCTCACCCCTTTCTATGTTTTATTTTTCCTAGGATGTGAAGAAGTTAGTTATGAGTTCCTTCCAGGCATAATCTATGAAGCTTGGATGTTTCCAATTGAATAATTTAGTGTTGTTTTTCTTTTCAAGTTGTAATGTTGACCTTATGAATGTATCTTGTATTTCCAAGGCTACTAAACTGATCGGTCTTTCGGGACTTGATTTCCTTGTATCATGCCAATGTTATGTAATAATGCACCGACTCTGGGTAAATGGGGTCGGGGTGTTACAGTTGTTATTATATGAAGTTTAGTACAAACCTTGGAAGCTATATTTAGATAAACTCTGATTATAACACAAAGCCCTAAGACACACTTTGAGAATTAGTATAGAAGAAATTCCTAAAATATTGGTATTGTAGAGATTTTGTGAGTTTTCCAAGCAATAAATCCATGTCTGGATATGAGCAGGTAGAGGCGGCTCTGGCACAGATGTACCTAGGGGTAAAACCTGAAAACACCGCTTTGAGCTAGACTTGAACGGGAATTGGTGCACGACAATGGGCCTTGCTGCACTCTTTGTTACGACACTCTCAGGGGATATGCTCAGGATAATTTAAATTTTCTTTACAAACCGATTTGATGGATATTAATATAAGATGAGAATAAATAACCTTGGTTAATACTAGGGTTTTTTTGACTAAAAATAAGGTGTGATGATATTTTCTTAATAATTTTATGACTATTCTTACTCACACAATGTTTTTGGGTTTTAGTCAATGGCCGGATTCCAAGGAAGTCATAGTAACTTTCAGAATGATGTACAAGGTTGGAAAGATGCTGGAAATGAGAAACAAAATGTAATGTTGATAGGCATAAAAGATATCATGTTCATGCCAAATCAGTTTTCAAAAAATATGATCAACAACATATATATTAACCAACTCCCATAATCAACAAAGAAGAGAAAGGTGATGAATGATAAGAGCTCCAGTAGTGGAGACCATGGAGAGAAGAATCCTCAATTTCCATCATGCTGGAAATGTGGAAGGAGACACCCAGGAAAGTGTCTCAATGGAACAAAGAAATGATTTACGTGTGGGAAAGAAGGACATAAAGTGAAGAATTGCCGAGGAAAAATGAAGAGTACTATGGAAGAAAATATAAATGCTCCCAAGAATCTATTTACAGTCATTTGCTGTAAATGTAGGGGACCTAGACATTACCTGAGTGAATTACCTATTCTATAAGATATTTTTTTGGTCAAAGAAGGAGTTATGTGGAAATAAATGGTTGGAGAAATTTTTAAAAGTATTAGTACTCCTTGTTGATGGGATTACTTTGGAATAATTTTCTCTTGTATTTTTAACACTGCAGTCTGTCATGTAAAAATTATATTTGAGGAAGAATTTTCTTTTCTCTTGTGGATATAGTTATAAATATCCATTTGGTTTTATATGATCATTGGGTTTGAGGCAATTACCAGTTATTATATTTTGGGATGAAAATTCAAGGAATGAGATTACATTTGTGGTTAAATTATGTTATGGTTATTTTGAGGAATTTATCTTATTTTGGTAATATTATAAAATATAGTTTTTGAAAAAGGACAACAGGAAGACCGTGTGATAACCCATCACGTCGGACAAAGCTGTGGGAATCGAACCCACAACCAGAGTGTGATTGGGATTTATCACTTACCACTGGACTACGTGAAGTCCCTGGTTGGTGTGACTAATTATTTTTCATTAAATGATTTTATTGATCAATAATAAGTTTTTTTGGGATCTTATGTCTTATCAAATGAATACCCTTAATACAGGAAAATGATTTGGTGATTAAGTGATAAATGTTATTTGGAAGATGTTCGCTTTGTTGGGAACACTATATGCCTAAGGAAAATAGAATACTATAGGATATCCTTTTGGGAGTAATGGTGGATTTTATCTATGTTTTTATTGTGAATTTATAGTGATTTTGGTTATTTATGGAAATGATTAACCTATCATAGAGAATATGTGATTAGGTTAATTACTTTTAAGTATGTGACTTTAAGAGTAGTCGATCTTATTTGGAGATAAAATTTAACATGGAAGACTACGTAATTAAATTTTTATAAGTTTTGGGTTTCAATCATAGATTGGATTATATTGAAGGATTTTAAGGGCAATTGTTTATTGATTGGTATTTGTTGAACTTTGGGTATTGTTGGTTTAATTTTAGAAATTATGATTAGTATTTATTTTGGGGACCATTTGACCTTGTACTAACCATATTTTCTGGTTAAATATATAAAGACAAGAGAAATATATAGTTCATCTTTTGTGGATTACGTGATTTTATAGAAGTTGAATCTAGCTCTTTAGGTGTGACCAGAAAATCTTGAATACTCATCGTTTGGAGAAAAGATGAGTTTGTGGAAGAAATGTAGTAAATGATGAAAGTCTATATGAAAAGTAAGTATATTTCTTTATGTTTTTTATTAATATCTTAAATAGATTCGTCAACATTATGAAAGGTAACTTAAAACAAAAACTTTTTCTGTTAATTTTTTTTACTGGGGAATCAAAGACCGTTTATCCCATCACAAGTTTGTGATTTTTTGGTTGTTAAATTTCGCCTAATCATGTTTTCTATCACTCTCCATCAGAACTTGAGACTTTGTTTTCTCCTCCATATCCATGTTTTCATGGAATCCTAGTATCTGTTTTCCCGGGTAACATTTTTACTTCGCTTACTTTATTTTAATGTGATAGTTTTATTCACTCTTTTTCTGATGTGGGGCTTTTAATGAAGTTTCTGAGCCCAATTTTAAAATTGCGAGGACGCAATTCCCAAAAGCGGGGAAGGATGTAACATATTGGGTAAATAAAGAATAATACATTTTTATATTTATTAATATTTGTAAATTAAATGTTAATTTTAATTTAAATTGGATGATATGTTCGATGGCTTAACCGATACACAACAATAGGTTTCTTTGAAGTCTTACGTTGCACACTAATAATATAATATTATTATTTTAAATGGTACTTAATGTCGAGCCATTGTATTGGTGGAAATGAATAGAACTAACTAAAATATTATTATATATGTTTTTTAAATGTTTTTACATTTATCCAATAAAAGTTAGAGGCTTAAAATAAGATAAGAATTTGATTTTAAGCATAAATACTCTAATATTCATTAAAGGGACAATTTATCGCCCTTTGATAGAGAACCATCTTTAAATATAGTTTTGGTAATTTTTATATGTTATATTTAACAAAAAAAAAATTCTTCTTTAGAATCGGGATATCAAAATATACTTTGGGTAAAATTTTTGTATTTTTTTGATAAAATTCATTTTTTTGAGGAATAGTGAAAAATACTGTATTTTAATTCAAAACAGTGTTTTAATCTAATTTATTTATATGGTTATATTATCTTTTTAATTTTTTTTAAAGTGCAATTAGTATATATTTTTACCATTTAATCCAATGTTGGTCATTTAAATCTATTTCACTTTGAAATTGGACATAAACAAGTGGCAATCATTTGATAGTTATTATTTTCTAAAAACATGCTATTTGTTTTAACAACATGAATTAATTTTAAATTAATTAATTCCACTTTTATGTTTTGAATTTGGTAAAATAGGCATCATTTTTGAATTTGGAATATCAAATAAATCTTAGGCTGAATTTTGGGTATTTTTCTGAAAAACTTCAATTTTTGATGAATAGTGAAACCACTTAGTAGTAGTTAAAAAAGTGACTTTTACATTTAAATGAAATTTTACCGCTTCTCTAAGTTGAATTTCAAAAATCCGAGAGAAACGGTTAATATCAAGAAGTAAAATGTGGTTCAATAAGATGAAAATAATTTTTGGTGAATAGTAACTTTTGACTTTTATTTACCGCAGTTAAAGGTAAATAGGGTAATTCAAGGTAAAACGAATATTATAATAATACAAAATTATCTTAAAACTTATCCTAAACTTATTGGATGAGTCATGGACGACCATGGTTATCCTTGGGTCGATTTTGGGACCCCATGGAGCCACTTGAGAGTGATAATGACTCTTTAGATTAATTAATTTAAAGCAAAGACAAAAATGACACAAACAAATATTTTTTAGTAAATTAATTATTACATGGGGTTATATAAGTTAGATTTTCGACTATAAATATTCATTGGAAAGATAAAAACATTTCCTACATGATGGTATTTTTTTATAATTTTTAGACATCAAATAAATTAAATTATTTATGACACAATAATGATGCAGTGTTTATCTCATTAATAAATGATTTAAATAAATAAGATTATAATTATTAAAATATTATCAAAATCATGTCTAATTATGATTATATGATTTTATCTAAACTATTAGAAATATTATATTCGACTGTAAAGTGTTTTGGACCTTCTCAAACCGAAGATAAGTTTATAATAAAATAATAGTTTCACACTTTTCTAAAGAGCCCCTCCTCTCCCTTATAAAAAGAGACCAATTACAACCAATTATTCACACCTCTCAAGCTTTTTTGATCGTCCAAAATCTGCCCAAATAAGCTCCCTACATCCCTCTCCTCCACCTAGAATCCCCAATTTAGGTAGAAGGTACTTCAAGAAGTCCTTTTGGTTCAAACCAAAGAGAGTTACCCATATTAAAGGTAACAGTCTCTCATAAATTCATTTCTTTTATTTTACTTCTCCAACCCCATGAACTATTTTTATTCCTTTATTTTGTAACAAAACCAGTATATTAAATATAATAGGATGTTTTTATAAGAATTATTTGAGCTACACTTACACACACCTCCATCTAATGGGTGAAGAACGTAATGTTTATGTGGATGGCAAACTAACGCCTCACAAAATGATGATTGTTCGATTATCCTCTACCGCCTCTTATGGTGGCCATTATGATGGAACTATATTTATATATTATGTATATTATGTTTATGTTTTCTCTATGCTTCTGTAATTTTCATTTAAAAACACACCAGTATGCTTTCCAATATGTGTGACCACGATAATTTCATTTGAGGAAGTGTGGACTACCGCCCCTTCAAGGTGATATGATTCGTTCATGACATTCATGGAACGTATAAAGGACAAAGTTAATTTAATTATTTAAAATATATATCATAATATATTATACTGGAATTATAATATACCTATGTATCATTATGTTTTAATTCCATTAAAATAAAAAATAGAAATGAATGTAGCGTTCATGCGTGCGTACGACTTACCGTCTCTATGAAAGGTGCATTTCATTTATTATCTCCAAATGTTATGTACTGTTATAAATACATATATATACTGGATATATAATATTTATATGATATCTAAATCATTTATATCATTATGGAGATAATGGACTTTTGCCCACATGGACAAATTGTAATTATAACAAGTTCATTTTTGACTCAAGTTCTGAAAATCAATAAAATATCCAATATGAACTCAAATGATTAACTAATTATTATAGAAAGGTAATAAGTGATATAAAAGGAATAATAAAATTTAAAAGTGTTCTTAATCAAGTATAAATTAACTTATGTTTATTATCCAGGAAGAGCAAGGAACACACAAGATAATTCAGACTTGAGGTAAGGGGTTTCTTATCTCACTTTTAATTCCGTGAGATTTCCATTGTTCACCACTAATTTATTTCATGTAGTGTGTGTACTTCCCATGATTGTATTCATTGTGTAATATAATTTAATTTATGGATATTTACATCATCATTGTATGATCCTCATTTCATGGGTGTATGTTTTGTAAGTTACCAAATCGATAAGGGAATTTGAAATTTCAATTTCCACTCATTTGGATTTACACATACTTCAGTGATTATTTTACTCCAAGATTATGTGTGGAGTCACTATTAATTTTATTATGTCATAATTTACACTCCCCTTCCTATGGATATACTTTTGATACACATAATAACTCCATTGATAAATTCTCAAGTCATCGATATGAACTTGATAAGAGTAATTTTAACTCAATCTCCATTTGTTGAGATAAAAATATCCAATTCATTGGTGTTGTTTTTACAAGAATATCCTATGACAGATTTACACTCAATATCCAATAATATTGAGTGTATTTATATTTTTCACACATAATTATGTCGTTGATTTATCCTTACCCTAAGTATACAACCTTTATGAGAGATTTCATCTCAATTTACATTCTATTGAGACTCTTTTGTTGTTATACACCAAATAACTTTTATATGGTGTATATAATGTACTTTGACATAGTATATCATGAATCCCTTTATTCTCATGATATTAAAAAGTTTTTATTACCTCAATTATTTATATTCAAGTGTCTCTCTTTTGGTTAGGAACTCTAACTAAAATATCATTTTAAAATGTTTTACAGAATTATTATTCTAAATATTTCTCATTAATGTCCATGTTTTAAAAAATGGTTTTAAGGATTTATTTATATGAACATTAAAGTTTTCAAATAAAAATTCCTTTTAAAAGTTTCAAAGTGGTATGGGACACTTTGATTCAAAAATCTATTTTAAATGGCTTCTTGACAAATAGTGTGACTTTTAAATGTTTTCAAGAAAAAGGGGGATATTTCTCTCAATAGTTTGATGATTATTTTAATCTATGTCAATATCCTTTATTATTCTCCATTGATGTTAATATGATATAATACAATCTTCCATATTGTATCGAATGAGTTATGTTTGACTGTGGATGTGCTATTTTTATACCATTCATGGTTTGTGGTTAAAGTATTGACATTTCGTATACTAGTTTTAATACGAATGCTTATTCTATGTTTCCAACATTTTATATCTGGAATGAATTGGACTTAGTAAGTGATAGGTGGAGCCCGCTATAGATCCTCGATGCATCAGTAGGTCTCATGATACAACCTTGTGTCTTGGCGCATGGCCTTGACAAAATATTATTTATAGTCTTGGCACAAGGCCTTAACTATGTGGTTTTGATAGTATGTAATTATGCATTCCATCATTATAAAAGTGGTGATTGATATTTCATGTTATTATTCGACTAGTAGAATATCCATGTGAATAATTAAATGGCATTATTTCTTTTTTTCCATATTATACTGAAGTTCAAGTTTAAAAGGCTTTTGTTTTAGTTATGCATTGCCTTAAATGGTTATGATTATTTATGAATGTTTGTCCTATTTTTTTATCCTTACTGAGCATTTGAGATCACCCCTTTATATGTTTTATTTTTCCCAGGATGTGAAGAAGTCAGTTATGAGTGAATTGCAGGTAGAATCTAGGAATCTTGGATGTTTCTAATGGAATAATTTAGTGTTTTTTTTCTTTTCAAGTTGTAATGTTGACCTTATGAATGTATCTAGTATTTCCAAGGCTACTAAACTGATCGGTCTTTCGAGACATGATTTCCTTGTATCCAGCCAATGTTATGTAATAATGCACCGACTCTAGGTAACTGGGGTCGGGGCGTTACAAAACTAATGAAAATAACTAAATAAAAAGGGATATCAAGAAGGGTTCCTAATGACTTACATGCCAAATTTTAAAATATTATTCTAACTCTCAGTATAGAAAAAATTATAATATTAAATAATTTTTTATTAATTTTTTTATATTCATTAATATTTATTACAGAAATACATATATTATTTATATATTTGTTAATAATATTTAACAACAATATTTCAATGTCACTACATAGGCCTGTTTAATGTTTGTGTTGGAATTAATATTTCAACTATCATTCCATGAAACCGAGTTCATCATATAATGAATATTTATTGTAAAAGAATAAAAAATTAAAATGATTTATTTTGTTCTATATTCATAACACATATAGTATTGGAATGTTTTAAATGGATTAAATTTATAATCAGTTCATTTCTGGTAAATATATCAACCACTAAGATTTATTTATTGATGAATATTAAATTTTTTTATATACATTAATCAATTATAAAAAACATTAAAACATAAGAAAATAATTACATTCAAATATAAATATATATTTTTTGTTTAGTTTACCTAAATGGGTATAATTATAATGATAGAGTAAAATTTTTTATTTTGGTAGTGGAACAATCATAAACAAAATCTTACTATAGGGAGAAAAGAGTACAAATAAATCACTATTTATTTATGACCCTTATAAAAAATATTAATTAACAAAAAATAATTGACATTAACGTGAATAATTAAGATAAAAATAATAAAAATGATATGATAAAATAAATTGGTATTAAATAAGGTGTTTTGTGTTTATTTATTAATAGATAAAAACATATAAAATTAAATAACATCGAGGATTGATCACATGTACATAGTATTATATTAGAAAATTAACCATTATAAGTAGAAAATTGATTTACTAAATAGAAAATTCAATGAATGGAATATATCATAATGATAGACCATAGCTTGTAATTTCTAGACATTCTTTAGTTTAAATCAGAGACACCTCAAAACATCAAAATCCCTTCTCAATAATCATAAAAAATCTTTGAAAATTTTGAATATAGTGTTTTGACATCCACAAAAACTTTTCCTTGATTTCATTAGGTATCTTCACATCAATAATCATAATTGATTTTATCTTCAACCATATATATTTTCCCCAGGATAGAACACTTATTTTCACAAAATCTTCTTAAACCATATATACATGTGAAATATCAAGTAGAAACATCTCTAAACAAAATTTTCCATAAAGTGAATGGTTATTTTATAATCCAATGAGATGAACTCCAAAACAATATTTCTATAAATCAATGAATCTCTAGGAAAATTAAAGGGGGGTAATTAATTTATTATGTAAGTATGTGAGCATATCGTAATAACTTTGATCTATACATCAGTAATCCATATTAATTTTTCATATTTCATCACATAAAATTATAATGACATGGGAACTATAATAATTTACCATATGATCCATCGTAGCAAAAAAATTCTATGATTAAATATTTTACTTTAATTATCATGTAATATTTAAAAGCCACTATAAAAAATATTTTATTTCTTAGAACACTACTTATTTCACTATTAATACAGGGGTCATTAACTTCATTTGAAACTCTTTTATCTTTTACATAATAACACAAATTGAAGAAAAACAACATAATAAAAAGTTGGATAAAAAATTCCCCCTTTTTATTTATTGTTCCTAACAATTAGAAAATATTGTGGAAATTTATTTAACCCTTTTTCATATATGATTTTTATTTTATACCCATGTACATTATTGTTTTAATTTTATTCTCTATCCATATTTGATAACAAATAAAAAGACTTCCATAGAGAGTATTGAATTATTAAATGTTCTGTTATTCATTTCATAATATGTATAATTAATTTTTACTAGATTTAGATAAAAAGTGGACTTTATTTATAAAATATATTTTTCATAATTAATAGAATATGATAACAACTTTTACCTTTTCTGATCCTCTTCCTTATGGGCGGATCACATGTATCATGGATGAAACTACATGATGATATCACTTTTTTCAATTTTTTAAGGAGTTTTCAACTTAATTTTTCTAAACTCACTTAATACATAGATTAAAATCATTCAATTGCAACCATTATGTTTTGATTTCAAATTAAAATAGAACACATCAAGTTTCATTAAATTCAAATCATTAATTAAAATAAATTAATTCCCTTTGTTTCAAGTTTTATTGTAGAGTATCCAAGGATGAGAGAGTATCAAGACATACTATTTAATGAAACATTCATAATCTTCTTATTGGATTTATATTTCAATAAATTATCAACCATGGAAGCTTATCAAGATAAAAATTCCCTCAAGGGGTGATATCATTATTCACATTATAAAAATTAATATCTTTATAAAATAATATTTTATGATTCTAATTATTGATATAACATAAATATTGTAGTATTTATCATTTCTTTATCAGAGTTGATTAACTTTTCTAAACACTCTTTAGGTAATAATGTATTTAATTCATAAAAAAGGGAAGATTTTATCAGTCTAATATCTATTCTTGTTAGACCATTATCCTAAAACATGGTTTGTATTTTATATTAATATTATTTAGAATAACATCGGATAGATCAGACCATATTGGTGAATTCTTTAAATCTAAAATAGTTATTAAAGATTACATAATATCATTAGTTCCACATTTGAGAAACAACAAAACTTTAAATTACCAACATAGTTAGCACACAGATACAACACATATGACTTAAGGAATAACATGGACCACCTTGTACATAAATATGAGAAGTTAGATAAAGAAGTTCTTCTAAACTTGTTTTACAATTTCAAACTAACCCCTTGTATGGGTGG
The DNA here is from genome assembly GCA_963277665.1 of Viscum album. Taxonomy (NCBI): domain Eukaryota; kingdom Viridiplantae; phylum Streptophyta; class Magnoliopsida; order Santalales; family Viscaceae; genus Viscum; species Viscum album. The sequence goes on along the minus strand of OY728166.1, from coordinate 1,006,972,160 downwards.
GTTATTTATTCCTTCATAATCAATTTTAAAATATGTTTTTTCATTTGGTTGTATGGGTTTATTTTTTCTCTCTTTATAAGGGGTTTTTTTCATTATCTATCAAAGAACACTCACCACCAGATTCATTCTTCATGTTTTTCAAAATTTCTGCATGACCTAGAATAATTATGAGATAATCATTTCAAATATTTCCAGCCTACTCACACTACCCACAAAAAATTTATAAAACAATTTTGTTTTAATTTTTTGATAATATATTAGGAAATTAAATTTCATTATCATGTGGAATATTTTATTTCCCTATTTCTCTTCCTTTGTGACACCACAATGTCACTTTTTTGTGTGGGTATTTTTTTATGGAATGAGCCTCCAAGTTTGAGGCGTTTCTGATTGAAAAAGGTGCTTTTTGGGGATGTTTTCTAGGTTGTACGGGTAAGGAATATTGTCAAACTAATCATGTATCATATGTGTGAATCCCATGAACCTTTTAATAGAGGTGATCTACATGATTAATATATGTTTTGGAAAACTATATAGGTAAAACATGAAACCCAAGGGGTTATTTTGATAATTTTCTATTTTTTTAAATTTTGGTTTCCTCCCTTAGGTCCCACCATTCATTCCCCTCATCGATGGTGCCTCTCCATGGGGTTGTATTCTCTTCTAGGAACCACCAGGTCTATTTTGGAGTGGTTCTTTATCCAAATCAAGATTTGTGAGCTTCTCCTCTCTTCCTCTCTTTATTTCCATTTTTTCTCTAATTTACTCTAACATTAGTAAAAATGGGTGATTGATTTTCTTGTTTAGGGTTTTTATTAATTGGTATTTGAAATTTTTGAAGGTTTTGATCCATCATAGGAGTTCATTTCTGGTGGATTTCATCGAAGGCTACAATATTCCACAACGTGAGGTAGATGTTTTCATTTTATTGTTTTTAAGAGTTTTATGGGATATTGGATTTTTTAAATTCATTTGTAATTTATATAATTATGGTTTGGGTTATCTAGGTTTGGTTTATGAATGTTTTACATAACTAAACTTGATTTTTATATGGCTTAAAGGTTGTAATTTCATGTTTAAATGGTAATTTGATGTAAATTGGTTTTTGTACATCCTACATATTTGATAAAATTTCAATAATGGTTTTTCTATAAGAAAAGAAATTACTCATTATGTTTTAATAAAAATGTGATTTTCAAAGTGGGTTACCTTTTTGGTTTTCTTGATTTAAAAATGGGTAGTTTTGTTTTATAAGATGAAATAGATTTTCCCTTTGGTTTTTTGTTTACAATTTTTGATAATCATTATTTCCTTTGGATTTTTTTGTGTTAGGATTTTTTTTAAAAGGATTTCCAAATTTATATTCTATATGGGAAGAGATAAAGTCTTGGTTGGAAATTTATGATGTGTTGATTTATTAATTATTTTTGTCCCTTTATTGATTAACCTTGTTCTTATTGATGATGTTATGTTAATCTATATTATGTATATTTGTGATGTGATTCAGGTTGTGCTTATGTGTTGGTTATCTTTACAAGGGAAGTATATGATGTGGGAATAATGTGATTGTAGTGATAGACCTTAGGGTTTTGTTATTTTCATGTGATGAAATTTTCTTTTCCATGCCTCAAATCCTTTAGTTATTCCATGAGTATACCTAGGTTACCAAGTGAGAAGTAATTGAATGTTTCTAGGCTAGTTGAGATTATGTATTGTTTAGTTTAACCTAGTTGTACGTAATTCCTAGCTTGTGAGGATTCTCCAGTGAGACTAGGTAATAGTGATTTAGTTAAAGGATGTGTGACCATTAAACATTAACCTTTAGGTCCACCTTTGAATGTATTGTGTAGTCCCATTAGTCTATATGGTGTTTCCTCATTCTATGTATTATATGTTATTCCCTTTTTTATATATATTGGAATGTGTGAAGATCATTTATTGGATGGGCTTGTTTGATGTATTTATCCACTTTATTTTTAGACTTGATGTTGACTATTTTGGTTCCGTCCATTTATTATCATTATTTTTGACCTTATAGGGTTTTGTTTTAATTAATGTTACCCTTGATTCATTTATTACCTATAAGTTTAGTTTGTAGAGGGTTTTAAATGAAAAAGGGTTAAATGGTTTCAAAGTGCTAGTTTTTTAGAAGTTCTTTTGAAACATTTCAAACACTTGTGTTGGTTTATTTTTAGAAGTGTGGTGTTTTAAAAATAAAATTTTGGTTTCTAAAATGGAATTTTGTTACTAAAACCTTTCTATGGAATGTTTTATAAGTGTTTTTCAGAAATTGCATGTTCCAAGTTTTTTATTCATATTTCATGTAAAAGTAAATTAAAACCTATTTTCCTATATTAATTTTAAACTAAAAAATCTATTTTATTTTAAAAAACGAATGAATTGGACTCATGGTGGTATTCTAGTGGATTCAACTCACATTATACATAATAAAATTAGCAGTTATGTAGTATCCATGTCTTGTGTAGGTTTCTTCAAGTATTGGATTTTGGGTTGAATTTAGTGTTATCTTACTTGGGAAGTGGATATTTTTTTGGTTTATGGAAGTGAATAAATATTCACATGGAGATTATGGTTAGTACATCGGTTTCATGGAATTGGTTGGCTTGGGTTATGTTTTAGAAATTTGGCCTCCTGTTCTTTTCCATTCAATTTTTAGTTTATAGTTCGGTTATCTTATATTAAATAGTTGTTGGTTGTAAATTCAATTATTGGAATTTATGATTGTTTCTCTTTGTTATTCCATGTTTAGATGTTTATGTTTTGTTTCATCAGAATGAAACTATCTATAATAGTTATGTATGATACCCTAGATTTTTTTTATCACCCTGAGGGGATTGGGGATGCTCCTCAGCTCAATGGTGGGTCGTCTCATGCATCAGTCTAGATAGTGTCCCAGTCTAGTTTGTTACAAATGGTATAAGATCCTAGGTTTAATGAAAAGGGAGTAGGTTTTTGAGATTAACCTATTCTATATTTAGTGGTTTTTATTAGAAAGGGTATAGTATCACCAAGAATCAGGTGGTAGGTCTAGGTATGTACATAGATACCTCTTTCTTATAACGAATCTTGAGTTTCAATGAGTATTAAATTGTTTTATTTTGAGTTTAGATCTTTTAGTTTGTTAATTTTGGAATATTATAATGTGGTTTCTATTGCACTGAGTTGTAGGGATATTTCAAGATACGTCCTTGGAAACCCCCATTTTGAGTAAAATTTTAAGGGTTTCAGAGGGTGCATGATTAAGGTACATGGTCCGTTAAACCATGGTCTAGCCATGTGGATCGTTCTAGATAAATTCTAGTGGAACTCACATAGTTTATACATGGTTAGAAAAATCATGTATCCAAATCGTACATAGTGGATAACGATTTGAAAATATTATTTTATCCTTTGTTGCTTAAGGATTATTATTTGGTTGATGGTGTTTGTTTATGGTTGTTTGATTTAAGTTTCTTTTAGAGTTATGTTTTCCTAATCAAGTTTTAAAATCAATTTTTATTTATTTAATAGTTAGGTTTGTTGGAAAAAACCATTTTTAGATGCTTTTAAGAGTCCTTATGAAATTTTTTTAACATTGTGAAAAGTGATTTGATTAAAGGAAGTGATTTTGGGGTTTTGATGTTTTAAAAATCTTTAGGTGTGTGGTGTGAATTTTTTATAAATATTTTTTTGAAAGGTAGTATGTTAATATTTGTTTGTTTACTTTATGATTTTGTTCCCTTATGAAGAGTTTTATGGTGGTATTGTAAATTTTATTTGGTTTGGTTTTTGGAATTTTTTTTATGTTGAACCTTTAAAGTGGTTTGATTGTGGTCCTTGTTTTGTGATTTCTTAGAATGAGACCCCAAATAAAGAACCAAAAATTCAAGATGGGAATTACATGGTTAGTTTTCCTAGTATTCCAGAAGTTATCTTTCTAGTATTTGAACCTAACCAGAATCAAAATTAAGTCGTAGATCCTTGTTCTTCCAAACTCATAAATCATGTATGTGAGTATTTGAACAAATATCCTTTTAATATTATATGGTGATCTAGTATCCCATGATGTGATTTAGTGGTTATCCAATGTTGATGATTTTTTTACTTACTACAAACTCCTAAAGCCTCTATGGTGATGTGCACTATTCCTTTGTTTGAAGGATTGTGTTAGGAGCGATGGAAGTTCTCTATTCATACCCATTTATTTGAGGCTTTATATTGGGGTTATTTCAAGGCCACCTTAATTCCATGGTTTTATCCTATAAAGTGAGAGTTGAAAAGGGGGTGAAGTTTTTGGTTATCCTCCATGGTGACAAGCTAGTGATATACTATGTTGAACATTTTGCTAAATTTTTTCCTTTCACTCCAATGTTGACTACTGATGATTCAAAGAAGGTGTGGTTCTTTTCTAGAGGCATTTATCTGGAATTTAATTCATCTGTTCTTCATTATAGTTTGACTACATATCTTGAATCAGTTTATAAGTCCATCATCAATAAGTTTATATTAGCATGGAAATCTTGGTTAGGAAATTCTCTTATCCCAGATAGAGCTAGTAAATATGATCTGACTAATGATAAGGGAAAATAGGGAAGTGGGAAGTATATGAATCCATATTCTCAACCTACCATTCATATTTTATTAATGATGAAGTCATTAGTGTGTTTATAGTATGGTATGTCTGGACATGTTAGGTGATCGTTTCTTTCATCTCATATTATTTTCCATCCATGTGGCTATTTTGGTCATCTTTAGAGGTTTTGGGAGATGGCTGAGCATCAGAAGAAAAAGTTTCGGATCTAGCATGGACCTAGTCAGTGTTATTCATTGACAATCCTATTGGAGATTTGGAAGCTGAGTGTTTTTTTTATAATATCCACTTCTTTTTACCTTAAATTTTTTTGGGGCTTGTCCCATATTTTTTGTACCAATTTCCATAATGTATAAGGAATGAAAGGTATTTTGACCCTATTTTTGAGCCTTTTGAGATACTAATGACTCATTAATTGTTAATTATTATTTTCTTTTATGCATGATGTGATCAATCTTTTGAGGTTTGTTTGATTAATGAAATTTGGATTCCAAGGATGTGGGCTATGGTATCGAGGATAAGTTGTCAGATTCTAGGTAGGCTGTGTGATATATTGGGTTAATTTTTTCTTTAGGATCACTAGGAGTGGTGTTCAATGAGTTTACCTTAGAATAACACTATGTTTAGTTTTGTGACCTGAGTTTGGAATTGTATAATTTAATTTTTCCTTGTAAATATTTGAAATATATCTAGTAATATTTTTAGATCCAAGTGTTGAGACAGTGCATAATTTTGTGGCCTAATGAGCCTAGAATTTATATTTTAAAAACATAAAATATATTAATATCATAAGAATGAAGTTTTCAAAAAATAGTGGAATAAATCTAGAATTGTGGATCAAATAAGAAATATGAGGCCATCATTGAGATCAGAGTGTGAGTTTTACCCATGGTGTGCCATAATCCTTTTCTACATCAGGTGTTTAGATTGGGATCTATTGTTGATGGATAAATAATTAAATAAATAAATAACTTATTCAATTATTTAATAAAATCCAAATAACTTAATATATTTTATAAATAACCTATTATTAATAATTTTCAGGGTTATCCACTTAACCTTGAGAATAGAGGGAGGGAAATGGAGGAGATAATTGGCAGACAAAAATAGATCGAGGGATCAAATCGATAATGTAGGGATCATCTATGCCAATAGAGTTCATGGATCTCATCAAAGACTATGATAAATGATTTTTCTTAATCATTTAATGATACAAAATCAACATAGGAAATTTTAATAATGTGGATTCATCATGTTTTTATATCCTGTGTCGAACATGGATGAATTCTATGAACAAGAATTAATTCACACACTGATGGTTGATTTATTTGATTATTTATTGGATAATCCATTCATCATTCAAATGAAATAGATCAAGGACAATTATAATAATGTCCAAGGTTCATTCCTCTATTTGTTTTGTGATTTTCTCTCATGTTTCTTCACTTGTTCATCATGTGAAATTTCTTTAGCCCATGGTTGGACAAATACCAAGTATTATACCATTGAGTGTTTGTTATTTGGATAAAGAGATCAATGTTGTGGGTGTAGTTAATTATCAAGGATTTAATCGAGGTGTGATGATGACAGAGGATGATTAGAGTTGAACCATATTTCTCAAGTCATTCCTATTCTTCTTGATTTTATGTGCGGTGATGGTGTGAGGCATCATTAGTCAATTTTTCAATGGATTAAAGGATAGAATCTGATGAGTAGTGATGGAGTGGGTTGATCAACATAGATCCATGATCACTGAAAAGTGTCATGGATGGATAAAATGTTGAAGGTATGGGAAAAGACATATGAAAGATCTATAAAATCTAGAAAATTCTATGGCATACAGCCTATACATTTGAAGAACACACACTGTGTGTAACCAGTTATGGATTTAGGATTTCCATATAAAATTAAATATAAAAAATCGAGTGACTCAATTATGGTGGCCCAACATGTACTTTGGGAGTACATGGGAATAGAAAAGGCCAAGAACATGAGCATGGGTAGAGAACATTGGCACAACACAGTACTTAGACATGACCAGGCATACATCCAGGTAGACAAGCATGACCACAATACATGGGAACAACTAGGTATAAATTCCATTTACCCTCTCTAAAAATTGTTTTAATTCTCTAAGAGACATTGGAAACCATTGTTTCCTTAGTATAGACTAGTTTTAGTTGAGTATAGTTACTTGTTCTATCCCTATGATGGTACAACATGACATTATGTCCTCAATATATTATTATGATCCCCTTTATGGTCTTTGAGTTTTATAGAGCTTGCGCTATCAATCTGTGAGGCCCGGGGTGGGTTCCTATATCATATCCTTCTTATATAGGATTCATGGTATCAACATGACAATTGTGCACAAAGATTCAACCCCATATCTAGAAGATTTATCTAGAAGGGTTGGTGGTATCCTCTAGCGATCTTAGGTGTGATACCCTATCAAGATAACATGATCTTAAGATATCTGATGAGAACATTCTTAGAAAGTCTATATGAGAATGACCTCTTGGATGAGTGCTATTAATGATAATGTATCTCATGTAGTAAGTTCTCCCAGAATGAGATTTCTTCATAATCCTTGAGAAAAATCAAGTGGATGGTAGTGGTTTTTGAGACTCCTTGAGACCAGTTTTATATTCTAAATATATATAGGTTTATTCTTGTTCATTATTATGTATCATATCTTGATTGACATACCTATGTATTTAAGTTCACTTCTCTTGATTATTTGAGCTTAATTATTTCTAGGTGTCCTACTTGGTATTGTTATACTCACCCCTACATGGGATTTTCCAACACATGTCGTGTCTTGTATAGATGATAGACCATTTCATGGTTTTCTTGAAGGATTGGGAGTAGGAAGATATTAGATTAGGAAAGAAAGACCAAGGTGTTTAATAGGTGTTTCATTGGATATTATTACCCTCTTTTAGAGTAGTTTGGAATCCTTTTTAGTTTTATTTTGTCTTGTATTTGTCACCATTATCACTTTCCAATCATTTTTTAATACATTATTTTTGGGAATGATTTTATGAATGCATTGGTATCAGTTTTTTTGTTTTTAATGTTATCATTTTATGGGATTAGATTAGTGTGTTTCCATATTGGTACATTATGATAATGCATCAAATTTGTGTGATATTCCTAATCATCACTGGTCTCTATCCCCTAGCCTATTGGAGGTAGGATTTGGGTAGGCACACCTTAATGAAAGCCTCCATAGGAGCTCGATTAGACCCCATTTTCCACAACTTGAGCACCATATTCTACCACTTGTAATGAGATGGGGATCATCTTTTCTGATTCTGTTCAACACTATATGAACTACTCAACTCCTCCGACCATTATGAAGTCTAGATGAGGATTGATGAATCTGACACCCTGATATTTTATGAGAAATATTCTTTTTAATTTATTTGATGTCTTGTGTTGTACACAACACCGTATTAGATTGTATTATATGAAAACACTATTCTAGGCTATTGTTGTATGTCAGAGCAACCTTCCTCGATAGTGTGTGTTGTACGCAATACCGAGTTTCACTAAACAAGATATTATTATAATATCATTATGAACTAGCCATTATTAATAGTAATACCCACATTTTGAAATTTTATAAATTCTATCTTTCAAAATGGACTTCAGTTTTGGATTCGGAATATCGAAATTAACTTAGGGGAATGTTTTGGTATTTTTCTGAATACTTTTAATTTTTGATGAATAGTGAAAAAACACTAAGTTATAGCTTAAAACCGAATTTTTATTTAAGTAATTATTTATTTTATTTAAATTTATTTTAGGTCAAAATAGATACATAATACCCATAAAAGCTCAATGTAATTCATTAGAGTCATTTTATAATAATTTTAGATATATAAAAATTTTATTGAACTTTTCACTGTCTTTTACCCACCTCCTATGAGAATTTGAAAATTTACATAAAAATTAATTTTACCGCTACTGTGAGTGGAATTTAGAAAATCCCAGATACATGGTTAATATCAAGGAGTAAAATGTGGTTCAATACGATAAATTTTTTTTGGGTAAATAGTAACTTTTTACTTTTATTTACCACGGTTAAAAGTAAATAGGGTAATTAAGGGTAAAAATGATATTATTATTACCCTAACACGTGTCCTAATTATATTGGATAAGTGTAATTCGACCAAAAACAAAATTAGTAATAAAATATTACCCTTTAGGTCCACTTGGATTAGATTAGGACATTTATTATTATTTAATTCAAAGAAGAGTAAAAAGAGTTGAAATCAATGTATAATAACTAAAACATTTTTAATATAGGGTTATACATTATCTAAATTCTAATATAAATATTAATTATAAAGATAAAATGATTTACTACACAATGGTATTTTATTTATAATTTTTAGACATTATATAATTTAATTTATTTATGACACAATGATGATGCACTAATTACCTTATTAATGAACTTTTAACATAATTGATGTTATAAATACCCAAATAAAAGTAATTTGAGACTTTTTATGAATTAAACTAATTTTATAGGTTAATATGACATGTTAATATTGATTTAATTAACTTTTTTTGAACTAATAATTATGTTATTATTTTCACAAAAATCAATTACAAAATAGTGTCAAAATTGACATAAAATAGTTTTTAATACAAATATTATATTATTAATTGATATTATATTACTAAAAATAAAATTTTTGGCCAAATTAGTCAGATAAGGTTATATATATTAATAATGAACCACTTGGGATTCGTTTTATAGTTTATAGTAAGTTTATTAAATATATATTGTAAGAAAACAAGAAGACACGGTAAAAGTAAAATTATTTAACATAGAGTTAAATCTAAATGATAAGGTTAAAATAGTTACCTAAACTTGTCTAAAACCTATTGGTTGAGAGTATTTCGACCCATAAACCCTTTATCTTTGAAATAAGTCACTTTGGATCCATTATAAACCGAATATGACTTTATTATAAAATAATATTTTAAGTTTTTCCTAAGGTGCCCCTCTCCTCCCATATAAAAGGACACCTCCGCCCTCTCCTATTTACACAATTTTGAGCCTCCAAGCTCATACAACCCCTATCCATTTAACTTCTCAACTTCCCTATAAATATAATAGAGTTCCTGGTATTCTCCAAAGACCATCTTTAGTTCCCTAAGAGGAGGATTAGAAGAGGCGCGTCAAAGAAGAGGTAATATCCTTTACCAATTCTTTCAAATTAATTTCTTATTCTACTTTTTATTATTTTTTTGTTTAATAGTAAAGTAATAACATCAGTATCACTCATATACTGATATGTTATTATAAATATTAAACAACCCTATTTCACAATCTATCCATCCTATGGAAAACGAAATCACTGCGCGTGTGTACGTACGGAATACCGTTTCCTCGCCGTGGTGTAATCTGTTTTTCCACCACCACCTTACTTGGATGGGTATAATGGTGCAAAGAATAACTATATATTGTTATTATAACATTATAATAATTCTGATATATTATATCATCCACTCTAATTCCATTCAATAACTATGGGAATGATATCATCGCTCGTGCGTACATACGGACTACCGTCTCCACGAACGCCATGAGATTCATTCTCCATGTTAGCCATTAAAGAATGATTATAAAGTATGTATATAATAAGTAATCATGAAACATATGACATAATAATGAAACTGTATTTATGTATATATATATTTCATTTACTTCCATTCAATTCAATAAGGAAACGAAAACAGCGTTCATGTGTACATACGACCTACCGTCTCCATGAACGGTGTATTTCATTCCATTTATCGATCTATTATATATATTATATTCTGAATATATCTTATATATAAATTATGTATTACATTATGGAAGAAATTAATTCATGATATCATTAATGATATCAAGAACAACAAGTCCAAACACGTACGATAAATGAAACCATTATTACCCAAAACGTTGATTTAACATGGAATTGCCAAATTAACGAGTAATATAAAGACATAAGTGAATCATATATGATATCATAAATATTATTATGGTTCTGTTACAAGTTAATAATATGTTTAAACCCACTATACAAGAGTTTCATACACGTACGGAATAAATTGGACCTAAGGTAAGGGATAAATTTTCAATCTCATTTTTATCCGAGGTTGCTTATACGTAAGTATTTACTGGGGTTATATTTTTCATCCATGTCCATAAAATGTTTTTCAAAAAGTATTTTAATATTCTTCCATGGATTTTTAAATTCATTTTTACCCCTTTTTTCTTTTACTTTGTGTCATAGAAGGAATCTTTATTTTGTTTACCATACGAGGTACTTTTTTACTTTTTCGGTAAAAGTACGAGGAGAATGTTTTTTTTAACTTATACGGCATGAACGGATTTTTATGGTTTTATAATGCATTATTTTCATTAAGATTAATTTACAATATTTCATTACAATTTTTAACAAAATCATTTTCTTTTAAAATTACATTGCATTTTCTGAAAAGAAAATGATTTTGAAGAAGAAAATATATTTTCCTAAAGAATTCATTTCAAGTGTTTTATCAAAACCATTTTCCATCTAAGATGAAATTATTTAATATGTGTATGTTTCAAGTATAATGTATCTATGATTTACATGGTTTCACTTTTCTTATGATGAAATGATATAAATTTGTTTTATATGGATTATATTATGATGGGATGATGTTTATGAAACCCATTTTATTCTTTGGGTTATAAAGAATGATTTATGATTATGTGGTGGAACACATAAGAATGATTTCATTATGAGATGGGTGGGACCTATATCTCCCTCCAATGAATTGGGTAAAGATTTATATCTCATGAGATAGACATGGCTGGAATGGTAAGTTAATCCAGTTCAGTGATATAGGACTGGAACGAGGAGTGAACTCGATTCAATAAGGGACTTTGTCCACTAAGATGGTCTTGGTAGCAATGCCTTCGCTACTATGGAAATAATATCATGTGATTAATGTTTTAACACAATTAAATGTTTTATTTCCAGGCTATTTTATCATGATTGATGTTGTTTTATGATATATGCCTTACGTACTTCCATGATTTATGTCATTGCTCAAAATTTTGAGGTTTAGATTTTATGTTCAAGTTTTTGCATTCAAATGATTATGGATTGTTTTATGTTCCATATGTTAACCCTTACTAAGAATTTGAGCTCATCATTTTTATATTTTCTTTTCCCTAGGATATAGGGAAAGGTTTTAGGTAAGAAAAAAAGGGAAAGTTTTTTATGGAAGATATTGAAGGTCTTTCACCACAATTAGAAGATTTTGTTCCGAGTTTTCAAAGACACTAAACTATTACGGTCCTTGGGTTTTTGTTTTTTGTTATGTATTAAGTATTCTGCAAAAGTAATGTAGTGTCCATGTACATCATGTATGGGTCTATACAGTTGGTATCAGAGGAAAGGTTTAGTTAACCTTTGGAAACTAGGATGCGAAAACTTTAGTGAGATCCCTAGAGGTATTTCTAAGGTAGTTATAGGGATGTCTCTTAGGTTAAGTACAAGTATAAGTTATAGTCTTGGAATTACGGTAACAATATTATAATTAAACCTAAGATGTTATATATTGAAGGTACTCCTCCTTTATTATGTTGTTTTCCTAGCATGATTTTTTCCTCTCACACTATTCTTTTTGGGTTTTAGATGATGGATGGAACCCGAAGGAACCATGTTGATCAATGTAATGGAAAATGCAATGATTTTCCTCCTGAACAAACCAATGTTATGGGATATGGAGTGAAAAATATTATTTCTATACTAACATAAGATATGAATCATTCCGGAATTCCAAATGAGCAGAGAAGGGACCAATATTCTATTGAGTCCTTCATAAGGCAACGTCCACCTTCTTTAAATGGGTCTTCTAATCCACTTGTTGCTGAAAAATGGATCAGTACCATTGAAAAGATATTTTCCATACTTCGCTGTTCAGAACATGAAAAATTAATTTTAGCTATTTACTATTTAGAATGTGAAGTAGACTAGTGGGGGACTCTAATTAAGAATACAAGGCCCCAAGATGAAATTGCATCCATTGAATGGGATGAGTTCAAGAACTTGTTTTTTAATAAGTAATTCCCTCATATTATTTGAACAAAGATGGAAAAGGAGTTCCTTGAGCTTAAGAAAAAGGATGATGAATCTGTTTGTATATACGAAGTGAATTTTACAAGGCTTGCATGGTATGCATCTGGATTTATCATTCAACCTAAAAGTAAAGTTGATCGATTCTTAAGTGTCTTAAAACCAAGTCTTAGAAGGGAATTAGCTATAAGAAACTTCAGTATCTATGAAGAAATTGTACATTGTGCTATCAAGGTAGAACTGGAAGTTGGTGTTACATATCCATCTCATAGTTTTGACAAGAAACTAAAGATGGAGTTCAAGGAAAAATATCAAAATAATTGTGAAAGGAATAATAATTTTTATTTATGCTCAAAGTGTGGAAAGAAGCATAGTGGAGATTGTCTTAAAAGGACTAGAAACTGTTTTATGTTTGGAAAATAAGGTCATCGAGTAGTTGAGTGTCGAAGTAATGGGAAAAAGGTAGCTAATGATGTGAATAGAGAAAGGAATATAGAGAACGCACCACCAACACTTCAATGCAACAAGTACAAGGAAATGGGGCATTATGCTAATCAATTCCCTAATCCAATGGTTAAGGATGATCGACATCAAAAACCGCTTAAGGTAAAAAAACAAAGGGAAGTCACATGCGATCACTATTGGTGATGTTGAATATGACAACGATGTGGTGGAATGATAAAGTGTTTATGTAATGGGATTCTAAAATAATGTTGCAGTATCATGGAATATTGGAATATTTATGTATTGGTATATTGTGGTTTTTAATAATTTTTGGGTAACGGTAACCATGAAAAGTGATTGAAATATTTTTGGAAAATAGATGATATGAGCATAATGAATGGATAAAGAGAAAATAATATGTTTGATAGTATTCATGAGCTCATGACTGATATAAGGACAAAGTGATATCATGGTTTGAGTATATTAAATTTTTGGGATTATGGTAAGTGGAAAGAGTTAACTTTTGACAGCATTCATGTTTTCACTAAGGTTCTATAGTAACTCATATTTCAAGAGAATACATGATTAAGGAATTCAGATGTTTGGAATGTGACCAAAAAGATATATATCTTATGATATGCGGGCGATAAATGATTGTATTAAATGCTTGGTAGATTACCTTTCTAGTAATCGTTTTATTTATAATATGAGATTGGACAGAAGTATTTTGGATAAACCTAAAGGTTGGAATGGATTAATTTTGACATCAGATAGTATTACTTAAGGCTATAACTTTTTGATTATATTTACGAAATTTTATAATAGTATAGTTTTAGAAAAAGGAAAACTTGTAGGATGACCGACAACCCATCGCGTCGGACAAGGATGCGGGAATCAAACCCACAACTGAAGTGCGACTGGCCTTTATCGCCTACCACTGTCCTACAAGAAGTCCTTGATTAGTATAAATCAATTTTAATTTATTATGTGGTATTATAGATGATGTATAATTCAATTTTTTCAACCATATACGATTAATCTCAGCATATATGGACTTATGTATATTTAAAAAAGTGTGCTAATATATTTTTGATAGAGACAGATGGAATGACCTATCATTCTATCGCATGATCTACTAACACTTCACGAATGACAAATTTAACTTCATTTCTTTAAGAGATGAAGTGGAAATTGTTCAAGTCACGAACAACGGTGAGATTTTACCAAAATCAAGTAAGTATTTCTTCTAATTCAAAATTTTCAACTTTAGGGAAATGATATTGAAAACCAAAAATGTTGTCCTCGTGTCCTCATATCCGATGAATCAGATGGTACCTTAGATCATCACAGATTTATGGCTGTGTGATTGTTGGATTTTTCATAGCCATGTCCTCTACCACTCTCCATCAGAACATGATGGTTAGATTTTTCTTTCATATCCATATTTTCACCTATGTTCTCTTATGTGGAAACCCAGTGATGAGTTAATTTGGGTAACCATTAACTTTCATACATTAGTTTTTAAAATTAAGTTTTAGTACTCCTTTTTACGATATGGGTTTCTATGAAATAAACTTTTAACCAGTAAACAATTTATAACCCCGACGAATTTCGAGGTCGAAATTCATTTTAAGGGGGGTAGAATGTAACACCCAGATATTTTATGATAAATATTCTTTTCAATTTATTTGATGCCTTGTGTTGTACGCTACACCAAGATTATCTTGTGCTATACGCAACACCGTATTAGCTTCTTATTATACGCAAACACTATTCTAGGCTTGTGTTGCATGCCAAAGAAACCTTCCTCGATAGCGTGTGTTGTACGCAATACCGAGTTTCACTAAATGGGATATTATTACAATATTATTATGAACTAGCCGTTATGAATAGTAATACCTACTTTTTGGAATTTTATAAATTTTATCTTTCAAAATGGACTTAATTTTTGGATTCGTAATATATAAATTATCTTAGGGTGAATTTTTGTTATTTTTCTGAAAACATTTAATTTTTGATGAATGGTGAAAAACACTAAGTTATAGTTTAAAACCGAATTTTTGTTTAAATAATTATTTATTTTATTTAAATTTATTTTAGGTCAAAATAGATACATAATACCTAAATAAGTTCAATTTAATTCATTTGAGTCATTTTATAATAATTTTAGATGTATAAAAATTTTATTGAACTTTTCACCGTCTTTTACCCACCTCATAGGAGAATTTGTAAATTTACATAAAAATTAATTTTACCACTTCTATGAGTGGAATTTTGAAAATATGGGAGACATAGTTAATATTAATGAGTAAAATGTGGTTCAATAAGATAAAAATAATTTTTTGTGAATAATAACTTTTACTTTTATTTACCACGGTTAAAAGTAAATAGGGTAATTAAGGGTAAAAATGATATTATTATTACTCTAAAACATGTCCTAATTATATTGGATAAGTGTAATTAGACCAAAAACAACCTTAGGAATAAAATATGACCCTTTAGGTCCACTTGGATTAGATTAGGACATTTATTATTATTTAATTCAAAGAAGAGTTAAAAGAGTTAAAATCAAAGTTTAATAACTAAAACATTTTTTATATTGGGTTATACATAAGATAAATTCAACTATAATTATTCATTAGAAAAATAAAAATATTTCCTACATAATTTTATTTTATTTATAATTTTTAGACATTAAATAATTTAATTTATTTATGACACAATGATGATACAGTAATTACCTTATTAATGAAATTTTAACATAATTGATGTTATAAATACCGAAATAAATATAATTTGAGACTTTTCAGGAATTACACTAATTTTTTAGTTTAATATTACATTTTAGTATTTATTTAATTAACTTTTTTAGAACTAATAATGCTGTTACGATTTAAAAAAAATCAATTACCAAATAGTGTCAAAATTAACATAAAATAGTTTTTAAAAAAAATATTATATTATTAATTGATATTCAATTCTTAAAAATCTAAGGTTCAGCCAAATGAGTTATATAAGATTATATATATTAATAATGAACCACTTGGGGTTTGTTTGGCAGTTTATAGTAAGTTTATTAACCATATATTGTAAGAAAACAAGAAGACACGGTAAAAGTTAAATTATTTAACATAGAGTTAAATCTAAATGATAAGGTTAAAATAGTAACCTAAACTTGTCTAAAACCTATTGGTTGAGAATATTTAGACCAATACCCACTTTATATTCTAAATAAGTCAATTTTGAGCTATTATAAACCGGGTATGACTTTATTATAAAATAATATTTTATGTTTTTTCTAAGGTGTGCCTCTCCTCCCATATAAAAGGGCACCTCCTCCCTCTCTTATTTACACAATTTTGATCCTTCAAGATCTGAAAAACCCTGCCCATTTCCCTTCTAAAATTACCTAGAAACATAATAGAGGTCCTTTTCTTCTTCAAAGACCAACTTTAGTGCCCTAAGAGGAGGATTAGAAGAGGCGCGTCAAAGAAGAGGTAATATCCTTTACTAATTCTTTCAAATTAATTTATTATTCTTATTATTTTGTTGTTTCATAATAAATTAATAACATAAGTATAACTCATATACTGATATTTTATTATAAATATGAAACAACCCTATTTCACCATCTATCCATCCTATGGAAAACGAAATCACCGCGCGTGCGTACGTACGGAATACCGTCTCCACGTCGTGGTGTAATATGTTTTTCCACCACCACCTTACTTGGATGGGTTTAATGGTGTAAATAATAAATATATATGGTTATTATAACATGATACTAATTCTGAGATATTATATCATCCACTCTAATTCCATTCAATAATTATGGGA
Organism: Viscum album; assembly: GCA_963277665.1. Lineage (NCBI taxonomy): Eukaryota > Viridiplantae > Streptophyta > Magnoliopsida > Santalales > Viscaceae > Viscum > Viscum album. The sequence continues at coordinate 1,006,955,153 of OY728166.1, read as the reverse complement.
ATGATATCATCGCTCGTGCGTACGTACGAACTACCATCTCCACAAACGCAATGAGATTCTTTCTCCGTGTTAGGAATTCAAGAATGATTATAAAGTATTTATATAATAAGTAATCATGAAACATATGAAATAATAATGCAACTAGATTTATGTATATATATATGTTTCATTTACTTCCATTCAATTAAACATGGAAATGAAAACAGTGTTCATGCGTACGTACGACCTACCGTCTCCATGAACGGTGTATTTAATTACATTTATCGATATATTATATATATTATATTCTGAATATATATTATATATAAATTATGTTTTACATTATGGAAGTAAGTAAATCATTATATAATTAATGATATCAAGAACAACAAGTCAAAACACGTATGATAAATGAAACAATTATTACCCAAAACGTTGCTTTAACAAGGAATTGAAAAATGAACGGGTAATATAAAGACATAAGGGAATAATATATGATATCATAAATATTATTATGGTTCTGTTAAAAGTTAATAATATGTTTAAACCCACTATACAGGAATTTCGGACACGTACTGAAGAAATTGGACCTAAGGTAAGGGATAATTTTTCAATCTCATTTTTATTCGAGATTTCTTATACATAAGTATTTATTGGGGTTATATTTTTCATTCATGTCCATAAAATGTTTTTCAAAAAGTTTTTAATATTCTTCCATGTATTATTAAAGTCATGTTTATCCCATTTTGGCTTTTACTTTGTGTTATGGAAGGAATATTTCTTTTGTTTACCATACGAGGCACTTTTTGACTATTTCGGTAAAAGTACGAGGAAAATGTTTTTTTAACTTATACGACATGAATGGATTTTTATAGTTTTATAACGCCTTATTTTCATGAAGATTACTCTACAATATTTCATGAATATTTTAAACAAAATAATTTCTTTTAAAATTTCATGGCATTTTGTGAAAAGAAAATGATTTTTAAGAAGAAAGGATATTTTCCTCAAGAATTCATTTCAAGTGTTTTATCAAAACCATTTTCCATCTAAGATGACATTATTTAATATGTGTATATTTGAAGTATAATGTCTCTGTGATTTACGTGGTTTCACTTTTCTTATAATGAATTGATATCCATTTATTTTATAAGGATTATGTTATAATGGGATGATGTTTATGAAACCCATTTTATTCTTTGGGTTATGATGAATGATTTATGATTATGTTGTGGCACACGTAAGAATGATTTCATTATGAGATGGGTGAGACCGATATCTCCCTCCAATTTATTGGGTATAGATTTCTATCTCATGAGATAGACATGGTTGGAATGGTATGTTAATCTGGTTTAGTGATACAGGACTTGAATGAGGAGTAAACTCGATTCAGTAAGGGGCTTTTTCCACTAAGATGGTCTTGGAATCATGCCTTGTCTACTATGGAAATAATATCATGTGATTAATGGTTTTCCACATTTACATGTTTTATTTCCATGCTATTTTATCATGATTGATGTTCTTTTATGATATATTCCTTATGTACTTCCATGATTTATGTCATTGCTCAAGATTTTGATGTTTAGATTTTATGTTCATGTTTTTGAATTCAAATGTTTATGGATTGTTTTATGTTCCATATGTTTACCCTTACTAAGAATTTGAGCTCACCCTTTTTATTTTTTATTTTCCCTAGGATATAAGGAAAGGTTTTAGTAAGAAAACAAAAAGGGGAAGATCTTTATGGGAGATATTGAAGATCTTTCACCACGATTAGAAGATCTTGTTCCGAGTTTCCAAAGACACTAAACTATTACAGTCCTTAGGTGTTTGTTTTTGTTATGTATTAATTATTCCTCAAAAGAAATGTAATGTCCATGTATGTCAAGTATGGGTCTCTACAATGAAAGATACAGTTAGCCGCTATTTCTACGCCATTATGATCCCACTACCGAACCACCATAAATAGGTTCTTGTCTCGTTTAGCCACAACAAAGGCCAAATGAGATCTGATGGCCATGAATACATCCTTTAACTACACCCAACTATCCACAACCATATCTCCAATGTACCACAATACATTTTCATGACATCAACACACTCCTTTCATTCCATGCATGTGCTGAAAGAAGGGGAGTACCAAATCCCATTTCTTCTCAGAGATTTTCAAAGCTACCAATAAATTCAGGTGTTTCTAAATTTACATCCCAAGTATCATGAATCTTAAAGATTCAAATTTAAATGAATATTTTCTAGTGGGGACGAAGATATGGGGGATATTTAGAGAAACCCAAAGTCAATCCTCGATGCCTATAAAAGGAGGAGGAATCCCACTAATTAAAAGAAAAACTCTAGATGAACCAAAGGAAGAAACACCTTCTGCTACCATGGAGACTCTATTTTTACTATTTTATTTTATTTATACTTCAATTATATCCTATGCCTCCTATTCCTCCATTTTTTTCTTTTTAATGTTGGGGTATACCCTTTCCATGATTATGTGAAGGGGTGGTGACCGATTTTAATGATAGTCTTAGTTTTAATTAAATTATTCTGTCTCTTTTGATTTATTAAATGGTTTTCAATTTATGAATTCACATTTTTAAAGGGATGTAATTATGTTTTGTTTCAAAACCAAAAATTATTAAATTTACTTGGTTAAGTAATTTTATTCTCCCCATTCTTGGTATTGTATCACACTGATTGGGTGATCCATTGTCAGGGATGTAAGTTATTAGTGATTGCTGAATACTTAGAAAAGACTTAGTGGGTTAATATGAGAAATTTGGGTACTTAGTTTTAGATTTGGAATTTCCTATGTAACCTAGGGAATATCCACTATGCCTTTCACATGTGGAAAGAGAATAATATTACCAAGGAAATTGGGAGAACTATTATCACTATCAACTAAATTTTAATCAAGGTTGGAAAAATATAAATGATTATTTATCTATTATGTAAACTAATTAACCAAAAAATTAGATTAAATTTCAAAGAGGATATGATATAATTATATAAGTCAATTAAAACATAAAACCTAGTCACTATTCTCTAAAATAATCTTCACAAACCAAGTCTCCTTCCACCTAGTCATTCAAATTATTGGTTTTTAATTTAATTTTTTCATTCATGACATCTTGATTCATAAAAAAATTCTTGGGAGATGGCTTAGGTCAAACCTACTACTACACCATCAGGGGGAAAGAAATATCTTTTTCCACACCCCATGACTAGGTGGTGTCAAAACAAGTTATTATTTCCAAATATTATGTGTTAAATCAAACCCATTACTTGCATGGATAGGAACTTAAATGAGGAAATCATAGATCTTGAACCAGAGATAGAGAGAACCTTTCTAGGAAAGCTTAGTTCTCTCAAACATAAAAAACACAATGAAAAAATCAATTTTAAAGACTCTTTTAACACATAAAGTAATCACTTTGAGCCAACAAAAATGATACTTAACCAATAACAAACCCTAATTAACCTTTATACCCCACAATTTTCCAATACAAATAATTAATTTACCATTCATATAAAACAAGATGATTTTGAATTGCGAGTCAATATGATTATTGTGTTACCCAAGTTTCATGGACTTGAAGGAGAAGAACTATACTAGTATATCTAAAAGTTCAGTTATGTCTATTCAAGGTTTAATCCAGTAGGAGTAGTGGAGGAAAAAGTCAAGTGGAGGGAATTATCATTTTCACTGGAGGGAGATGCTAAAGAATTTTTTTACAACCTATAATCTATAGAGACCAATGAATAGGATGACCTCCAAAGAATTTTTAGGCAAAGGTTCTTTCTAGAATCCCAAAGATCTTAAATAAGTAAAGAGATCTATGACATCAGATAATCCAATAGAGAGACCGTTTATGAATACTAATAAATATTCAAAAAGGTCTGTGCATGTTCTTCTCACTAAGATGTGTAATATCATCACTTCCTAGTATAATTAAACTAATGTATGATGGATAATGAGAGAAACCTCTTAGATTCATAATCTGGAGGAGACTTGATTTGTAACTCACTCTTGGAATTTAGGATCCTAATTGAGAAGATCACTCAAAATTACCAATAATTTAGAACATGAGGTATAAGAAGAAGAGGAATCTATGTGGTAAAAAAAATTGACTCATTAAATTTTCTTAAAACCAAGCTGGAATAATTAACAAGCCTTGTAAGATTAATAGAAGTAAAATAAGTCAATGATAAAACTAACCTGCCACAAGTATGTGGTTTATGTTCATCACCCCATCACTTCACTGATGAGTGTGCAAAGGTACATGGTATAGAAAACTGTGAAGATGAATTCCAACCAAGTTAGCTTCAACAGAACCAAACATGGCGTGAAGAGAAATCCAAATAGGGGTATGGAGGTCAAAAAAATCATACTAGACCCCATTCCAATAATAATTACAGAATCCACCCATTTCCAACAACCAAAGAAGCAGTAGTACCAACAAAAAGACAACCAACCACCACCTTTAAAAAAAAAACTCCTATGGAAAACCATCATCTAGTGCACTACCAATGTAACAAAGGTAAGGAACTGAGATGGAGGAGGATAAAAATATATTCAATGGTTTTTAAAATAAATTTGGGAATCTCATGGACATGCTGTCCAAAAAACCAAGAAAAACCCATCTCAGAAAACCCTAAACCTAAAGGAAATTATGAGCATGATCATCATATGGAGTGGAAAGGAGATCAACGAACCATAACCTAATGAAACCCAAGCTAACATAGAAAGAGGTGGATCTTTAAATTCTATATATCATAAACAGATTCTAGAAAACAAAAACATCCCCCATATATAAGAGGATATGAAGGAAGAGTAAGAAACCAAGACAATATTTAAAAAAGAGATACTAGAAAATCCATTTCAAAAACAAAAAAGGGAGAAAAACAATTTACCTCTTCCATTCCCTTGTAGATATTCAAATTTTAAGAAGATTTAGGAAGAGAAACTTCAAAAATAAATATAGGAGACATTTCAAAAAGTGGAAATTAATATATCCCTCTTGGAATAAATAAGGAAAATTATAAAATACAACAAATTCCTCAAAGATATTTTCAACAAGAGGAAGATTTTTCATGGGAATGAAAGAATTAGCCGTAAGATAAGTGTTTATGCCATGATCACACCACCATTACCCAAAAATGTCATGAAGTAGGGTCATTCTCTATTCCCTGTAGAAATGGTTATTTTAAGTTTGATGACTCCTTGTGTGATATTGTTGCTTCTATTAGTGTCATATATAACTATATCTTTTAATCATTAAAAATAGGTAAATTTATGCCCATATGAATGGTTGTCTAACTGGAAAATAGATCCACTATCTTCCCAGCTATATTTTCGGAGGATTTTCTAGTGGGAAAAGAAGGAAGGGTTTTTCTAGCGTATTTCTATGTGTTGAAAATGGAGTAAGATAATGAATCTGGGAGTTCAACCATCATTTTGGGAAGACCATTCCTGAATATAGCCAATAAAATCATTAATGTACATGGAGGAACCTTCACAATAGATCTGGAAGATAGTAAGGTGCACTTCAATGTTCTTGACTCTAAGAGGAACCCTTCAAATAGTCATTCACTCTTTGTAATTAACAATAAATAAGGTATTGATCTCATATATGACTCGAGTAATATTAGAGTTTTTTTCCTTAGGATGTAACCTTTCAACTAAAAACTCCAAGGAAATGGTGGATACTCTAATATCTAGAAATTCTTCTCAAGAATAAATAAAATTTGAACTATTTGATAATTTTCAAGAGGAACCTGATATGATACCATTTTATAAGGAATGTTATGATTTTGAAACTTCTAATTTAAATTCAATCTCATATTTGGAAGAACCCAAAAAATTGGAACTAAAACCTATCCCTTATGACATAAAATTTGGGTATCTCATGGAAGGAGAAAAATTTCAAGTGATCATTACTAACAACCTATCCCAATACCAAGATAAAATTCCAATTAACCATTATAAAAGAAACATTCAAGACATAGGTTGGATCATTGGAGACATTTGTATAATTAAACCTAATCTATTTTCTGATATAATATTTCATGAATGAGACTCTATACCTATTAGGCAACCCTTGAGGATACTAAATCCAACCATTATGAAAGTTGTTAAAAAATAAATTGAAAAACTATTGGAATCCACTATAATAAACCCAATTTTGTCTCAAAATGGGTTAACCCCATTCCTGTAGTTCCGAAGAATACTGGTTTGAAAATTTTAAAAAATGAGGACAACGAATTCATCCCAATGAGAATCCAAAATAGTTGTAGGGTATGAATTGACTACAAAAAATAGAATCAAGTCACTTGAGGAGATCACTTCCCCATAACATTAAAATACTATATCCTAAAAATTTTGTAAAGCAGGACAAATAATATATCTTGGATGGATTATATGGTTATTTCCAAGTACCCATTTCCCAAAAGACCAAGTGAAGACAACATTAAACTGCCCCATCAAGACCTTTTCCTATAAGTGGATTCCTTTTGACTTGTGTAATAATCCATGTACATTCCAGAATTGTATGGTAACTATTTTATCAGATCACATTGAAAAATACTTGGAGGTATTCTTGGATGACCTTACTATTTTTGGAAATTCTTTTGATTTCCACTTTGGGAAACTGGAAAAATTTCTAAAAAAATGAGTGGAGGGAAAACTTATTTTGAACATTGTTAAGTTCCAATTTATGATTTAAAAATTTATAGTGTTGGGTCTTATCATTTCAAAAAAATCATTGAGTTGGATAAGTCTAAAATTTAAGTAATCAATTTTTCCATATCCCGCTTATGTTTGATATGTACAATCATTTTTTGGGCTATGTAGGGTTTTAGATAATATTCACCTATAAATTTAGTAAGATTTATCTGCCCCTTTAAAGGTTACATTTTTAAAAGAAGTTTACATTTTAATAATAATGAATGTAGAAAGTAATTTTATGAGATAAAGGAAAAGTTTGTTACCCAACCAATTATATAAGCACTAGACTGGGAGCACCCATTTGAGTTGCTGTGTGATGGCTCTAATCAATATATATGAGAAGTCCTCTCCCTAATAATTTAAGGAAGACCAAGAGTCATAAATTATACCCAAAGAACCTTGGATTAAACATATCCCAATTATAAAACTATTGAAAAATTATTTCTTACTATTGTATTTTCATTTGAAAAATTCAGATCTTATTTACTAGGAACTAAAGTAATTGTATTTTCTGATTATGTAGCACTTAGATACTTTCTAAATAAGGATGATTCCAAATCAAGGCTGGTGATATGGATACTAATATTAAAATAATTTAACCTATAGATCAAGGAAAAGAAGGGATCTAAAAACCAAGTATAAAATCACTAAAGTAAACTCGCAAACACTAACTAAAAAAAAATTCCAAGATTGACCCCACTCAGTGATCACATACATGGAGAGAAAATATAAAAAATGTAAAGGGAATTACCATGGTATAATGATCCAATGATTTATTTTTCCACATATTAGGAAAATTCTAACCTTAAAATCATCAAAATAATAAGATTAAAGCTAAATCAAGATTATATATTTGCAGAGATCCTTTCCTATGGAAAATATATAATGATCAAGTCATAAGGGGGTGCTTACCAACAAGTTAAATAGAATCTATGTTTCAATTTTTTCATAAATTTTTTAGTGGATGCCACTTTTGACCTTATATAATATCCATTAACGTGTTGAAATCTTGAATTTATTAACCAAACTTATTTAAACATACTCATTAATTTTGAAAAAGAAGTACGTGGTGTTAATCTTCTAAAAATATTTCTAAAATATAGGAGACACCAAAAAACCCATCATTTTCTATGAAATCATTGTTGTATGGGGAATTGATTTTATGGGACCCTTTCCCATGTATCTTGAGAATTATTTTATTTTTTTTACTATGGATTAGGTCTCTAAATGGGTGAAATCTAAGGCCACTAAAACTAATGATGCCTAAGTTCTTTTGATTTTTTCAAAACTAATATCTTTTATATGTTTGGAGTTCCAAGTTCCATCATTAGGGACCAAGGGAATATTTTTTTCAACAGGAATATGGAGTCTATGTTTATAAGGTATGGGGTCACCACAATACATTCACAACTTATCATCCTCAAACAAATGTCCAAGCTGAAGTGTCCAACCAAGAGATCAAAAGTAGTTTAGAGAAAATGGTTAAACCTAACTAGAAGGATTGGAGACAAATACTTAATGAAACATTATGGGCTTAATGAACATCCTAAAATACACATATAGGTATGATCTCATATATAATGGTTTATATAAAAAGTTTTCATTAGCCAGTGGAATTGGAGAACCAATCCTATTAGGCTATAAAATAGACAAATTTGGATTTGGTGAGTGCTGGGAAAGAGAGAAAGCTCTATCTATAAAAAATAGATTAAATAAGAAGATTGGATTTTGAAAACTCATGAATTTACAAGGAGAGATCCAAAGTGTAACATGACCAATAGATCCAACAAAAGACATTTCAACTGGGAGACCAGGTTGTACTCTACAATTCCAGAATGAAGTTAACGCTAGGTAAGCTTTATTCTATGCAGTAAGGACATTATATTGTTACTAATTTATATCCCTTGGGTGAAATTCAGATTAATAGAGATGAGGAAGGAAAACCATTCACTGTTAGGTTAGGTTGATCCAATGTAATTAAAAAAAGGTTCTTCTAGGAGGCAACCCAAGTTTTACTAATTTTACTAGGATTTAGGATTTGGTTACCTCTTCCTTATTACCCTGAAATGAGTTTTTTTATAGGTCTAGAATGAAGGAAGTCAATAGAAAACTCCATGAACAAAAAAGTAAGTCGATAAATATATTCATGGGAATAAGGAGGTTATTGTTTCATTCTTTATGTTCATAACTTTCTTCATGTTTCAATAAATCTGTTATAAACTATAATTTTCAGCAGTTGTGTTAAATTAGAAATTTCTTTCCCATGCTTGAATTTATGCTTTGCTTGGACTATCTACAAGACATGAGTTTCTTATGAATCCCTTGAAGAAATGTTTTAGATTTAAATATTAATCAAATTTAATGAGAAAAATGGATAAATGAACGATTAAAGTGAAGCATGGATATTTAAATGAGGACTAATGATTTAAGGGAATTAGATGATTCATGTAAATGAAATTTCCCTATCATTTTTCATGCTTTTAATTTTTGAAATTCATGTGATTTTTTTATTAGTAGTCACGAATTGAGTGATTTTCCAAAATTCATATTTCTATTCCTGAGAGGACTTATAGAACAATTACATTATATTTTATTCTGGAGAATATTTATTTAGTTATATTGGTACATTCGACATGCTAGAACTTGCATTTGAAATTTCCAAATCTATGACTGTATAGAAACACATTTAAAATGATTTAGGGATCTTTTGAAAATCCATTATCTTTAAAATACCACCTTTATTTAAATATTTATTTAAACCATATAAATAATGAATGAACTTATTTTTAATGAAACACGTTTCTATCATTTTTATCCATTCCTACCCACCTCTTAAGTATTTTCATGATATTTTAATGTTGAAGTTTGGGGGTGAAGGGAGTCATGGTGGAAGGGATGAAATGCATTGTAAGGAAAAAGTTTGGGGGTGATACTATCGGAAATAATAGAGTTAATTTGATTTATACATTGTACATTCACATGTTTTCCCCTCTTAGAAAAAAGTGAAATAAATGGGAATGGATTGTGACTTGGAAGAATAAAAAAAATAACTATTACAAGAACTATGTTTTTTATCTAATGTTTTTAGGTGGTTTATGTGAGGTTTATTCTTAGAATAAATTAAAAAAGATAATGAAAAAGTTCTTTGAAAATTTGAAAACGGTTTAAAAGTAGAAAATAAAAAAAATCAAGAAGGAACACAAATCATTTGTTATTATTTTACTCTGATCTTGACCTTAATTTGAGTTTTTTAGGAAGTTAGAGATGTATCAAATTTAATGGGATAATGTCATTACACTTTTAATTCTAGTATCATGCTTTGTACTTAAGAGATGCTCCTCCTCCTTGAACCATAATTGAAAACATCAATTCCTATAAACCATAATCCATAGAGTCATTTGAACCTTTAATAACATCCCTCATTATTTTATGTGATTTTTCATTTACAATGAGGATAAAGTAGTTCATTTAAAAGGGTATATATAAAGAGACTGTTCTCATGATATGAGCATAAATCTACTGTAAATTTATAATGAGATATGAGTGAAAAGATTCAAAAGGAGTGATAAATCATGATTTCGAATGTTTAATAATAACGTATTAAGGATCTTGAATAGATGAAAGAATAAGTTCCATAATTTTCAAAAGGGATAAAGTAAAATGATTGAGTTAATTATTTCTTTGAAAATTGAGTAATTGAATTGATGTTTTATGTGAAATTTGAAATTTTTGTTTGACAATGAAAATTTCTTAATTTTATTACCTTGAAATTTGAATTATAGACACATTGGAGCCCTCAAATTCTTATTGTTTTTATTTAATTCATATGGAAAATCATAGTTTAAGTGTTGGGGTATTTGACACACTAATATTATCATACTTATTTTGTTAAAAAATCTATTGGATTTAAATGTTTTTAATGAATAAACTCATTATTTTTAATATTTTTATTAATTGATGGGTATTTTGATGTTTTGAATTGAAATGGTCTAAAAATAAGAAATAGGTAAGAAGAATGATATTGGGAGTCAATTCCTACATTATTTATTTCTAAATTCTATTAAAGATTTACTAAGTCATAAAATTTTTCAAGTATTAAAAAATGGGGCCATTCAATATATCCCTCAACCTCAAGACCACATGACACTTATCCAGGACCATGGCACTCGACCGACCGTGAATCCCCTGAGGGAAGGCTTGAATGAAGGAAGTTAGCCTGCACCGGGGGTGTTAGGCCCATGTAGGTCTTAAAACAGTCAATTCCGTGGGAAATAAATAGCTAGGATGAATCCATGGGTGCACTGACCTGTGGTGGTGAAACCCATAGAGTGATGGATGGAAAGCGTCATTGGTAAAGGGTGGTGCATGTTGGAGGGCTGGTGTCCTCCAGATCCTACATGACTTCATTGTGGTGGTATCCTCTCAAATTTTTGTATAAAAGGCTTCCCCCTGCACCATGGTTTCAATGTGGTATGTAATTTTTTCAGGTACTGTTCACATTTTAAAAAAAAACCCATGTATATCCCCTCTTAAACATTTCCCATTCCATGCTCAGACACTACAACTCCACCATCTTCTCCGCTAGTCCTAACCGTCCACCGCTGCAACAGTCAGAGAACTCCCTAGTTGAAATTTGAAAATATTGGGGTTTATTATTCCACCATTATTGAATCAAACAAACTCTATGGATCATTTCATGCACCCTCAGTGACCTCCACAATTCATTTCAAGGATCATCTAGCCTCTGATAAGCCCAAATGAAAAGTAGGATCCACCAATGTCGTTTCTTCACTTCAACCGGCACACCAATAATTATCTTGCAACCTATAGACTACAATGAGCACACGAAACCAACTGTTGAGTCCAACAGTGACTCATGAGACACCATTTGAAATTTTTTCCAACTGTGACTCATGAGCCACCATTGGAAACGTTTCCTAATGGTAACTCACGAGCCATCATTGGATATATTTATTAATGGTGACTCATGATCTGCCATTGAGTCCAACAGTGAATCATAAGCTACCATTGATCTATTGGTGAATCATGATCCATCACAAGATATTTTTCAAAAATGTGACTTTTGAGCCACTGTTGAGGCCTATAATGACTCATGTTCCACTGTTGGGCTGAGAGTGACTTAAAACCCACAATTGATTGGTTTCCACCATTGGAACACTATTTACCTACTCCACCAACAAACCACTTGAAAACAGTCATGGAGGCCACTAGAGGCGCTCTATTTGAGACCATTCTCCACTACTAGAGCACCATCTTTTGCTGCTGCTACAGATTAGGGGGTCATCTTCTCTAACACCCTTCAACCCTATTTGAATTCCTTGAATATCCATCCATTATGAAGGCTAGATGAAGTTTTATAAAATCCATGAATACTATCCATTGTCATGCTACCAGGATCCCACTACTGAGACACCATGAATAAGTACTCATCTCATCTAGACTTGGTGAAGGATGGAAGATATTTTATGGCCACTACCACATTCTTAAATCACTCCCACATTTCCATGTCCATTCCACCAAATTCATACAATACACTTCCATGATATCATCACCCACCATACACACTATGCATGTGCTAAGTGTAAGGCAGTACCAAAGTCCACATCCGATGGGAGAATTGAAAAACAACCAATCAATTCAAGTGTTTCCAAATTTACATCTTGAGCCTCATGGATCTCAAATCTTAAAATTTCAGTGAATATATTCCCTTAGTGAGGAAGATTTAGGGGATATTTGAAGAAAAATGAATGAATTAATCAATTCTTATAATAGGAGGAGGAATCCCATTGATGAAATGATGGGAGGTTGAGGACCTAAATAAAGAAAAACCTATTTATTCTACAGAGAATCTGTTTTTACTATTTTATTTTCTTTCTACTTCCCTTATGTCAAATTCCCTGTTTGTGTAACAACACGATCATTTATGAATAAAATTCCCATTCTTTTAATGTATTATGGATATAGAAAACACATGCAATCTTATTATAATTATTATTAGGTTTGAATGACCGTTATATATAACTACCATTGATAATATAAATGTTGAACAATTACCAGATGACTGATAGAAATATAAGGTTTTAAAACAAAATATTTTCGACACAGACAAATGAGAGGATAACCTCGTCTAGTAGACCTGGGCCATATATAGATTATTTTTAGGAGCTCAAGAAGGTGGTAGCATCACTGGTCCTCACTCTTGAACAATCGCAATCCAAGCTTCTATACATTAAGCTTGAATAGAATCACCAATGGGAGAAGTTCAAGTTAATAGAGATTACCACCCGGACGATGTTATCCGAGCCGCCCCAAGAGTCTATCACCATCACAAACCATACCCTTAGGTATTATGTAGGTGTTATAAGAGGTTATGTAACAAGGTATCAGTTACTTATTATGTAATACATTTTTATAAATAAATGTCTTATTCCATAAATTCCTTTATGTGAATAGTCTTTCTTAAAAAAATGATGAATTTGATAAATTGGCTCTTTTGTTAAAAACAGTAATTTGGGAAATATATACATTATTATATTAAAATAATATAATTTTATAAAAATTATTATAAAAAAATTATTATAAATTATGATTATATCAGTTCATTATCTGTAAATGATTGGGTAATCAGTTTGATAAGAGTTATATTTTTTGTACGATAAAACAGAAAGTGTATTCTTAAAGAATTTATTTTAAGGAATTAATTAATTAATGAATTTTATAAAAAATTAATATTTTAAAAAAATTTATTATGAATTTAATTTTATGAATAATAAATGAGTATGTAATTTTTAAGAAGTCAAATGTAATTTTTATTATGTTTTGAAGACTAGTTTTTTCAAAACCCGTGAATTTTCAATAAATATCGGTTTTCATTTTAAAAGTAAAAATTTAAATATTTAGAAAATTATTTAGATAAAATGAATATTATTTTTGGAATTAAGACATTAAAATTATTTAATTTTTAAATTTTCATAATTTTTTAAGATAGTCGAATTTTTGGGTAAAAATTAAATACCGTATAAATTAAATATGTGTTTTATGACATCATAATGAACCCAAAATGATGTAATAAATACTATAATGGGTATTATAGCACAAATATATGTTTTTTCCATTAAAGTAATTTTATTGTAGTTTTTTATTAATTATTTACATAGCCTTAGTGAATCCTCCAAAATGTATAATATATTTTATGATTTTAAATTCAGTTATTTAATAATGTGACTCACCTCCATATAGTAAAGGATAATATTTTAATATTTTTCTTCCTTTGAAATTATAAAATAATTTTCTCCAATCCTCATTGTCAAAAATTTTGGGAAAAACCATTGGATGGTTTTTAGTTTTGAATATTTAATTATATAGATTCCAAAACCTAAGTTCGTGAAATATTAAAGAATTCCCCTCTCATTTCCTATTTAAACCCACCCATGCTCCCAATTATATTCAACAACAGTTCTTTGAGCACGTCCCTAATCTATCATAACTCTCTATAATCCTTCCATGGTGCCCGAAGCTCTCAATAGTCCCCTCTTGAAGCTTTTGAAGTCACACACTCAAGTAAGGGTTTCCTTCCATTCTCATTTTTATCCAAGTTTACTTATATTGTTACACCCTTTTATTTTTAATTAAAGATGACGGGGTATGTTTTCTCACCTCCCCCATAATAATTTTATTATAATTTTTTGATGGTATAACTCATTATCTTTCATTAATACCTCCCATGTACACTCGTCACCATGCCAAAATTTCGTAAGGGTTATTCTATTTCTACTCTTTCTTCATCTTTCTTTATTATGTTATGCTTTATACATGAAAATTAATTGTGTTGGGAAATGTATATATAGGAACCCATTACTATCCATTTCACATATATATTTTGGTATCCCCATTTCTCTCTCATCAACAATTTTTTTGAATTTTTATGTCATGCCGTTAGGCTGCCAAAATTGCACTGCGATTTTCCATGCCAAAATTATTATGTGATGAATACCATGGCAATTACTATATCAAGGGTATTCACCTTTATAAAAATATAATTACACTTTATAGAATTTAATTTATGTATTCCACGTTACATTATCATGAAATAAATGATTATGTTGAATTAATTTATGTTATATGGTCTATTTGGAACTCTTAAGCATGAGATTAAAATATTCATGAAGGTTGTGCCCTCTTAGTGCTCTAATGCATCGTGTAATGTTTAGTATCATGATACATCATTTTGGGACAAGGGTTTTACTGATTCTTTTAGGAAATTTTTCCACCCTGTAGGGACATGGGTTTACCTGATTCCATTATGTTAATGATGCAATGTTTTAAGTTGTTTCCACATTTCCATGTTATAATGATCATGATATATCATGCCTTTATGCTAATGTTTCTCATATGATCCATTGATATGTATATTTCCAAAAATGTATTGTATTATTAAGTTTATGACTTGTTTAATCCCTTACTATTATTTATAGCTCACCCTTTTCTTATGTATGTCCTCATGTTTTCCCATGAAATGATAAGTACGGCAGAATATTGTGGTCATGTAGAAGATGTTTTCAATAAAGATGTTGTATTTTATGTCTTAAGTTTCCATTTAATGTTCCTAATCCCCAAATACACTGGACCTCTTGATCTCATGGATTGTATTAAGTGAAAGTTTATGTAATAAATAATGTTTAAGTGTGTAAGAAAGAGTAGGGATCTTATGGTTGGTATCAAAGGATTTGTTTAGTTATTTTTGGGGTTATGGTTATAAAACTCTAGTGAAAGCCTTAGGGATAAGACTGAGTATAATAAAATAGTACCAATTTTTTTTTGAGAATAGATTAAGTGGTTTATCAATAAAATAAATCCCTTTCTGGATATGAACAAGTAGAGGTGGCTCTGGCACATATGTATCTAGGGGTAAAACCTGAAAACACAGCTTTGAGGCAGACTTGAACAAGAACTAGTGCACAACAACGAGCCTTGATTCACTCTTGGTTCGACACTCCTAGAGGATATTCTTTGGTAAATTCATAAGCTTATCATGAACCATTATTAAGGGAATAAAAAAATTCCCCTAAGAATATATGTTAGGAAGTATATCATGGATAACATATATCTATGCTTAGAAATTCATAAGTTAAGGAGTTAAATGTAATTTATATGTTATCCATTTAATATCATTAGATTCCACTTTATTTGTTTAATGGTTTAAGATACACATCCACAAGTCTATAATGGATAAAGTAGAAACAAATTCAAAAAGAGAAAGGTAGGTTTATCTTACATGGATCTACACATTCTTTTATATCTAAAATGTTTAGTAGAATAATCTAAATATCACCCCAAATAATGTAAGTAGATATGTTGGTGAAAATGAAAAATGGGGAAATTATTGCACCCCAAGAATATAAATTTCCTCTTATAACATTTTGTGGATTGAAATTTCTGGTGAACATAATCATACTTCCCTTGGTGGAATTTGATATAATTCTTGGCATGTATTTTCTTTCACTATATACAGATAACATAAATTGTTGTGAGAGAGAAATCACTCTCTATATAGTGAATAGACCCTTGATTCTCTATGAGTGCATAGAGGAGGATGAATATTATTTAGCACCATCATCTCAAGCATGGATATTACTTCCCTATGTTGATTCATATCTTTCTAAGATGATTGAGTCTAAGGAAATAACCAACCTTTAAGGCATACCTATTGCAAGGTACTTTGCTGATGTGTTTCCTGAGGAATTTCCTAGTCTTCCTTCTAGAAGAGATGTTGAATTCTCCATTGATCTAATACCCGGGGCATTTCCAATATCCAAGACTCTATTTATAATGGATGTTTTGGAGCTTGAGGAGTTAAAGAAACAACTATAGGAGAATCTGTATAAATGGTTTATATGCCCAAGTGCTTCACTATGGTGTGAACTAGTCCTCTTCATCAAGAAGAAGGATGGGTCAATGCTCCTTTGAATTAATTGTCATGAGATCAAAAATATCATGATAAAGAAAAATTATCCTTTTCCATGAATTAATGACTAGTTTGATCAGCTATGTGGATAAAAATACTTCTCTAAGGTGGATCTACATTTAGGATATTACCAAGTAATGGTGAAGAAGGCATAAATCCCTATGAATGTTTTTCATACAAGGTACAGGAACTATAAATTCATAGTAATGCCTTTAGGACTCACTAATGCTATAGAAATCTTCATGGAATTGATGAATTGAGTATTTATAGATTACCTCAAAAAATTCGTGGTAGTATTTATAGACGATATTCTAATATACTCCAAAACTAAGGAGGATCACGACAAGCATCTAAGCACTGTACTAGAGACCTTGATAAAGGAGAAGCTATATGTAAAGTACAACAAGTGTGAGTTTTGGTTAAAGGATGTCTCATTCATGGGGAATTTCATCATAATCAATGAGATATATGTGGATCCCTCCAAGACAAATGCAATTGGGGGATGGTCGAAGCCAAAATATGTGATAGATATCCATAGCTTCCTTAGATTAGCTGGATACTATTACCGATTTGCGAGATTTTTCTCTTGATTTTCAAACCCTCTTACCAAGATAACTCAGAAGGGAGTCATGTTTTCTTGGAATGATGAATGTGTAGAGAGCTTCAAGGAGTTGAAAAGGAGGCTTATCACATCGACCTTGCTAACACTATCCACAAGTGGAGAACTATTCGTGGTATTAAGTGATGCTTCAAAGAAGGGTCTGGGTTGTGTGTTGATGCAAAATGACATTCATTTCCTATGATTCAAGGAAATTGAATGTTTATGAGTAGAAATATCCAACACATAATATGGAGTTGGGTACAGAGATCTTCACTTTGAAAATTTGGGGACATTACATCTTTGGGGAATAGTGTGAAATATATACAGATCACAAAATCCTCAAGTCTATATTCATATAGAAAGAGTTGAATATGCACCAATGAAGATAGTTAGAGCTAATCAAGGATGATGACTGCTCAATTCACTACCATCTTGGGAAAGCAGATAAAGTGGAAGACGATCTAAGTAGAAAGGATATAACAACTCATTCATTGATGAGAATGGAAAATGATCCAATCTTCTTAGATTTGATAATGATGGACATGATAATTTTAAAGAAGGTAACATCATAAATCATTTCACAAATTATTTCTCAATCGTATATTTTAGAAAGGCTAAAGGATTCTCAAAAGGATTATGTGGGAATTCAATAAGAAAGTGGAAACTATCCAAAAGGGGAAATCCTAGATTTTCAATGTTAATGAATAAGGAATTGTGATATTTGGGTCAAAACTATGTGGTCTATAAAAGCAAGAGTTAAAGAAAGAACTTTTAGTTGATACTCATAGTTTGAATTTATCCTTTCACCCAGGAGAGACAAAGATGTATAGAGATATCCAAGATCATTATTGGTGGGATAACATGAAGAAGGATATCGTTGAGTATACATCAAAGTGATTGGAATATCCGAAAGTGATGGCTGAGAGTTATAATTCTTAGGGGTTTATGAAACCATTACCCATACCAACGTGGAAATGGGAAAACATAACCATGGACTTTGTCACTAGACATCTAAAGACATCAAAAGGAAACAATTCTATCTAGATTTTTGTGGATATTCTTACAAAAACTGAACATTTTGTTGCAATTTAGATGGATTTAAAATTGGATTAATTATTACAAATATACATTAGAGAAGTGGTGAGGCTGCATGGGGTACCACTATTGATTTTGTCCGATCAAGATCCAAGATTCACCTATAAGTTCTAGAAGAGTCTCCAACATGCTGGGACTACTGAGATGAACTTTAGTAAGACTTATTATCCTCAAACTAATGGCCAATATGATCAGATTGTCCAAACACTTGAGGAAATGTTTATAGCATGATCAATAGACTCCAAAGGAGGATGGGATCAACATCTTACTCTGGTTGATTTATCTTATAACAACAATTTCCATTAAAGCATACAAATAAATCCTTATGAAGCCCTTTATGGGAAGAGGTTAAGAACACCGACATGTTGCGATGAAGTTGGGAAACGAAAACTTCTAGGTCCAGAAATGGTTGAAGAAATGGTGGAGAAGGTTAAGACCATCCAGCAACACATTGAAGATGCTCAGATTCGAAAAAGGAGTTATGAAACAAATTGTTGATGAGAACTAGATTTTGATGTTGGAGACATGGAATTCATCCTCTTATCACCATGGAAGAGAGTTATGATATTTGGTGACAAGGAAAAGCTTAGTCCAAGGTACATGGGCCCTTTTGAGATCCTTGATCGCATTGGAGCAGTGTCCTATCAACTAGAAATCCCACCAAACCCATATCAAGTACATGATGTATTCCATGTATCACTCATGAGAAGTACATACCTGAACAATCACATGTATTCAATTCAAATGTGGTACCATTGTAGAATTACCTCCCCTATGAAGAGAAGCCAGGGAAAATCATATATCATAGAGAAATGTTTCTAAGAAATAAGACCATGCCTCTCATCAAGGTGTTGTGAAAAAACCACAAGTATGAAGAAGAAACATGGGAATCGGGGGAAGTGATGAGGTAGAGTTACCCACATCTGTTTTACTATGATAAATGGAAATTTCAAGATTGAAATATATTAAGGGGGAATGTTTTAATAAACCGATCACTTATGAATAAAATTCCCTTTATTTTATTATATTATAGACATAGAAAACACATTCAGTATTTTTTTTATTGTTATTGGGTTTAAATGTTTGTTATGTATCCTTACCATTGATAATATAGCCATTTAACAGTGACCACGTGACTGATATAAATATACATTTTTTTTAAAAAAAATCCTTTCAATATAGAAAAAGGTTATGATGGCCTAATCAAGTGGACTTGGTCCATACAAAACCACTTTTCAGAGCTCAGAAAGAGGGTACTTTCACTAGGCTTCACTCTTTATCAAGCCCAAACTGAGCTTTAATATGTTACACTCGAACATGATTACCTATGGAAAAATTAAATTTAATAGAGATTACCACCCAAGCGATGTTATCTGAGCCGCCCCAAGAGTCTATCACTATCTCACACCTTACCTTTAGGACTTATGTAGGTGTTACAAGGGGTTATGTAACAAGGTATAATTTACTTATTGTTTAATACCTTTCAATAAATATAAGCCTTATTCCATCAATTCCTTTATGAGAATATTCCTTCTTAAAAAAATGATGAATTTGATAAATTGAATCTTTAATAAAAAATGGTACTTTAGAGAAATATATACATTATTATATTAAACTATGATTTTTATTAATAATATTATATAAAAAATTATAAATGATGATTATATCAGTTCCTTATTTTTAAATTATTAGGTAATCAGTTTGATAAGAGTTATATTTTTTATACAATAAAACAGAATGTGTATTTTTAAAGAATTTATATTAAGGAATTAATGAATTTTTCAAATAATTAAGATTTATAGAAAATATTATTATCAAATTAAATTTATGAATAATAAATGATTATATAATTTTTATGAATTCAAATATAATTTTTCTTAAGGTTTGAAAACTGTTTTTGTCAAAAAAATGTGAATTTCTAATAAATGTCGGTTTTCATTTTTAAAATGAAAATTAAAATATTTAGAAAATTATTTAGATAAAATGACTATTATTTTTGAAATTAGGATGTTAAAATTATCCAATGGTGAATCTTTTATAATTTTCTGATATAGTTGAATTTTTTGGTAAACATTAAATACCGTATAAATAAAATATGTGTTTTATGACATCATAATGACCCTAGAATGATGTAATAAATACTATGATGGGTATTATAGGTGAAATATATGTTTTACCATTAAAATAATAATATTTTAGATTTTTTTACTTATTTTATCAATCTTTAGTGAATCCTCCAACATGTATAATATATTTTTTGATTTTAAATTCATTTCTTTAATAATGTGACTCACCTCCACATAAACAAGAATAATATTTTAATTTTTTTGGAGATTGGATTTATAAAATGTTTTTTCCACTCCTATTTGGGAAAACCCATGGGAAAAAACCATGTTAAGGTTTGTGGTTTTGAATATTTAATTATATTGATTCCAAAACCTATGTTTTTGAAATATTAAAGAATTCCCCTCTCATTTCCTATATAAACCCACCAAAGATCCCACTTATAATCACTAATTTTCCTTGGATCACGTCAATAAGCTAACATCCCCTCTCTATAATCCTACCAAGGTTCCCCAAGCTCTCAAGAAGCCCCTCTTCAAGATTTTGAAGTCACACATTCAAGTAAGGGTTTCCTTCCTTTCTCATTTTTATCCAACTTTCCTTATATTGTTACACACTTTTATTTTAAAATAAAAATGATGAGGTATGTTTTATAACCACCCCAAACTTCCCTTATTATTTTTTTATGATTATATACCTCTTTCTCTCCCATTAATCCCTCCCATATACACCCGTTACCATGCATAAATTTCATAAGAGTTATTCCACTTCTCCTACTTCTTCAAGTTTCTTTATTATGTTACAACTTCTATTACCAAATTAATTGTGTTGAGAAATGTATATATATGAGACCCTTAAATTTAATTTAAATTATATATTATGGGAAAGCACTTTTTCTCTAATTAACCATTTTTTTGAATTTTTATGTCATGTCGTTAAGCTGCTAAAATTGCACTGCAATTTTCCATGCCAAAATCATCATGTCATGAATACCATGACAATTTATCTATCAAGGGTATTAACCTTTATGCACATATAATTAATGATTATATACTTTCATGTATGTATTCCACATTCCTTTATCATTGAATAAATGATGATGTTAAATGGATCTATGTTATATGATCTATGTGGCACACTTAAGCATGAGATTAAAATGTTCATGAAGTGTGCGCCCTCATAGTGCTCCAATGAAGTGGAAAATATTTAGTATTAGGATAAGAGATGTTGGGACATGGGTTTTCCTGATTAATTTTAGGAAAACTTCCACCATGTTGGGACTTGGTTTTACCTAATTACTTTATGTTAATGATACAACGTTTTAAGTTGTTTCAACATTTCCATGTCATTATGATCATGCTATATCATGCCTTTATGTTCATGTTTCACTTATGATCCATTGATATGTCTATTGCCTAACATGTATTGTATTATTCATGCTATTCTTTGTTTACACTCTTACTAGGCTTTATAGATCACCATTTTCTTATATTTTTTCTCAGGTTATCCCATGCAATGTTAAGTATGAAGAAATGATGTGGTCACGTAAAAGAAAGCTTCAATATAGATGTTGTATTTTATGTCTTAAGTTGTCATGTAATGTATCTAAGTCCCAAAGAAACTAGACCTATACATATTCTATGTTTTATTAAGTGAAAATTTATATAATAAATCACGTTTAATTGTGTAATAAAGAGAAGGGTTGTAATAGTTTGTCTCCATTGTTTACTTTTTCATGGATGGGTAGACCCTTTCTGTGATTGGGTGAAGGGGAGGTGACCCATTGTAATGCTGGATTAATAATTTTAATTAAAATTTTCTTTCTCTTTTGAATTATTAAATCATTTTTAATTTAATAATTCAATGTTTTAATGGGATTAAATTATATTTTATTTCAAAAATTAACATTATTATATTGACTTGATTAAATAATATTATTCTCCCTCTTCTTATTATTATATCACACTGATTGGGTGATCCATTGTCCGGGAGATAATTTGTTAGTGACTTATAAACAGTTGGGGAAGATACAATGGGTTAATATGAGCACTTTGGTACTCAGTTTCTGATTTCAAATTTCCTAGGTGATCCAGGGAAGATCCACTATGCCTTTCACAAATGGAAGAAGAATAGTCCAACCACGTAAATTGGGAGGACTATTCTCACTATAAACTAATTTTTTTGATCATGGGTGGAAACAGATATATGATTATTTATCCATTCATTAAAATAGTTAACCAAAACAAAAGATTCAATTTCACAATGGCATATGATAACGTTACATATGGGAATCCAAACCTAAAACCCAGTAACTCTTTTATAAAATGATATTCACAAACCAAGTCTCTTTCTATATAATCATTCAAATTCATGTTTTTTAATTTAATTTTTGAACTCGTTACATCTTTATTAAAAACAAAAATATTGGAAGATGACTTAGGTAATTTCAACTACTACACCATTATGTGGAAAAATAGATTTTTCCATACCCCAGGACTAGGTTTTGTGAGAGGACTTCCATAGGAAAATCATTTTTAAATCCATTATCCCCCCTAGGTATTCTCGGTATTGATCACCAAGAAGATATAAAAGATATTGAGGTTTTTTGAGGATTATATTCACATGAATTGGGTGATTATAAAGAATAAGTATCAAATATTGAGGATGGGAAACCCCTTTGATCAGTTGAGAGGGGCACAATGGTTCTTAATGATAGACCTCAGATCAAGATATCGCCCACCATGAGTATGAGATGAGGATATACAAAAGATAGAATTTAGGTGTCTCTATGTTCACTATGTGTACTTGGTGATGAATTTCAACTTGATAAACACCTCAGTAGTGTTCATGGGACTCGTGAATTGGATATTTAATTCTTTTTAGATCTGTTCATGGAGGTATTTATTGATGAAAGTTTAGTGTACATGGAACCTGAGAAGAAGAATGAAAGATACTTGAGAATGATCCTGGACATAATCTGAGAGCATTTTATTTATGGTAAGATCTCAAAGTTTCATTTAAATACTCAAGATATCCACTTTTTTATACATTTCATCTTATTGGATGTTATAGTTGTGAACCTGAAGATGGTTAAGGTAGTTTTAGCAGAGATGAATTGGGTTATGTAGAGACCCGAAGCTGGACGTACATTGACATTACATTACTTTTGCGGAATACTTAGTACATAAAAAAAACACACACACAAGGACCGTAATAGTTTAGTGTCTTTGGAAACTCGGAATATAATCTTCTAATCGTGGTGAAAGATCTTCAACATCTCCCATAAAGATCTTATTTTTTTTAAACCTAAATCCTTTCTTTATGTCCTGGGGAAAAAACATAAAAGGGTGAGCTCAAATGCTCAGTAAGGGTAAACAAAAGAAATATCAATCACGTCATATTCATAAGAACATATCTTTTGGAAATCTTAACCTGCAAAAGAGATCATAATTTCATAACATGGGATAAATCATAGTAGTGAAATGTAATCCCAATAATCATAAATTATAACATGAAACTTTGTGGAATACACACATAATCATATAGAATCATTTCTTATTAGTCAAGACTCATTTCCAAGACTATCTTAGTGGACAAAGTCCCTTTTTGAACCGAGTTCACTCCTCATTTCAGTCCTGTTTCACTGAACCGGTATAACCTACCGTTCCAGCCATGTCTATCTCATGAGATATAAAATCTTTACCCAATGCATTGTAGGGAGATATAGGTCCAACCCATATAATAATGAAATCATTCTTACTTGTGCCACAAAAAAACATACATCATTCATAATAACCCAATAAACAAAATGGGTTTCATAAACATCATTCCATCATCACATAATCCATATAAAAGAAATGGATATCATTTCATAATAAGAAAAGTGAAACCATTGAAATCATAGAGACATGATACTTGAAACATACACATATGAAATAATGTCATCTTAGATGAAAAATGGTTTTGATAAAATACTTGAAATGAATTCTTGAGGAAAACACCATTTCTTCTTCAAAATCAATTTATTTTCACAAAACGTCATGAAATTTTAAAAGAAAGAGATTTTGTAGAAAACAGTAATGAAATATTTTGGAGGAAGATTCATGAAAATAAGGCTTTACGAAACCATAAAAATTCTTTCATGTCATATAAGTTAAAAAAATATTATTTTCGTACTTTTGTCGGAAAAGTCAAAAAGCACCTCGTATGAAAAACGAAAAAAGATTCCTTTCATAACTTTTACTAAAAACTTACCGCAGGGTAAAATTGGATTTTAAACAATTGTAGGTGGAAGGAAATAATATTACATATTGAGTAAACATGGATGTGGATGATAAAATACACCCCAGTAAATACCAAAGTATAAACAATCTCAGATAAAAAAGAGATTGTGATATTTCCCTTACCTTAGGTCCGATTTGCTTCGTAAGTGTCCGAACCTCCTGTATAATGATTTAAATAATGTTATTGACTTATTCCAGAATCATACTTATTGTTATGATATCATATATGGTAATATTCTTAGCTTCTTATTAGTAATATTTCATTACTACTTGTTATTCGGGTGTTTATTACTTTTTGTTCTTATGTGTGTTTTGTCGAATAAATTATTATTCTTCTCTTTAGGTTATAGATAACTCATTTCCAGAATGGTATTAGTGTAATATATATCATATTAATTAATTAAATTCATTTATATAATCATTATGAAATGAAGATCATGTAGAACGAGTCTCATTACATCGTGGAGACAGTATTCCGTACGTACGCACGAGTGATGATATCGTTCCTATGATAGTGGAATTGTATTGGAGTGTATGTATACTATTTCATAATCAATATAACTTTATAATAGTCATATATAGTCATTATTTACACCATTATACCCATCCAAGTAAGGTGGTGGTGGAAAATAGATTACACCACGGTGTGGAGACGGTATTCCGTACGTACGCACGCGCGGTGATTTCTTTTTTCGTAGGATGGATAGATAGTGAAATAGGGTTGTTTCATACTTATAATAAAATATCAGTATGTTAGTGATACTGATTTTATTACTTCATAATGAAACAACTAAAGAAAAAGAAGTGGAATAAGAAATAAAGATGAAAGAATCGGTAACAGACATTACCTCTTCTTTGAAGTGCTTCTTTGAGACCTCCTTTTAGGGTACTAAAATAGGTCTTTGAAGAAGACCAGAACCTCTAGGATGTTTCTACGTAAGTGGAGAGGAGAAATTGGCAGGGGTTGGCCAAGATTGAAGGCTCAAAGTTGTGTGAGGAAGAGGGGGAGGAGGTTCCCTTTTATAAGGGAGGAGAGGGGCACCTTTGGAATAACTAAAATTATTATTTTATTATAAATCCAAATTCGGTTCTAAATAGCTCCAAAATGATTTATTTCTAAGATAAGGTGGGCATGGGTCTAAATACTCTCATACAATAGAATTTATACAAGTTTAGGTTCCTATTTTAACCTTATCATTTAGTTTTAACATTAAGTTAAATAATTTTACTTTTACCGTGTCTTCTTGTGTTCTTACACTATAAGGTTAATAAACTTACTATAACAAGCCAAAAAACCCCAAGTTGTTTATTATTAATATATATAACCTTATATAAGTCATTTGGCCAAACATTAGATTTTTAGGAATAAAATAACAATTAATAATATAATATTTGTTTTAAAAACTATTTTATGTCAATTTTGACACTATTTAGTAATTGATTTTTGTAAAAATCATAATAGAATATTAGTTCGAACCAAGTTAATTAAATCAATACTAACATGTCATATTAACCTGTAAAATTAGTTTAATTTATAAAAAGTCTTAAATTAAATTTATTTGGGTATTTATAACATCAATTATGTCAATATTTCATTAATAAGACAATTTCTGCATCATCTTTGTGTCATAATAAATGATAATTATTTAATCCCTAAAAATTATAAATAAATTCCTATGATGTCGATAATTGTATAAGATTTCTGGAGACTATTCATGTTCGAAGTCTTATGAAGTGTATCACTAAAGTAAAATTATTATACTTATAAGAGTTAAGAAAGTGACATGTTGTCACATTCTTTGGTTTTAATAATAATTAAATTATTTTCATCGAAAAAAGTCCATTAAATGAATCTAATCCGACCCTTAGGTGATATGGGTCGACTTTTAGTCATCCAATAAGATTTTGACATATGTTAGGGTAATTTTATAATATTATATTTACCCGTAATTACCGGATTTACCTTTAACTATGGTAAATAAAATTTACCGAAGTTACTATTCATAATTCCCAAAAATAAAAAGTAGCTTATTAAAATAATTTGGATCCACTGATTCCAAATATGGAATCCATTTTTCCAAATTCAATACACAAAAGTTGCAGAAATTAAATTAAAATTAATCCCGTTGTCGAAAGAAAACGGGTTTTTCTTTAAAACATTGCAAAAGATTGAATTGATTTATCCTACGAATTCAAGGTAGAATCAATGCTAATGACATAAATTATATTAAATGGTAAAAATATATTATATTTATACTTTAAAACCATTCAATATTATAATTTAACCATATAAATTATTGCGATGAAAAAAGTTGTTTTTAATTAAAATATAGCGTGTTTTTACTATTCATCAAAATATGAAAGTTACCAGAATGATATGAAAATTTATCCAAAGTAAATTTTTATTTCATGATTCCAAAGAAGAATTTTATTTTGTCAAATTGAACTTATAAACATGTCAAAAACTATATTTAAAGTGGGTGCGCCATCAAAAAGCGGCAAAACTGCATTTTTTGAAAAATACTTATTTTACCCGAAAAAATTATTTTGTTCTTATACCATGTTTTAGAAAATGTGCAAGACGAATAATAATGTTATAAGATTCAAATTTTAGTTAATACTATTCATAACGGCTAGTTCATAATAATATTATAATAATATTATAATAATATATCGTTGTTTAGTAAAACCCGGTATTGCGTACAACACACGCTATCGAGGAAGGTCACAATTGCGTGTAATGCAAGCCAAGTCAGGGTTGCGTGTTATGCAAGAATCCTTCGTTGTTTCATATAACATAATCCAAACATATTTCATTTATACATTGAATATATATATATATATATATACTCAATGTTGCGTAGAATAACTATTATCAAAATTGTGTGTAACACGATCCAAGAATAGTGTTGCGTATACTACAAGCTAATACGGTGTTGCGTATAGCACAAGGTAATATTTTTGTAGCATACAACACAAGACATTATTAAAAGAATATTTTTCATAAAATCTCGAGGTGTTACATTCTACCCCCCTTAAAATGAATTTCGCCCTCGAAATTCATCGGGGTTATAAATGGTTTACTATTCGAAAGTTTCTTTAATAGAACCCACATCGTAAAAAGGAATACCAAAACCAATCTTTAAAAACAAAAGTATGAAACGTAACGGTTACCCAAATAAACTAATCACTGGGTTTCCACATAGGTGAAAATATGGATACGGAAGAGAACTCTAACCATCATCTTCTGATGGAGAGTGGTAGAGAACATGGCTATGGAAAGGCCAGAAATCACAAAGCCATAAATTTGTGACGATCTAAGGAATCATCTGATTCATCAGATATAAGAGCATTAGGACTACATTTTTGGTTTTCAAGATCATTTCCCTAAAGTTGATGAAATTGGAATTAGAATAAATACTTTCTTGATTTTTGGTATAGTCTCATCGTTTGTCATTCTTTAGAAAATTTACACTTCATCTATTAAAGAAATGAAGTTGAATTTTTCATTCGTGATGTGTTAGCAGATCATGTGATAGAATGATGGGTCATTCCATCTGTCTCAAACAAAAGGTTAGAAAAGTTATCAAAAAAAAATACATAAGTCCATCTATAGTGAGATTAATCATATATGGTTCCTAAATGGACTTATACTTCATATATCATACTGCTTAATATAATAAAACTAGTTTCTACTAAACAGGGACTTCCTGTAGGCCAGTGGTAGGCGATAAAGGCCAGTCGCACTTCGGTTGTGGGTTCGATTCCCACAGCCCTGTCCGACGTGATGGGTTGTCGCCCGTCATGCAGGTTGTCCTTTTTCTAAAGCTATATTACTATAACATCCCATCAACAATGTCAAAAAATAGTTTTATCCTGAAACAATACTAACTTATGTCCAACATAATCCATTCCAATTTTTAGGCTTATCTAAAATACTTCAGTCTAAGCTCATAGTATAAAGAAAATGATCACGTGAATGCCATCATTTATCCCCCATATATCATAAGATATATCTTGTTGGTCAAATTACAAACATGTGAATACCTTAATAATGTATTCTCTTGAAGAATGAATATCCATTGAACCTTAGTGAAAACATGAATGCAGTTAAAAGTTAACACTTTCCACATACCAAATCCTCAAAATTCTATATCCTCAAACCATGATATCACTTAGTCCTTATATCAATCATGAGCTCATGAATACTATCAAACATATTAGATTCTCTTTATCCCTTCATTATGTGCATATCATCTGCTTTCCAAAAATATTTCAATCACTTTTGATGGTTACCGATGCCATAAAATTATTGAAAACCACAATGGACCAAAACATAAATATTCCAATATTCCACGATACTATATACAACATTATTCTGGAATCCCATTACATAAACACTTAATCATTCCACCACATTGTTTTCATATTCAACATCGCCAATGGTGATTGCATGTGACTTCCCTTTGTCCTTTGCCTTAAGTGGTTGCTCATGTCGATCATCACTAACCCTTGGATTAGGGCATTTATTAGCATAATGCCCCATTTCCTTGCACTTGAAGTATTGAAGTGTAGTAGGTTCATTCTGTGTATCCCTTTCTTTGTTTTCATCATTAGGCATCTTCTTCCCATCATTGCGGCATTCAAATGCCCGATGACCTTCCTTTCCACATTTGAAACATTTACTTGTCCCTTTAAGACAATCTCCACCATGCTTCTTTCCACACTTTGAGCATAAGGAAACATTCATCTTCTTTTCACCATTATTCTGAGATTTCTCCTTGAACTCCATCTTTAATTTCTTGTCAAAACTATGAGATGGATAAGTAACCCCAACTTCTATTTATACCTTGATAGCACAAAGCACAATTTCTTCATAGCTACTGAAGTCTCTTATAGCTAATGCCCTTCGAAGATTTGGTTTTAAGACACTGAAGTATCGATCAACTTTACTTTCAGGTTGGATGATAAATCCGGATGCATACCTTGCATGCCTTGTATAATTAGCTTCGTATATACCAACAGATTCATCATCCTTTTGCTTCAGTTCAAGAAACTCCTTCTCTAACTTTTTTCGAAGAATACGAGGGATGTACTTATTGAAAAATAAGTTCTTGAACTCGTCCCATTCCATGGAATCAATTTCATCTCTTTGCCTCGTATTCTTGAAAAGATTCCACCATTGATCAGCTTCACCTTCCAAACGATATACTGCTAAGATGACTTTATCATGTTCATAACATTGAAGAACTGAAAATACCTTTTCATCGGTACTGATCCATTGTTCAGCAACAAGTGGATCAGAAGACCCACTAAAAGAAGGTGGACGTTGCCTCATGAAGGACTCAATAGAATGTTATTCCCTTTTCTGCTCATTTGGAAGTCCAGAATGATTCATAGCTTGTGTAAGTATAGCAATAAGATTTTGCACTCCATCTCCCACAACATTTGTTTGTTCAGGAGGAAAATCATTGCATTGTCCATTACATTGATCAACACGGTTCCTTCGGGTTCCAGCCATCGTCTAAAACCCAAAAAAGAAGAGTGTGAGAGGCAAAAATCATTGTAGGGAAAACAACATAATAAAGGGGGAGTATCCTCAATATCTAACATCTTAGGATAAATTCTATGATCGTTACCGTAGTTATAGGACTGTATCCTATACGTATACTTATCCTTAGGGATATCCCTAGACATACCATAGAAATATCTCTAGGGATCTCCCTAACGTTTTCGCATCCTATTTTCTAAAGGTTGACTAAACTCTTCCTATGATACCAACTGTAGAGACCCGAAGCTTGACGCACATTGAAATTACATTACTTTTGCAGAATACTTAGTACATAACAAAAACACACACACAAGGACCGTAATAGTTTAGCGTCTTTGGAAACTCGAAATATAATCTTCTAATCGTGGTGAAAGATCTTCAACATCTCCCATAAAGATCTTCTTTTTTTTAAACCTAAATCCTTTCTTTATGTCCTGGGGAAAAACATAAAAGGGTGAGATCAAATGCTCAGTAAGGGTAAACAAAATAAATATCAATCACGTCATATTCATAAGAACATATCTTTTGGAAATTTTAACCTGCAAAAGAGATCATAATTTCATAACATGGGATAAATCATAGTAGTGAAATGTAATCCCAATAATCATAACTTATAACATGAAACTTTGTGTAATACACACATAATCATAGAGAATCATTTCTTATTAGTCAAGGCTCATTTCCAAGACCATCTTGGTGGACAAAGTCCCTTTCTGAACCGAGTTCACTCCTCGTTTCAGTCCTGTTTCACTGAACCGGTATAACCTACCGTTCCAGCCATGTCTATATCATGAGATATAAAATCTTTACCCAATGCATTGGAGGGAGATATAGGTCCCACCCATCTCATAATGAAATCATTCTTACTTGTTCCACAAAAAAAACATACATCATTTATAATAACCCAATAAACAAAATGGGTTTCATAAACATCATTTCATCATCACATAATCCATATAAAAGAAATGGATATCATTTCATAATAAGAAAAGTGAAACCATTGAAATCATAGAGACATGATACTTGAAACATACACATATGAAATAATGTCATCTTATATGAAAAATGGTTTTGATAAAATACTTGAAATGAGTTCCTGAGGAAAATATCCTTTCTTCTTCAAAATCAATTTATTTTCATAAAACGTCATGAAATTTTAAAAGAAAGAGATTTTGTTGAAAATAGTAATGAAATATTTTGGAGGAAGATTCATGAAAATAAAGCTTTACAAAATCATAAAAATCCTTTCGTGTCGTATAAGTTAAAAAAACATTCTTTTCGTACTTTTGTCGGAAAAGTCAAAAATTACCGCGTATGAAAAACGACAAAAGATTCCTTTCATATCTTTTACTAAAAACTTACCAAAGGGTAAAATTGGATTTAAAAATTTTTAGGTGGATGGAAATAATATTACATATTGAGGAAACATGGATGTGGATGATAAAATACACCCCATTAAATACCAATGTATAAACAATCTCGAATAAAAAAGAGATTGTGATATTTCCCTTACCTTAGGTCCGATTTGCTTCGTAAGTCTCTGAACCTCCTGTATAATGATTTAAATAATGTTATTGACTTATTACAGAATCATACTTATTGTTATGATATCATATATGGTCATATTCTTAGCTTCTTATTAGTAATATTTCATTACTACTTGTTATTCGGGTGTTTATTACTTTTTGTTCTTATGCGTGTTTTGTCGAATAAATTATTATTATTCTCTTTAGGTTATAGATACCTCATTTACAGAATAATATTAGTGTAATATATATCATATTAATTCATTCAATTCATTTATATAATCATTATGAAATGAATATCATGTAGAAAGAGTCTCATCACATCGTGGAGACAGTATTCCGTACGTACGCATGAGTGATGATATCATTCCTATGATCGTGGAATTGTATTGGAGTGTATGTATACTATTTCATAATCAATATCACTTTATAATAGTCATATATAGTCATTATTTACACCATTATACCCATCCAAGTAAGGTGGTGGTGGAAAATAGATTACACCACGGCGTGGAGACGGTATTCCGTACGTACGCACGCGCGGTGATTTCTTTTTCCGTAGGATGGATAGATGGTGAAATAGGGTTTTTTCATACTTATAATAAAATATCCATATGTTAGTGATACTGATGTTATTACTTCATAATGAAACAACTAAAGAAGAAGAAGTGGAAGAAGAAATAAAGATGAAAGAATTGGTAATGGACATTACCTTTTCTTTGAAGTGCTTCTTTGAGACCTCCTTTTAGGGTACTAAAATAGGTCTTTGAAGAAGACCAGAACCTCTAGGATATTTCTAGGGAAGTGGAGAGGAGAAATTGGCAGGTTTTTGCCGAGCTTGAAGGCTTAATGTGGTGTGAGGAAGAGGGGGAGGAGGTTGCCTTTTATAAGGGAGGAGAGGGGCACCTTTGGAATAACTAAAAGTATTATTTAATTATAAATCCAAATTCGGTTTTAAATAGCTCAAAAATTATTTATTTCGAAGATAAGGTGGGGATGGGTCGAAATCCTATCATAAAATAGAATTTAGACAAGTTTAGGTTCCTATTTTAACCTTATCATTTAGTTTTAACATTAAGTAAAATATATTTACTTTTACCGTGTCTTCTTGTGTTCTTACACTATAAAGTTACTCAACTTACTATAACAAGCCAAACGAACCCCAAGTTGTTTATTATTAATATATGTAATCTTATCTAAGTCATTTGGCCAAAAATTATATTTTTAGGAATAAAATACAATTAATAATATAATATTTGTTTTAAAAACTATTTTATGTCAATTTTGACACTATTTGGTAATTGATTTTTGTAAAAATCATAACAGAATGATTAGTTAGAAACAAGTTAATTAAATCAATACTAACATGTCATATTAACCTGTAAAATTAGTTTAATTTATAAAAAGTCTTAAATTACATTTATTTGGGTATTTATAACATCAATTATGTCAATATTTCATTAATAAGACAATTTCTCTATCATCTTTGTGTCATAATAAATGATAATTATTTAATCCCTAAAAATTCTAAATAAATTCCTATGATATAGATAATTGTATTAGATTTCTTGATACTATTCATTTTTTAAGATTCATGAAGTGTATCACTAAATTAAAATTATTATACTTATAAGATTTAAGAAAGTGACATGTTGTCACATTCTTTGGTTTTAATAATAATTAAATTATTTTCATAGAAAAAAGTCCATTAAATGAATCTAATCCAACCCTTAGGTGATATGGGTCGAATTTTAGTCATCCAATAAGATTTTAACATGTTTTAGGGTAATTTTATAATATTATATTTACCCGTAATTACCCGATTTACCTTTAACTATGGTAAATAAAATTTACCGTAGTTACTATTCATAATTCCCAAAAATAAAAAGTAGCTTATTAAAATAATTTGGATCCACTGATTCCAAATATGGAATCCATTTTTCCAAATTCAATACACAAAAGTTGCAGAAATTAAATTAAAATTAATCTCGTTGTCGAAAGAAAACGGGTTTTTCTTTAAAACATTACAAAATATTGAATTGATTTATCCTACGAATTAAAGGTAGAATCAATGCTAATGACATAAATTATATTAAATGGTAAAAATATATTATATTTATACTTTAAAACCATTCAATATTATAATTTTACCATATAAATTATTGCGATGAAAAAAGTTGTTTTTAATTAAAATATAGCGTGTTTTTACTATTCATCAAAATATGAAAGTTACCAGAATGATATGAAAATTTATCCAAAGTAAATTTTTATTTCATGATTCTAAAGAAGAATTTTATTTTGTCAAATTGAACTTATAAACATGTCAAAAACTATATTTAAAGTGGGTGCGCCATCAAAAGGCGGCAAAACTGCATTTTTTGAAAAATACTTATTTTACCCGAAAAATTTATTTTGTTCTTATACCATGTTTTAGAAAATGTCAAAGACGAATAATCACTACTACAAATCTGGGGTATAGACACGGTTTTATAGGTCCGTGGCTATATCTCTTCTACCGCCACGATTCATATCCCTCTCCGTGGCTAAATCATAACCCGTTTTTTTTTCTCCCAATTATCATCGGGCACCTCCTCTGCCCTCTCGTCGCGCCCTCCTACTCCCCGACACCTCCTCTCCGCGCCCTCCTCCTTCTCGAAGACTCCTCTCCGCGCCCTCCTTCTCCTCGATGCCTCCTCGTCGCGCCCTCCTCCCTGACGGCTCCTCGCCGTGACCCTCCTTCCCGACGCGACCCTCCCCCCCGATGCCTCCTCGCAGCGACCCTCCTCCTCGACTCAGCTCTTCCGAAGGCTCCTCGCCGCGACCCTCCTCCTCACTGCGACCCTCCTCCCAGACGCCTCCTCCCCGACACCTCCTCCCTGACTCCTCTCTTCTGACGCCGAGGCAAGTTTTTATGTATGTAAGCATTTGAATTATATAATATTCTTCATAGTTCACGGAGTTGCAGAAATTTTCTCTAACCTTGGGAGGTTATGAGCATTCTATGTATCATCGGTTTGAGTATGGGTTGATGTTAGACATACTTTCAAAGGTTTATCAAATTTTCTTCCCAATTATAAAGGATATAAAATGTATCTTTTTATTTAAATTGAACTTGTGGTGAATAATTAGGAGATAACAGGATCATAATGATCTAGTAGAAGTAAGAATAGGAAAGGAGATTATTCTACAAGTTGTGGATGATGATCAATTGGTTAGGGAAAGACTTTATCATTCCCTTCTTCTAGAGTCAAAGGATTCATTTTTTATATGTGGAATAAATATACACACTCA
Source organism: Viscum album (assembly GCA_963277665.1). NCBI lineage: Eukaryota > Viridiplantae > Streptophyta > Magnoliopsida > Santalales > Viscaceae > Viscum > Viscum album. Next base: position 1,006,920,045 of record OY728166.1, on the reverse strand, counting down.
GATGGTTTTCCATTTTGACCTTAGGAAGTATCACTCATGTAGATATGGGCCATCTTCTAATGATTTTTCATTATGGTTGGAGTGGCGGTTATAATTTTACTTTTACAAAGGAATTGTAAGCACAATTAGTGATTTCTAGTAGAGTGGGATATATAAATTATCTAGGAGGTCAGTATGCGGTGGATTTAAAGGCACTAAAGGGATGGTTTAATAGTTTTATATAGATCTTGGGAACCATATGTAATTTATGTAGGGTCATTGTTTTAGTTTTATGAGGTTTTTTATTTTATCAAGCATTGATGGATTCATCTCATTATTTTATGTCCGTTAATATCATATATAATATATATTTTTCTATTGTGTTCCATTAATTAGTTTTATCATTTATAACGATTTAGGGATGAGGGAGGAGGTTATCATATGGGCTCTTTCTTATAATGTTGAAATTTGCAGGATGCAGTGCAATGCAGTGATTCGCAACTGGTGTTTTCTCATATATTCGTTGAATTATTTGTAGTTCTCTCCAAGAATTTGCATTTCCAGTTTCACTTGAGTTTGTTAAACATTTTTACACTACGTCTCAACAGGATGCAGTGCAATGCAGTGATTCTCAACTGGTGCAGGAGGGCAGTGGGGGGGTGTCCAGGGTCTGTCCAGGGGGCTTTTATTTTCCCCTTTCATAGAAATTAGTAGAAAGTGTATACAATTCCAAAAATAACTCCTCTAATTGGTAATGACATCCATGCCACATATCCATCATACAAACCGATGACATGTTTTTGTATTGTGGAGAAGATACTATAATCCCATGCACCATTTTCTAGGGGGTGTCATAGGGCACAACAATGTGAGATTTTTTACTTTTACATCACTTCACACCAAGATTTCACTTATTTGCAGTTTACTGTGCTAGTTCTGTTTTATCTTGTTTCACCCCCTAATGTGTAACGTGAATACGTAGATCGGAAGTGGTAAGACTTGCACAATGTTGGGAGACATTGAGAGAGGCAGTAAAAGATACAATGTACTAGAAAAATTCTAGTCACAGTGTGCTAGTTCTATTTTCCTTTGCATCTCTTTTCCTTTGTCTCTAGTTTTGACCAAGGAAATTCTAGGAGGAAAAGTAGCATGGCAGGGAGTTTATGATAGCCCCTATGTCACTGCATAGTTCTTTTATTGTTATTTGGTTAAGTAGAGTTTTGGTTTTTATCTCCATGGAGTTCCAGGTCAGAACATGGAAATTTTTGAGGTTTCCATACTCTTCATGGTTAAGGTGCATGGTTTGAGGAAAATAGTATGACCTCCCTTCGTGAGGATAATTTTAAGTTCATTTTGAATTGCACACAATTTTTTAGCATGAGTTGCGCATAGCCAAGTCTAAACCATGTATCCCCTTGGTGAAACAATGTAGGATCCTTGGGCCAGTGCAGGGGGGCTGGGGAGGGGGGACAGGTGTAGGTGGGCTGGGGTAGCAGGGGGCTGGGGGGGCTGGTGCAGCTGGGGGCTGGGGTTGGGGGCTGGTGCAGGTGGGCTGTAGGGGGGGGGACTGGTGCTGGTGGGCTGGGGGTGGCAGGGGGCAGGGGGGCTGGTGTAGGTGTGCTGCGGGGGGGGGGGGTGGAGGTGGGCTGGGGGTGGTAGGGGGGCTGGGGGTAGCAGGTGGCTGGGGGGGGGGCTGGTGCAGGGGGTTGGGGAGGGTGGGGGAGACTGGTGCAACTGGGCTGGGGGTGGACTAGTGCAGCTAGGGGCTGGGGGCTGGGGTTGGGGGCTAGTGCAGGTGGGCTGTGAGGGGTGGGGCTGGTGCAGGTGGGCTGGGGGTGGGGGGACTGGCACAACAAGAGAGAAAATAAAAAATCTGAATGTGAGGAATTTCTGTGACAGTCAATGCTTTGCACAAGCACATTCAGGTTCACAAGCCCAAGCTTCATGGAATTTATAAAACTAAAGCTTATTTTTCATTAGTCTTTGCTGGACTTAATAAGTTTGGTTTTAATTTGGTTGTTTCTAGTGGTTACACTAGTTAGGGGGATCTTTTATGGGTTTTTTTCTCACTATTCATTCGGAAAGGTTGAAGTTATTGCCATTGATGAGCAGATTATCTCCTGAATGTATGTGATTCAATTTCTAGCGTTTCTCTTCCTAAATTTGCTTCAGATCACCATCCAATTATGGTTAGTTTCAAGAGTAAAGAGCAACAAATGCCTCTTCCTTTTTGATTCAATAATGCTTGGTCTTTTCAGACTGAATGTGACAATCTTATTAAAAGTTTCTGGTTCAGCATGAATTGTAGCTGGGGTGAATCAGCCTTCTCTTACAAGTTGAGGTTACTAATGTCCCAACTGAGAATTTGGAGCAAGGCCAATTATAGTGGGTTGGATAAAGAGATCCTCACTCTCGAGTCGACTCTGCAACATATTCAAGATGAAGCTACTAATTCTGATTTTAGTCAGGACATTTCAATAGAATTGGGTGTTATATCCAGGCTGAAATCTCTTATTACAAAGAGGGAAGGTGTTCAAAAGGAAACTTTCAGAATCAAATGGATACAGGATGGGGACAGGAACACAAAATTCTTCAACTCTCTTCAATGAATTCGAAGGGCCAACTGGACTTTATCTTTTCTTAGAACTGGAAAATGCATCTTGCATAACAAGGAAGCAATCGCTGAACATGTTGTTGACTATTTCACTAAGCTTTTCATTGGACCTGGAATGGAGGGGACCTTAATGGATGGTATTGTTCATTTGATGGTTTCTGATGAGGATAATCTTTTTCTCACAATCACCCCCCATGAATTTGAGATTAAGGATGTGGTCTTCAGTTTCAATGCTGGTAGTGCCCCTAGTTTGGATGGATTTGGCAATTCTTTTTATTTAAAGTATTTGGAGGATATTAAAGTGGAAGTTTGTAAGCTGGTCTCTTCTTTCTTCACCTCAGGGGTGCATCCCCATGGTTTCAATGCCCAATTTATCACTTTGATTCCTAAAGTTGAGAATGCTTGTGAAATTCACCTCTTTAGGTGAAATAACTAGATTGAGTCGAGTTATATTCTTGAGATATTCGATCCAATGAGTAATAAACCTCTATGGGACATTCAATGTTCTTGATTACAAAGTCTTGGAAGAAATTTCTGAGTCAGACTCAATCCATAAGCAGCTCTGTCATGCTGAGGTGAAAAATTAGTTCTTGATTATTGAACAACCTTGAATTCCTTGTAGTACACACAATAAAAAAAATGATTCTACTATTTCTAGAAGAAGATTCTATACATGCTCACCGCATCTAGCCTTGGATACCTGCTCAAGAAACTTGGGTACCTATAGGTGAGTGTTAAATGACATCCCAAATAGAAATCCAGCATATTCCTATAGTTTCTGGTCAAATTTATATCTCAAAAATAAGTATTGATCATTTTCTCTATCCTGGAAGTAAATAGATCAACCAGAAACAATATGAGACCCTGATTTTTTAAGCTAATCATGAGTTTCAATTTTATTTTTTCATATTTTATAGAGAATAAAAAATCTGGATAAATGTATGAATGGTGATCTAAAGTCTATATGCTATTTTGGTGGTCTATTTGGGCTGTTTCATTCCATCCTGTAGTGAACTCTAGTATTAAACTGTCCAATCTGGTTTTTCTTCCATATGATGATGTCATAGTCCATGAAATCATAACTCTAAATATTCAGATTATCCTGTGTACTCAGCAGACCATCATGACTTTGATATTGTGAAATAAATTCATCAATGATCATATGAGGTAAATCTAGTGGTATGATAACAATGTCCTGCAGGGTGGGTGCTGTCCAGGTAGGGGGGAGGGGTGTCCAGCAGGGGGGAGGGGTGTCCAGCAGGGGGGGTGCTGTCCAGGCAGGGGGGGTGTCCAGGCAGGGGGGAGGGGTGTCCAGCAGGGGGGTGCTGTCCAGGCAGGGGGGGCTGTCCAAGCAGGGGGGAGGGGTGTCCAGGAAGGGGGGAGGTGTCCAGGAGGGGGGGGGCTGTCCAGGCAGGGGGGAGGTGTCCAGGGGGGAGTCCAGTGTTCAGGGGGGTGTCCAGTGTCCAGGGGGAAGGGGGGCTGCAGGGGGGGCTGTCTAGGGGGGCTTTACAGGGGGTGGGGGGCTGCAGGGGGGAGGGGTGTCCAATGTTCTTTCCACTTTTTAGGTGATTTAGAGGACGAGGTTCAGGATTAAATGTATCCATGTATGAGAAGAGTAAGATAGGGAGGGTCAACTAGAAAGATAAAAGGGATTACTCATATTTTTCTCTACCAATGGGGACTAGGTCTATGAATATGTCAAAGGACAAATAGAAGGAATGTAACCCAACTCTCCAAGGTGGTCTTTTAGTAGTGGGATATTCCTGATAATCCTTTCAAAATTCTTGTGAAATCATAAGATGATGAATAGATTAAAGATACCGTTTCCTTTACTTTGAAAAATTATAAAATTGAGGGGGGGAGACGGCAGTGTGGAGGGGGCAGGGGGCTGGGGGCTGGGGGCTGGGGGCTGGGGGGTGGAAACATGCATTTCCTTTCTACAATAAAGGTTAGATTTCCTCTAAATAATGGCTTGTCTTGAGAGAGATTCATAATGCTTGAAAATCCCCTTGATGAAAGAAAGTGATCGGTCATAATTTTGACAAAAAATGATAATTTCATCAACATAAAACAAGTGGGTGGGTGCTCTTATCTTTATAGTGGCCTTAACTGGTGATAAAGCCCCATAATCTGTAGATTTTAGGAGGCATTTCATATATTAGTCCCTGATAATTCCAAATAAACGAGTTTAGGGAGGATCCCCCTATCTCACCCATTAGGTATGACCGAAGTATCTTTTGTGAGACCCGTTAATAATGAAAGAGAGTCTTGATTTGTAGATAAGTTCTTGAACAAGCTTAATAAATATGGCTGAGAAACCAAAACTGTCAAGTACTTAAAAAGTGAAACCCTAGCTAAGAGTGTCAAAATCTTTAGAGATGTCAATATTTAAATCAATATTTCTAGGTTTGGATCTCCTCTATAATATATTCACACATTAAGAGTTAATATATAAATAATCTATCACTTCCATGTATAATCACCAACTAATACTTCTTCCATATTCAATTATCTAATAGTTAAATGAGTTTTTCATGTTATTTTAAAACCATACATTGGAAATCGTAGCCATGTAGCTTCTTATATATTACAACCAATCACTAGTTGAAAACTCATGTAACATGAGTGGCCTTTTTTGGGAGATCATATTTCTTCTCTTCCTTGTCTAATTCTTATGCAAAGTTAGATGATTCTGTTGTTGCTGATGCATACTTTGATCTCTTGACAATTTCATTATCCAATTCCTTGCTTGGTATGGATGCAAATGATCCTCCTAAAACATTGGCAACCATGAAATTTATTGGTTCCATATTTTCCAATGTAAGAACTAGCTTTCATAAAAAAACATGATATATCTGCTTTTACATGGAGAAGAAAACTTCTGTTTCATTTGAGCATTGTTACAGATAGCTGCCCGGAAGATGATAATGATGGTTTATCATTCATGCCAATGATCCAAATTTCTGTATGTCTGGATGAGTTCTCGTGTCATCTATTTTCTTTACTTCTACACTTGGAACCATACAGTTTTATGTAAGTGTTTATGCCTTTTTTTCTGTCCCTTTCTTCAATCATTCATGTATTATTCTAATATTTAGTTATGAATTGTCTAGATATTAAGTAGTTTATGGTATTGCAGATGTTAAGGGCTACACTCTTCATCGGTTTTAGGAATGATCCTGATTGAGGATGGTCCCTATTATTTTTTCATGCTGAAAATCTTGCTTGGGAAGCTCTCTCAAAATCTCTATAGTCAGGTATGTCCTATAATTGAAGGTTGTTCAATCTAGTAGCTTCAAGAATCCATTTTTATTCATTTTTTAAGATGATTTAATCTTTGGAAAATTTGTATAATTACATAAATCGTGTAAAATGTGTCCTTTTTTCTGTCTACAGTTAACACACTGATCATATATATATAAGAAGTTGTTATATCTCATTTATTTTCCCACTATTTTCTTATAGGTGGTTTCTTATGATAAGACCGGTTCTATCCACCACCATCGAAGACAATGAGTTCAAGATTTGGGTAAGGTTTATTCCATTTTTATTCTTTCAGCCACCTATGTTCAATATATGAGTAGTAATTCAATTTGACATTACCGTTTATCTGCTTATAGGGTGCTTCTTCTGGTGCAAGATCCCAAACAACTGACTCAGGTACTATATCAATGTCATCATTGTACCTAACGGTATGTAATAACTTATTCCATCATTCTTTTTGTTTTATGTACTCTAAATTCTTTATTCAAATTACAAAATTGTAAATCTGCTTTTCAAAATACTCTCTTAATGAAAAATATAATTTTATCTTATGAAATTTAATTTCTCTATGCATCCAAATCTAACATATCATTCTTTGTACATTGAACATCAACTATTATCTATACTTTCAAGGGAGTTATATGATTATTATCTACTTTATTGTATTTATTACTCAGCTCGATTGTATTATTATCACATGATCATCGGTAGTTGCATTTTTTTGGTGCTCAAACTCTTGTGTATGTAGATTCATATCATAGTCTTTCAACTTTTCTACTACTGGGTATGTTATACCTGAATCGTCTGATCATAGGGTGTCTACTTAGCGTACAATTTTATTGGACCATCCGATGATCCTCCATTGCATATTGTATTCTCACAACACATATTCTTTCCTCTGATTGCAGTGTACTCCATCCGATGATCAATCTGATATTCTCACTCTGCCCATTCGTGTCATTGCACGACCCCTTCATTTGGTTGTTTTACATTAAAACTCTCATACTGTGTCTGGTTATCTTGAACCATTTCATCTATGATTATAACCTTCTGATAGTTACTGCATGCGGAAGTATTGCTAGATCGCCTCTATCCGAGCAATGGATTCTTGGTTTATCCGTGCATCTCGGTCGGTGTATTTATGTCTGAACATCCCCCCTGCCCGCAACACCCACCCTGTGGTCATACCGCGGTCACGCCGTGGTCATGCCGCGGTCACGCCACGGTCACGCCGTGATTTGGCCCTGCTCCAGCCACATCCAACTCACACCATCCCCCTTCCACCTTCATTTCAGCCCACTGCCACCAGCATTCCAGCCCGCAACACCCCCCCACCACCACCTTCGAATCAGCCCACACCATCCCCCCAACACCTGAAACCAGCCCCCTTCCACCCACATTCCAGCCTCCTCCCGCTCCCTTCACTCCTGGCCGGAAGATGTTGCCCCGCGGATGTCGCTGGATTGGGCCAACACGCTGCGGTCACGCCGCGGTCACGCCGCGGTCACGCCGCGGTCACGCCGCGGTCACGCCGCGGTCATTCCGCAGTCACGCCGTGATTTGGCCCTGCTCCAGCCACATCCATCCCACACCAGCCCCCTTCCACCTTCATTTCAGCCCGCTGCCACTGGCATTTCAGCCCGCAACAGCCCCTTCCTACCACCTT